>JBBBDQ010001337.1:7460000-7562500 GCA_037127315.1 Ascarosepion bandense
TACATGTCAACTTTCTGATCAGAGTACTATTAAACAACATTTCTCTGAAAAACATAAACATGTAGGTAATATCAGACAGATTTTGGTCAACAATACAGTGATCCTTACTCATACACACAGTAAGAGGAACCTGCAGATATTGGAGGCCATGTACATCAAATCTAAACAACCAACACTCAATAAAATCAACTTTAAATCCGGACATATTACATTGCATTTGACTACATGGTTTTGTTGTCATTTTGCGCTATCACACGGTGTGACGTCATAAAACCGCATCGCAAATTTAAGAACTGCGTTTATTATTTTTGGTAACTATTGCCGTTGCCAAGCGGAGTTTTATGTCAACACATAATAAAATTGTCGGTGATGGTGGATGTTATAATTTTTCAGTCTAAACAACCTCTCTGAAGATGGCTCATGTGAGCCAAAAGCTTAATGAGTTACAATGTATATATGTATTTGTGTGTCTATAAATATGTAAGTACTTACATTTCTTTGGTCATCAACAAAGCCATTTATTTAAAGTTACTTGATCCTACACAATACTTTACTATCTCATCACTTATGATTCAATGAAACTCTTTCTCTTCCTTTACCTTAACTTCCTTCTCTATCATATATATAATCATTTTTTTTTATTCTTCTTCAAGCATTAACCACTGACTAATAAGTACGTACATATTTATAAACACAGAAATACATACATCCTAGTTCATTACTTTTAGAATTACTTTAGTTTTTAGTTTTCATTTTTTAACTAAAAAGTTGAGAAAATCTTTTTGGAGGTGGGGAAGAAAGTCAACATTTCATGAGTTTTTCATAACAAAGCTAAAAGAATGAACAAACTTTTTTTTTCCTGTTATAAATGTTCATAAACACTAACACCAAATTTATAGAGGCATTGAAATATTTTGATATTCTATTGTTATTCTTCTTGTTCCTGTGTCTTTGGTCTTCCTTACACATTTAACCTTTTTATATATATATATGAAATTTTTGTTTGAACAGGATTTTTGATCAATACTCATATTTAAGTAAATATTCTGTTTATAATGAAACAGTATATATATATTTAATTCTATCAGCCTGATTATTTACGATAAATTTTTGTTATGAAAATATGTATCATTCAGCAGGATTTGAACCTGCAACCTCTATCAACATAGGAGAAGTCACCAATATGTGTCATTTGGCCGGTTTGAATCCTGCTGAATGACATATTTTTATAACAAAAATTTATCATAAATAATCAGGCTGGCAGAATACATATACTATTTGATTATAAACAGAATATCTACTTAAATATGAGTATCGATTAAAAATAATGTTCAAAAAATAATTTCAAAAATTGTCAGTGGTTAATCTTTTTTAATTTCTGTAACATTATATATATATATCCGAGTGGGTACAGAATGAAGAAAGAATTTTTTCTGTCCAAAACATTAATTTAAAACAGTGCTTGATATATGATGTATAGAGCTGTGAATATTTATTATAAATTATGTTTTAGAACACATACATTATTTTTTAATATATGTCCTTGACAATCATATGCTTGTTTCAACGTTGAGTGCCCAATGTTTCTTTGGGAGGTAAAAGCAAAATGCAAGAGTTTTGCTTTTACCTCCTGAAGAAACGTTGGGCACCCAACGTTGAAACAAACATATGATTGTCAAGGACATATATTAAAAAATAATGTACGTGTTCTAAAACATAATTTATAATATATATATATATATATATATATATATATATATATTTCCAAACTCCATTATTGATCAACATATTAAAATGTATCTCAACAAAATTAATAATAGCTCCAACAATAATGATAGTATTATTAATAATGGTTTACATCAAAATAAACATAACACTATTAACTTATACTATTGCAACCAAACACATAATAATTATAAACAAGATGAAAAAACTCTCAAAAACATAATATGTAGAAATGTTAAACCAGTGGAAAGTAATAATCAAATTAAACTCATTATATATTATAAAAAATTCAAAACAATTGACCTCATAGTCTCTAATAACCCTACAAGCACTAAACTAAATTCTCTACAAAAAACCAATGTAGTGTACCAATTTACATGCCCATTCAGAGATTGCATCTCTGATACTAATAAAAAAACCCAGTACATATATTGGTTTTACTACAGCCACACTCTCTCGTAGACTTACATGTCAACTTTCTGATCAGAGTACTATTAAACAACATTTCTCTGAAAAACATAAACATGTAGGTAATATCAGACAGATTTTGGTCAACAATACAGTGATCCTTACTCATACACACAGTAAGAGGAACCTGCAGATATTGGAGGCCATGTACATCAAATCTAAACAACCAACACTCAATAAAATCAACTTTAAATCCGGACATATTACATTGCATTTGACTACATGGTTTTGTTGTCATTTTGCGCTATCACACGGTGTGACGTCATAAAACCGCATCGCAAATTTAAGAACTGCGTTTATTATTTTTGGTAACTATTGCCGTTGCCAAGCGGAGTTTTATGTCAACACATAATAAAATTGTCGGTGATGGTGGATGTTATAATTTTTCAGTCTAAACAACCTCTCTGAAGATGGCTCATGTGAGCCAAAAGCTTAGAAGAAAATCAATAAATAATTATCCAAACGTTGGAGAATTTTTGTCTTTATTTTCAACTGAAATTAAAGCAAAATACAACGTTTAGAACGGCTCATGATTAAACATAATAGACATTCATTGTCTCTTATATTTAACAGCATATGTTTAGAAAATTACTTGCTGCCTCGATATATATATACATATATATATATATATATATATATATATATATATATATATATATATATATAAGTAGATATTAAAGTCAACAACCAGAGTGACAATTTTTTTCATGCTAAATGCAATTTCAAGCAATGTGTATTATGTTTTTGCTAGACTTTTTACATATACAGGTCAGTGATAATTTTGGGTCGTCTGTTGTACTATTCTAATGGTTATTTTTATGGGTGTGGTTTGTTAATTTGCTTTTTATTTACTTAGTTTATATATTTATTTGTTGGGGTTATTTGTTTTTTTTTACTTATTTTCGTTTATTTTATTCATTTATTCCTATTTACTTTCAGTTTTTAAGTAACATGATAAATATTTCTTTTCATGTCTACATGTTAAGATGAGTCTTGATCATTTATTTAGTAGTTTGCTTTGTAATTATGGTAATGTTTTTCCTTCAGGCAAAGTTGACAGTTTTTAAATTGATTGTTGTCAGTTAATGTTTTTTCCATATTTTACACATTATTTTTGGTATGATTTATTTTTTGTTTTTAATCTCACATATATGTTTAGAAAGCATTGTGCTGTTTGCATATTTACGACTTGTAAAATTGAAAACTGAAAATGAACAAGAATAAATAAAAATAAATAAGTCAAATAAAATAAATACAGAAAAAGAATGTCCATTTTTGTATTTACATATGCTCTATCTCTGACATTTGCATTTGCATTCCCAATATACATACACAAAATATATATATATATATAGTCTAAGCCGGACTGATGAGCTGTAAGTAATACAGCAAAACAGATCTGTCTGCGGATGACTATAGTATATATATATATATATATATATATATATATGCACTTGTTGCGATGGATAAATTGTCTAAATTACACAAAAATGAAAATAATATCGATATTTCATTTTAATAGGTATATTTATCCAAATTGCACAAAAATATATTGAAATACTAAAGAGAAAATTTATTCAATAAAATTGACATTGGCTTTCAGATGACATTGGAATCTCCTGCATCTCTTCTGAATGGCCCGCTTGTTTAAGTTGGTTAATGTTGCTATAATCATTGCCTTCATTTCATTGTTGGTATTATAAGTAGTTTTGTCGGTCTTGCTCAACTGCACCCCACACGTAATAATCAAGGGGGTTGCAATCTGAGGAGTTAGGTGGTCAGATATAAGAGGCAATGTAGTGACAGAAATTGTCTGACAGCCATGTCTGGGTTCTCCTCTTCGTGTGGTATGATGCAGAGTGCTGTTGCCAGATAGAGGGCCTTCCAGCAGTCACCCTCTTGATTCTGAGCAGCACTAGCTTCTCAAGGCACTTTATATAGGCCTCTGTGTTGAGTCTAAGTCTCTGTGGGAAGATGAAAGGAGGCATAATGTCACTATCACTAGTGATCACTTCAAACACCATGATGTTCACTGGATACTTGGTTTTCATCACTTTCGGGACTCAGGAGAGACAGCAAGCCAAAAGTTGTTCTGTGTATTCACCATCTTATCCTGGCAGAAATTTTTCTAATCTGAGAAAAACCAAAGCATGTTTGGTTAGAGAAAAGATTAGTTTGTTCAAAATCTACATAGTGCAGTCTTTGCTTTTATTCTTCATGGCTTTGGATAAAAACTGGCCCTTTCTCAACTTGTACAGGAAATACCGAATGTCTTCGTACACTAATTGTCTCACTATTTACCTGATAGACTTGAAGAGATTGTTGTCAATCATGGCCTGGATCTCACTAACAAATTTGGTTCTTATCAGAATGATCATACTGAGTTTTCTGAGCTGCTGTATCTTTGTAATCACCATTAGACTCATCTAACTCTTTCTGAATCTTTTGCAGTGTCCCCAAATGCTCTGAAATGTTCATATTGAAGCTTTCAGTATGAATGCCAAGTAATATTCTGTTTCCAAATTTCTGGCAGAGTGAATTCTGTCATGGTGCTCTTTTCCCCACAGATGGAGCCCAACTGACCCTACTATACTGTGCAGTTGATAAAATCAAAACAAACAATGCACATGTGCAAAATTTAAAATTATAAGATGGTAACAATTTTCACATTGCAATCTATATGTATTTAATGAATATATACGCGTATCATAGCTAGATAAGAGTGTGTGTGAATGCATCTGGATATATTATACTTCCTTTATATGGTGTATATCATACATCTAATAAAATAATAGTATGTGTGTGTGTGTGTGTATATATATATATATATATATATATATATATATATATATACTCTCTTACATTTGGTTACACTTTCCAAAGCAAATACATTCTTTCTCAATATTTGATATGAATATCTGTAAAGTGGATAATAAAAAGCAATTTAACCACTCAAGAAAATTCAGAATTATGGTTGTACAGATATATCCTATCTTTTTATGGAATTCATATTTATGAAATCACCAACTATCATTTTTTATGCTAAAAATATATAGCTACATTTCCATACTGCATCATAGCATACTTCCTGATCGGTAGCATCCCCACTGAAAGAAACTACCAAACCAAAGATATTCAAAGTCTCATCAATTTTAAAATATCTAGGGATGTTATCAAAATTTTTAAAAATATAAGGATGTTATATACATAGATGTAGTAAGAGTTTTTGCTTCTTTAAAATCCTTGTTGCTTTGATACAACAATGTTTAAAATTTATTAAAATAAGTTAAATCATTCTTCTGATAAATTGAGCTATTTTTAAGAAAAAGAAAGCATGTCTGTGTGTAGGGTTCACAAGATAATCTAGTTGAATATTACCACTGAATAATTGCCAATGAGTCCCTCTATATTTGTTGCCTTGTGTCAAACTAAACTGAGTAAACAACAGCATGCATTAAAATTGTTTTAAGATGCATTTTGGACAATATAACAAAATGTTTAACTGACATGATAATGTCCTTCCAGTTGTCAGTGTGGACTGAACTCATTTCTAAAGGTGTTAGATAGTTGTGTGCTAGCTGCTACACTTGAAGCAGGTAAAAGTCACAATAGTTATTAACCCTCTCACATTTATCCCTTATTTTTCTATCTCCTTTTTTTTATTCTTAATCTGATTCAACCTTCTTGCAGGGATGACTTTTATCCTGCCCATGTACAAATATGCTGGCACCAAAGGGTATTTTATGCAGTTATCAATGTTAGCTTTTATTTTTTTACAGAATATGTAAATATTTACAAAGCTTAGATATATATATATATATATATATGTACCAGTATTTTTTATAAAATCTAAAGGGTCTGTAATATTATTAGTCTTATTATATGGCCTCTGTCTTTTCGATAAATATTTTCATGACAGTTCTAATGAGCTCTTCTTCTTGAAATCTCAACTGTATGAAGTGTACAACTAGATTGGCAACTAGGTCTCATCATTTTACTGCTGAAATAGCTAAATATAACTGAGTTCTATTCTAATATTTTTTTTTATTTCTTACCTATGGATTTTTCTTCCAATTTCTTGTTTCCTTGTCATCTAAAATCTTCAAAAACATCAACTGCCATCTTCTGTCTTCCTGAATCCTGTCTTTTATCATATTTTTCTTAACTTACCTCTTCACATTTTTTTCCATTCCTAGTAAGCTCTTGTGTCTTATTACCTTTCTTAGGAGTGAAATCATGAAAAAAAAATACAAGGCTGAAATATCCAATAATATTTGAAGTCAAAAACAAACAGCTCATTAACTAGTACACAATGACAGGTATCCTACAGAGGACAAATTTTTCATTAATTTAGTCTGTCAAGAGGCCAAATTATTGAAATCTTCAATAAAAGATCAAATGCATGTGAATTGGGTTGTGAGACTAGCCTGCAAGCAAACATTACAACTGGCACTTCAGATAAGATCAATATCTGTCAGATAAAGATCCATTTCAAGGAGAGATTAATTGATTCTAACAAAGTTTTGCAATATTTCTGATATATATTCAAGTATTTTCTTTATTAGACTTGATACTGTATAGGAGAAGAAAAATCAACTATTTCTCATACAAGATGAGAAATACTGAATGTCTTCATGCACTAAATTCCTGATAAGAATCTCAGGCACTCCTTTGTCCCTGGCAATTTGCCTGATTGACTTGGAGGGATTTTTGTCAATCATTGCCTGGATCTCACCAACAAATTTGAGAGTTCTTATCAGAATGCTCAGAGTGAGTTTTCTGAGCTGCTGTACCTTCATAATCACAATTAGACTCATCCAACTCTTTCTAAATCCTTTGTACTGTCCTCTGACTGACATCAAAACACTGAAATGTTCATATTGGTGCTTCCAACATGAATGACAAGCAGTACAATAGTCCATTTCAAAATTTCTGGTAGAGTGAATTGTCATGGTGCTCTTTTTCTCAGCAAAATAGCATTTGTATTTAATTTGTATAGTAATTTCTGAGAAGATATTGGATTTTTAATCTACCGTCATCTTCATTTTTTCTTTATTGGCCATGTCCCTTCAGGATGTAGGCCATCATGGCTCTCCACAATTCCCTGTCCTTCAAGTTCTCTGGATAGGTTATGTATTATTCTCCTCTGTCTCTCTTGCCTTCAATCTGTCCTGTGAGTATCAAATTTTCTGAGCCCTATTTCCTCATTATATGTTCTAGAAATCTCAATTGTTTCTTCCTGATGTTAAAGATTCTTCTTTGTTTCTATTTTCTCTAAAATTTTGTCATTGCTTGCATGTTTGGTCCATGGTATTCTCCGAATCCTTCTGTAGAACCTCATTTCTGTTGATTCAAGTCTTTTTTTCATCTTGGAGAAGATTGTCCAGCATTCACTGCCATATAGGAGGACAGATATAATATAACAATGCAGTAATTTTTTCTTTGTATCGAACAGAATTTTTCTGTGTTTTGATACTCTGCTTACTTTTGGAATGCATTTTCATAGTCCCAATGTGTCTTTGGATTTTGGTGTCACACTTTCCGTCATTTGTTAAACACTTCAGATCTTTAAATTTTTATACTTGTTTGATTTTGTTATCTTGAATTTGAAAAGTTCACTCATCTTTTTGATAACAATGATGCATTCTGTTTTCTTTCAGTTAATGTCCTTGCTTCCTGCTTCCTTCACTAAAGGAAGGAGTTTTTTCTTTCCATGTCTGCTAGCAACATTGTGGCTGCTAATTATAAATAGTGGTAGGACTTCTAATTCTATCAGAATTACCTCACAATATAGGTTGAATAAGTCTGGTGAGACGACACCTCTATGTCTTACACCCCTTTTGAGTTTTCATTTTCTATCTATATTTAAGTGGTTTACTGCTTTACGGACGTGTGTTGTGGTACAGTGGATATCGGCTCGGAACGAGAAACCGGGGAGCTGAGTTCGAATTCCAGTTGAATCCATTGTATTCACTTACACGCAAATACCCTTGGGAAAGGTATTAATCCGTCTCTTCCTTCCAGTTATGGGTTAAATAGCAGGCAACCGGTCTACCGCAGAAAGCAATGATAACCTACTGCGGGATAATCTTCTGCCCAGTCAGTCATGTCTCTTTTGAGACATGATCGCCCAAGCGTGTATCACGTATGGCACTTATCTAACTGACTGACTGCCAGTATAGGTTCTTGATTATTCTAATATTCTTCCAAAATATGCCAAGATTGCTGAGCAGTTCTAACAGATCTTTGTGGTATACTTTATCAAACATCTTATAAAACACAGTCATGTGTCCTTCTGCATTTGCCATTCTCTTTCTGATAACATTCCAAGTATATATTTTGCATTCCTTGGTCCAGTGTCTTTGATGGATCCACTGTTCTTGTTCTATCTCCATTTTGATTAAGCTGCACACACTATTCATCAGAATTTGCATGACAAGTTTTGTCATATGGCTCATTAGATTGATTGTTCCATGAAGTTTACATTCATTTCCACCTGGTTTCTTAGGCATTTCTATGAAAATAAATCTGCTTAGATTTTCTGGTATATCATCACTGTTGTAGATGTTATTTACTATTTCTATGATTTTGTCTATGCTAAAATTATCTAAAGCTGCCAGCATCTCTATTACAATTTTGTCTGGGCTTTGCTGTTTTGTTAGTTTTTTGTACCTCAAGTAGGACTCAAATATACAAACCCTCACTAAGAGGCTAGCAAAAGGGTCAGTTTTTTGTTCCACTCCAAAATGTATCTTACTCCTTCTACACAATACTGACTCAAGTCTTGACAGTGTTCAAAAGTGACTACGCAGCTTTGTGGGTGATGAATTATTTTCCCCTCTGCAACCCCTTTCTCACAGATGAATCAATACAAACCTCTTTCAATTTCAAATGACAAGTTCCATCACTTCATACCTTTACAGCTAAGGCCTGCCATTCCATTTTTAAAGGGTTAAATCATTTTCATTTCTTTCATATTCTATTGGTGAGAAGGAAATTCCATTTGGACAGTTTCTATCTAAGTACTGATAATTTGTTGTATAAATTCCTGAGAGAATGATTTCCCAGCTACTACAATCTTAACGTCTTCAAGTCTTAGGTAAACTGTTATTGACTTTCAACAACCTCATTTGGTAATTCTCTATCAGTAAAAAAATCTGTCAGCCCTCAACAGTTTTTTCTCCTTGCAACTTCTGCTTCAAAAATAAAATTGACTAGCCATTAATAACAAACTTCATGGATCTATCTGATAAGAAGAACTTGATAAATGAATGAACTCTTCTAGAGCTATCATAGAGAGTATATGTAGTAACACTCTCTATGATATCTTGCCATAAATTTTTGAGAGATCAAAGTCTATTGGCCTCATTATGAAATTATTATTAAGTGCCTCACTTATTCTATGTGTAATGATAGTTATGAAAACAGTAGTGTACCTAAAGCATCACTCAAAAAATCCCAGGCTTGACATATAAATGGTGCCAATAATAATAAAATCCATATGATAAAATTTGGGCCTAATCGAATTATTAGTTTACAAATTACAGTTATTTAAGTGAAGCTACTGTTGCAAATTTTCAAAACAATGGAAAAATCTGAATTTTGTGTGTTGATAAAGCATTGCTTTCTGATAGGGGAAAATACTGTTTAAACAAAGAGGTGACTTTATAAGAGTTATTTGGACTCTGCTCCATCAGAAACAACAGTTAAGAGATGGTATGCTGACTAAACGCAGTCGTACAGACACAAATGATGCTGAATGCTCAGGTTGCTTAAAATCGACAGTTGTCCAGGAAAACACCAAAAAATTCACAAATTCGTTTTGGTCAATTGTAAATTGAAGTTGCATGAGATAGCAGAGGAGTTGAACATATCAGAAAGCAATGAATTCACCATTTTGCATGAACATCTGTCAATGAAAAGGCTGTGTCCAAAGTGGGTGCCAAGTTTGCTCACAGTCAATCAAAAACAACATGTCAATGATTCAAAGCGATGTTTGCAACTGCTTCAATGCAACAAGAAGACATTTTTGTGTAAATATGTGACAATAGATAAAACATGGATCCACCACTTCCCTCAGAATCAAATCAGTAGTCGGCTGAGAGGACAGCAGGTGAAAGCCATCCAAAGTGACCAAAGACGTAAACAACAGTAGGCAAAGTTTCAGCTTCTTTATTTTGAAATGCACAAGGTATTTTGTTCATCAGTTACCTTGAGAAAGGAAGAATCATCAATAGCAAATATTATATAGCATTACTAGTGCATTTGAAGAAAATAAATCACCAAAATCAGCCACAAATGAAGAAGAAAAGTGATCTTTCACTAAAAAAGACAACGCATCGTGTCACAAGTCAATGGCAGAGATGGCAAAACTACATGAATTGCACTTCGAATTGCTTCTGCATTCCCCCTCTTCTCCAGATCTGGGCCCCAGCAATTAACGGCTGTTTGCAAATCTCAAAAGAATGCTTCAAGGAAAGAGATCTGGCTCCAGTGAAGAAGTGATATCGAAAACTGAGGTGTATTTTGAGGCAAATCATTCTACAAAAAAGGCATCGAATTGTTAGAGAAGCATTGGAATCAGTGTATCACCCTAGAAGGGACTATGTTGATGAATAAAGTCAAATTTGGACTAAAAGTTGCTGTTTTATTTGTTAAGCACGAAAATTGAGTGGTGTGTTAGAAAAACAAAATCTATACTGTTTTTTGCTGAGGAGTTTGTTTCAGATGAGGTGAGCAAAAACCTTTTGTTGTTGAAAAGGAGGAGTTTTTAAGTTGTGATTGAGATTAAGGAAATCAAACTTTTCAGTTAAATTGTGTATTTCATCAGGAAAAAAGGTCTGAAGTTTTAATTTGATGAATTCTTCAAAGAATATGATGAAACTTCTGACCTAACAAAGAATTTTGTATTAATTGTCTGACAAAATAAAGTCTGTGTCGAAGAACTTCTCATCCAATCTCTCTGATCATTTACTGTCTCACATTTGTAACATGAGGTTGGCTCTTGCCATGCAGTAAAATTGATGGTTAAATTCCTTGCTTAAAATGGGTAATTTTTTCCCAATTTGAAGCAGTTGACTGATTTAACTCAAATGTTTCTGCTTGTTTACATAAGGTATAATTTTTCAAAAGTTCTTCTAATTTCCTAATGTTCAAGTTTTGGAGTTGTTCTCAAGTTGTTTTTTTAGCTCCCAAATTCCCTTTAAAATTGAACAAATCATTCTTGATACATGGATATACTGATTACATCATTATCACAGGCTCTGACGATTCAGTGACTAGATTCCACTTCACTATTTTTCTACATTAATTATAAAGAGAAGCCATTGATGAATATGCATTTCATATTTGACCTTAATTTTCTTTAAAGTAAAATTTTCTTTTCTGTAACGACTGCATTTTTAGTTTTATGCCAGCACAATAAAAAAGAACTGTCAACCTCAAAAAAAACACTAACAATTCCTTAGCATTGTACAAAAAATAACAGTAAAACTTTTATATCAATCTAATATATTGTTCAAAATTTGCTACCTTTATGGGAAAAGATTGATCAATATTGGGATTATGGATTTGATGATATAAACAGTGTATTTATAAAAACAAACACTGCATGGTGACTGGCAACTTCATATCTTAAACATCTGCTAGTCACCAGGCAGTATTAATTTTTATGTTATAACAATATATATATATAAAAAAAAATATGCGTGTGTGTGTGCGTGTGCGTGACCATTTTACTGCTAGAAAGGCAATGAAAGCCACTAGAGTCACTGAATATGAAACAAAGAAAACAATAAAACAGGGTTCAAGGTGATAGAAAATCATGATTAACATTTTATTTCAACTTTTGAAGATTGTAGCTGAGAGAAAAGCAATCAGCCAGAAGAAAGATCTACAAGCAAGAAGTATGAGAAGAAAATATTAGCAAAGAACGTATAATTTCAACAGTGAAATTATGAAACCAAGCTGCCAATCTAGTACTGCACTTAAATACATGAAGTTGAGATATCAGTGATGAAGAAAGTAGAATAGACAAAAAATAGGATGGTAAAGGCTAACAAACTGTATAAATCCATAAAACATAGGAAGCTGTGGAGAGACATGATCATCAATGTCATGAGAAGAAGCAGCAAACTAAAACTATAAATTATTACTTAACATTTTTTTTTTACATTTCAGGAGAAGGATGACTAATCAAGTCTCTTCAGGTTCATGGGGAGACCAAAAATCAATGAACATCAACAAAATAGAAAAAAGTTCTCAACTTTTTGGCACTGAGACATATCATGCAATCATATTTCTTCTTGTACTAATAGATATATAGCAAACAAGGTCATCCTTTTATCTTTTCTTCTTTTCATGTAAGGCAAAACGAGATCAGTATCTTTGCTCACATCTTCATTAATGTTGGATTTGGAATAAAAAGCCATATTTAGAGAATGAAATCCCAGAATGAATATTTGTGGCAAAAAGGTCAGAGCACAGCACTTTTCTTCCAACATTATCTTTTCCATAAAAATGCCAAACTGTTCAGAACTTTTTGAATTAATGACAAGCCTTTTTTTCATCATAGAAATGCAAGAGTATTGGCACTGAATAAAATTTCAGGTTATCTGCAAAATCATAGATGCTAAAGCATAAATGGAAATTAAACTTAATGAAAGGCAAGTTCAATGCTTAACAGATTAATTGAGCAGTTGAAAACCAATGCCAAAAAGAAAAAAAGAAATTAATTATAAAAAATTGTTTAATTTATATTAAATGTAATGTTATAAAAGATCACCAAGTATGATTTGGTTGGTTGTTTTGTTTTTATGGCATATCAACCTCAGCAGGTCATTTATTGCCAACTAAATTTTTATTTATTTATTGCTGGTAATACCTTTTTCTTTCAACAATTTATTGTTGTTTTTTATATAAGTTTTGTGTCTAGTAATACTTTTTTCTTTTTTGAGTATCAAGATTCATTGGGATTTGTTTTTAAGGGCAGAGTCCCCAAGTCCTACCCTATTATTTAACCCATAACTGGAGGGAAGGGATGGATTAATACCTTTCCCAAGGGTACCAGTGCTTAAGTGAATGCAGGGTATTCAACTGGAATTTGAACTCGGCTCACTGATTTCTCTTTCTGAGCTGATATCCACTGCACCACAATGCACATCCATCACTATACATTTACAGCACCTGGTATTCCCAAGCAGTCACCCATCTAAGTACTGACCAGGCTCAATGTTGCTTAACTTCGGTGATCGAGCGAGAACCGGTGTATTTGACGTGATATAGCCGTAAGCACCAAGTATGAAAGATAATAAAAACAATACTAAAACACCCAATAGAAACCTATCTCAATACTCTTTCAGGATATAGAAAATTCAACTAAATTCATTTTGATTAAGAGATCTATAGAATTTAAATTATATATTTTTCAACCAATAAAATCATCTCAGGTTTGTTTGATAAACAATAATTACTATGCCAAATGTCACAATATTTGGTGGATGTAGTTGTAGACCTACCACATGTTATTTTTAGACTTCTTCACTATTCCTGCAAATTCAAGAAAAAGATTTTCATGAGCCAGCATAAAATTATTTTCTAACCAATAAAAACATTATAGAGGGTGCAGTGGGTAAATTTTCATCATTTTATATTTAAAAATATATATTTTTTGCCATTGTTTTGTTTTGATTTTGTTGACTGCACAACATAATAGGGTCATAGTATAGTGGGTAGCGTCTGCAAGAAAAGAAAGCACCATGATGCAATTCACTCTGCCAGAAATTTAGAAATAGTCTGCTGTACTGGTTAGCATTCATACTAGAAGCTCCAATACAAACATTTCAGAGTGGGTGTCAATCTGAGAACAGTGCAGAGGATTTAGAAAAATTGGATGAGTCTAATGGTAATTACAAACATGCAGTAGTTTGAAAAACTCACTCTAATTGTTCTGGTAAGAAAAGAAATTCCAAATTTGTAGGTAAGGGCTTCAGATCCAACATGGAGGCCTACATCAAGTGCCTTCTTAAATAGACAAATCTTAATTCTTGTTCTTTTATTGTCTGTTTTCTTTAAAAGTATACTTTTCTCATATTCTCTAACACTCAGTAATTTCTTGAATCTTATTAGATTTGCTTAAGGTGTAAAGATTAACAAAAATAAATAAATAAAAAATAAATTGCCAAGCAAAGAACAAATAACCTTTATGTCATGTTCATCTCATCAATCCTGTTGAGATGGAAAGGTAGAGCCAAAGGAGGAATCTTTCTGAGCATGAATGTTTTTTTCTGGTTGACTGTTTTGTATAATTATGACATTTACTTAAGTCACAAAACTAGTTTGTGTGTTTATGTTCTCATTCAACCATCTATTATTGATCAGTCAGTTAAGTGCCATATGATACACACTTTGGGCGACCATGTCTCGAAAAAGACATAACTGACAGGGCAGAACATTATCCTGCAGTAGGTTTTTGTGGTAGACTGGTTGCCAGCCAAGGCTATAGAACCCAATCTGTCCTATTATTTAACACGTAACTGGAAGGAAGAGATGGATTAATACGTTTCCCCAGGGTATTTGTGCATAAGTGAATGCGAGGAATTCAATTGGAATTTGAACTTGGCTCTCCGATTTGTCATTCTGAGTCGATATTCACTACAGCACAAAGCACACAGAAAGCACATGTATTATTGATACATTTCTTAAAATCTATACTTTTTTATTATCAGCATTATTATTTTATAGGATTCATAAAATAAAACTACTTTCTGTCATCTTCTTAATGTGCTGTGTTCTGTCAGGATGTACACAATTATGGCTCTCAACAATTTCCTGTCCTTTGTATCTTGCAATAAATTTAGTCATCTTAGAAAACCATTTTTGCTCTCTATCAGCATGACTGATGCCAAACTCCAGGAGAGCAATATTTTCCACTGACATAAAGTGAAATTATTATATTTAATTAATAGGTCTGCTGCTAGGAAAATTAACTCGCTGTGAGTCTACCATACAATTTTTCTCACCAGAATCCATCTTGTCCATCCATAAAGCTACCATTTGATCATGCAACGAATACTTCTGTCAAATATCATCTGGTAATATATCTCCAGATTCTTGATAAAATCCAAAGTACGGTCTATGTTATTGGTCCCGATACTTTCCAACTGGATAGCATGGTTTCTTTCTACCTTTTCTATGAATATTGTCATGGTAATTGTTCTGATGAGCTTTTCTCTTTACTAACATCAACCACATGAATTTAAGCATATGACTTGATTGGCAACTAGGTCTCATCATTTTACTGTTAAAATAGCCAGATGTAATTGTAGATTCTATTTTAATAATTTCTATTCTCACATATGGAATTCTCATCTGGTTTTTTGCTTCCCTACTATCTATTTTCTTCAAAAATTTAAATGCAGCATCAGCTGCTATCTTGTCTTTCTGAAACCTTGTCTTTATTGTTTTCTCTCCTCATTAACATCTTAGAGACATGAACACCCAATTTTCCAAGATTTTGCTCTGTTTACACTCCTTCCTCATCTTTTGAACAGGAGTAGATGTTTATCCCTTGTTTAGGATAAGTTTCTGGGTCCTTCTCCTAAATTCATTTAATTCTCTTTCACTTCCAGTACCCTCTTGAATATTATTTACATTACATCATGCTTGGGATGAAACAAACAAAAAAATTCCAGAAGTGACACAGCATGTAGAAGATTAGCTGACAATTATATTCAGCATCTTTGTATAATGCTTACAGACAAAATATGTCAATATAAATAAAACAAATATTAAATTCATATTATGGTGAGGATTTTAAATGATTAAATGTATTACAAGCATACCAAAAGGGAAGTAATTTTGACAAGAAAAATCTAATTATTTACATCAATTTAATTGATCATAAATTTCAATTTTTATGAGTTATGCAACCACTAAAAAAGACAAAAAAAGAGAAATTGGAATGTTATTTTTTGCAGTGGGAACTCTGCCATAATTTTCATGGTGATAATAAAAAGTTTTCAGCAATAAATAAATAAATCAACCATCAATTTATATGATTCAATGAAACTGGGAGAATTGACAGTTTTTTAGTTTCTATTTAAAGAGTAAAAACTAATTCTGAATTCATTAGAAAAGCTATCCAACTATTTTCAAATGGATTTCAATATCAACACTAAGCTTTACTGAATCATTCAATTTTATTCAATCCTTAGAAAATGCAGCCATCAATTAATCAATCATTGAATTGAAAATTATAAGCTAATAAACTATCGCCCGGTTTATATTCCACCCACGTCTACTGAACAGGTGAAGAGGCTCATCCCTTGTTTCCTGTTTATGATGTGGTTTCCGGCTTTCTCTTTTCCAATCTTTTACTCATTTCCATTCTTTTCCTCTTTTTTTTTTTTTCAATTGGAGTAGATAGACTAAACTATCGCCCGGTTCACACTCCACCCACATCTATTGAACGGGTGAAGAGGCTCATCCCTTGTTTCCTGTTTAGGATGTGGTTTCCAGCTTTCTCTTTTCCAATCTTTTCACTTTTACGTAGCCCCCTGTACATCAGTGGCATTACCGCCTTGCTTGGGGTGATATGATTAAAAAAAAAATACAAAAAGGAAAGAGAAAAATGATTTGTCTGGGTTGATTACTTTTATGATTGATTATGGTATGGTTGATTACTTTTATGAAATCATTTTGCCAAGTCTTACTTCTTAATTTTAAAATGTAACAACTTGTTTTTTCTCTCAATTATTGAAATTATTGACTATCATTTTACTGATTTTAATATTATAATAAATTTGTTTAGTTCAATAAAAGACAATTCTCATCTCTGAGATTAAAATGTTAAACTTTCCAAATACAAACAGAAATCTCTTAAGAAATGCTTCAATAATTTGATAAGTAAAAACATACAAAATTCCTGGACAGTTTAAGTGTTTAGAATTAGAACTGCATTGGAAGGCAACTATAGTTGTCTCCCCATTAATCTACTAGAGTATACAATAAATGGTTTAACCTCATTTATGAACAGTAGTCAAATTGCACTGAATAAAGTTTAAATGTTTTTTTTTTACAAGAACTATGAGAATATTCTATTTAGATGTCACATGTTGTGTCCATAGAACTTGAAAATTCTCTATCCATAGCCTGAAATGTTGTTTTCTGAAAATTAAAACAGTATTTTTTTTAAGTTGTCCATTATGGCTCTCCACAAATTTATATTTTCTTTACAATTATTAACTGTGAATTGTTATGACATCTTGACAAACAAAACCTCAACCATGGTTTTGAATTCAGAGTATCTTTCTTTTAAACTGGTTGACAATCAATATGAAAAAGTCTAGTTAACTCTGCTTTTCTTTAGGGCATTTATAGGAAAGTGAATGTAACAGACTAGGGATCACTTTAAATTTGGCTTGCAGCATTCACTTTCTTTGCTAATATTACCTTAATTTTTTATACCACTTTAATACCATCTTTTAATACCTTCAAGTATACGACAACCATTCTTTATATTTTTGTTCATATATTTTATTTTTCTATTTTATTGGTTTTTTATTGAGACTCACTACAAGATAAATAGAAAATATTTAGTCAAAATTTAACTCATTGACATTGTCATAAATCTTAGTGTTTAAGGCTGTTAAAGACTAAGTTTTTTTTTTTTTTCTTTCAGACAGAATTAAAAAAGGAAGGATGGTGCACTAGGAAAGGATAGAGAGAATGAAATAAAACAAAAAAAGAAAAGTGAAAGAGAGTGACGGCAATAATAATAAGGGATAAATGACAAGTTGGGTTGGAGTACCAAATACAGAATTAATACAGGTGAAAGACGTAAAAACATAAAGAGAACGGAGTGAGGGAATCAGTGTAAACATGAAAAGTATGTGGAAATAGAGGAGTCCGAAGGAGAAAGACAGAGAGAAAAATCTTTTAAAATAAGCTGTAACAGTAAGTTCTAAATAACAACAAAAACAAAAACAAAATAAAAAATAACCAGAACATGATAAAAATATATTGAAAAAAAATCAATTGAAAAAAGAAAATTAAAAAAAAGAAAAAGAAAAAGTTAATAATAAAAGAGGTAAAGAATAAAAAACAAAGATGATAGAATGTTTTTATGTTAGCTAAATACTTGAGGAATGGGTGAAAGAAAATTTATCATTGTGAAAGAAAAAAGAGATGATGAAAGAGGACTGAAAAGTTCAAGAATAAAGAAATTATTAAATAAAAAAAGTATAGAGAAAGAATAAACAATAAAGAGACATAGAAAGAAAAGTTTGATGCATTAGGAGAAAAAAAGACACTTGGTAAGTATACCTAACTTAAGGGAAAAAAAATTGTTTTTTGTGTATTTGTGTTTTTTTGTTTAACTCCTATCAAATTGTTTCCAATCTTGAAATGCCGATAGGTTTTGCTCAAGAGATTTGTATCTAAAGCTGAAAAAATAGATTTCTTGAAATGTTTTTTCAAGAGCAGCCAGGTGGGTAAGCAAAAATGAGAAAAAAGAAATGACAGTGAAATTAAATAAGTGAAATAAAAATGGTGTAAATAAGTGTACACACAAAAGACCTTAGGGATTCAGGAATGGTAAACTCTTAATTTTTACTCCATTTATTCTCAAAAAACAAGACAAGAAGTGCTAAAATTCTTTAATGAAATCTAGAATGTAAAGGAAAATAGGCTAAATACATTTTTAAAAAGTAAATCAGTTTGCATTTTTATACAAAACATGTAGAAAGAGGTGAGAAAACATCCTCATATTTATCATTAGAAAAATTTTTTCAAATGGATCATGTGGAAATTTATGGTGCATTTTGCAGATCAATAATAGAATATGAAGGAAATGGCTTGTGAATTTGGTTACTGTAATTATGAGTTCAATCCCTGAACCAGCCAGTATCTACTTTGTCTCAATCAAAAATGAATAAAGTAATAACTAAGCAATAATAAAAATAAGAACTAAACGAGATATCCCAGACTTGTTTAACTCCATACATTAAATAAAAGAGTCAGTTTGGAATTCCCTGTCGATTACCCAGATTGACATATAAGCTGATGAAGTCCACAGAGCAAAACATCTGAAATATTGTGATAACAACAACAGTGATAAGCACAATAGTTTGCCTGTAAATAGTGAAAATAATAATAAAACTATTTAGATTATCTTTTTTAAAATTGTCAAATGAATCTTGAATATTAATATATATCAATTTTTAAAACTGAAAATAATTTTTTGATTAATTGATTTTTTTACAGACTATCAACCCTTTTCACCTTATTTAAAGTCAGAAAATATTTTTAGAGTTAAATTTTTTTTTGTAGATAATAATTTAGTGATGCAAGTCTTAGCTGGTGAAGAAGAGGATTTATACCTTTCCCAAGGGAATCTGTGCATAAGTGAATATGAGGCCAATGGGAATTAGAACTCAGTGCTCTAATTAACAATTCGGAGCCATTATCTGTTACACCACCCACACATTCAAGCTTATAACATCTGTTATTCCCAAGCAGTCACCTATCTAAGTACTAACCAGGCTCAATGTTTCGTAACTTCAGTGATCATACAGGGACCAGTGTTTTAACATAATGTAAACTCTGACAGAAAAGATTCTTAAGTAATCCAATGCAGAGGAACAAGAAAACAAAATATCATACTTGCACTGCTTAAGTGGATGTTTCTGTTTTGAAAAGAAATACACCACCACCCACCATGAAGAAAAAGTTATTTTGAAGAGATGACAATTCTGATTTAATCTATCATCCAAATTTGATTCTTCTAATTGGTTAGAGTGTTTACATTCCTTATTGTGCATTCAGTGAATTAAGTCTTGTACCAAAGTTGGCATTTTCTAACAAATATCTATAATATTTCATCAGAACATGTATGAAGTCTATACTAGGGACAGGGGCATCATTTATCCACCTCCTCCTTCTTTATCAAATTACAAATGGCAGTAATTACAACACTTTCTCCATGGATGGAATGTCCATCTGGTAAATGGGTAAGTAGTAAAATATATTTAAATAGCATATAGCATAAATTTATATAGCAACTCCATGGAATCTGTGGAAATCATATAAATAACATTATGTGCATGAAGATGTTTTACTTTCAATATAATTTTACTCAATACAAGGTACGAAAGACACTCAAGGTAGAGTGTTACAAGTGAGGATTATGAGAATAAGAAGAAGGTAAGAAGTAACGATTATGAGAATAAGAAGATGGTAAGAAGTGAGGATTATGAGAATAAGAAGATGATAAGAAGTGAGGATTATGAGAAGAAGAAGATGGTAAGAAGTGAGGATGATGAGAAGAAGAAGATGGTAAGAAGTGAGGATTATGAGAAGTAGATGGTAAGAAATGAGGAGTATGAGAATAAGAAGATGGTAAAAAGTGAGGATTAGGAGAATAAGAAGATGGCAAGAAATGAGGATTATGAGACCAAGAAGATGGTAAAAAGTGAGGATTATGAGAACAAGAAGATGGTAAGAAGTGAGGATTATGAGAAGAAGTTGATGGTAAGAAGTACGGAATACGAGAATAAGAAGATATTAAGAAATGAGGATTATGAGAACAAGAAGATGGTAGGAAATGAGGATTATGAGAACAAGATGGTAAGAAGTGAGGATTATGAGAATAAGATTTTAAGAAGTGAGGATTATGAGAATAAGAAGATGGTAAGAAGTGAGGATGATGATGGTAAGAAGTGAGGATGATGATGGCAAGAAGTGAGAATTATGAGAACAAGAAGATGGTAAGAAGTGAGGATGATGATGGCAAGAAGTGAGAATTATGAGAACAAGAAGATGGTAAGAAGTGAGGATGATGAGAACATGAAGATGGTAAGAAGTGAGGATTATGAGAAGAAGAAGAAGGTAAGAAGTGAGGATTATGAGAAGAAGAGGAAGGTAAGAAGTGAGGATTATGAGAAGAAGTAGATGGTAAGAAGTGAGGATTATGAGAAGGAGTAGATGGTAAGAAGTGAGGATTATGAGAATATGAAGATGGTAAGAAATGAGGATTATGAGAACAAGAAGATGGTAAGAAGTGAGGATTATGAGAATATGAAGATAGTAAGAAATGAGGATTATGAGAATAAGAAGATGGTAAGAAGTGAGGATTATGAGAATATGAAGATGGTAAGAAATGAGGATTATGAGAACAAGAAGATGGTAAGAAGTGAGGATTATGAGCACAAGAAGATGGTAAGAAATGAGGATTATGAGAATGAGAAGAAGTTAAGAAGTGAGGATTATGAGAATAAGATGGTAAAACATGAGGATTATGAGAATCAGAAGATGGTAAGAAGTGACGATTATGAGAAAATGAAGATAGTAAGAAATGAGGATTATGAGATGGTAAGAAGTGAGGCATAAGAGAATAAGTAGATGGTAAGAAGTGAGGAATATGAGAAGAAGAAGATGGTAAGAAGTGAGGATTATTAGAAGAAGTAGATGGTAAGAAATGAGGATTATGAGCACAAGAAGATGGTAAGAAGTGAGGATGATGATGGCAAGAAGTGAGAATTATGAGAACAAGAAGATGGTAAGAAGTGAGGATGATGATGGCAAGAAGTGAGAATTATGAGAACAAGAAGATGGTAAGAAGTGAGGATGATGAGAACATGAAGATGGTAAGAAGTGAGGATTATGAGAAGAAGAAGAAGGTAAGAAGTGAGGATTATGAGAAGTGAGGATTATGAGAAGAAGTAGATGGTAAGAAGTGAGGATTATGAGAAGAAGTTGATGGTAAGAAATGAGGATTATGAGAATAAGATGTTAAGAAGTGAGGATTATGAGAATAAGAGGAAGTGAGGATTATGAGAATATAAAGATGGTAAGAAGTGAGGATTATGGGAATATGAAGATGGTAAGAAGTGACGATTTTGAGAATATGAAGATGGTAAGAAGTGACGATTATGAGAATGAGAAGAAGGTAAGAAGTGAGGATTATGAGATTAAGATGGTAAGAAGTGAGGATTATGAGAATAAGAAGAAGGTAAGAAGTGAGGATTATGAAAATAAGAAGATGGTAAGAAGTGAGGATTATGAGAATAAGAAGATGGTAAAAAATGCAGATTATGAGAATAAGAAAATGCTAGGAAGTGAGGATTATGAAAAGAAGTAGATGGTAAGAAGTGAGGATTATGAGAATAAAAAGGTAAGAAGTGAGGATTATGAGAATAAGAATTAACTTTTGACTTAAAGTTCAAGAATTAAAATGACAGGTGAAGTTAGCATTTTCAGCTATTCATTTCTTGGAATGCTCAAAAACTTAATATTTTTGATGCAAACAATTAGCCACAATTTATAAGAAGACCCATTTTAAGTGTAGAATAACTATTAGTCAGTAATATAAAAAAAAAATGCAGCAACTTTTATTTTGACATATACACAAAGCATGTCACTTGAGCCACACTTAAAAATGCATATGCAATTTTAAGAGAAAATAATGTCATAAGCAAGATGGTCGTTTTCTTCACTAAATCGAATAAAAGTTTGGAAAGGAAACACCCACTGACACTGGAAAGAGCAATAACAGCTAGTGGCCTAGAGTAATCTATTTTCTTGAAAAATTGTTTTAAGACAAAAATTTTATAAATTTCATCTACCAAGTGCACCAGCTGTTCATTCAAATGAATGCTGAATATTTCCTTATAAAGGAATGGCTGCCATTACCATTTCCATTTGATATATTAAAAACATAAAATTTTTAAGATGAAAAGATATTGACAAAAAATGAATAATATAATAACAGAAATTTATGAAATAGCTATCATTAAATGTCTAGAAATATAAATATAAAAATTAATTAAACAGTTCATTTGTCACTATTTTAATTGTGAATTCTTCATCTCCACTTCATTGAATCTCAAAAAATTGTTTCAAGATTTTTGTTTTATTGTATCTCACTATTAAAACTTTCTAGCAACTACTGTCATTGTTGATGACATAGGTACACTAGTGTTTTATTATTCTACTTATATTAAAACAAAATATTAAAAAAAAAAAATAAGAGATACAATTCTTGAATTTGCATATAATATTTCCCTTGAAAAAAATATCTTCTCTCTCTACTCTCTTTGAGCATAAATCACATAACTATTAATAAAATAAGCCTTTCAGACTTATAATATCTGAAAAGGTTACAAATCCTGTTCCCTCAAATTATATTAATTCTGCAGTCAAAAATTACCTTTCTACTCACAGATCCAATTATGTTTTGTGTCTACTGATATATATATGTAAATCTTAGTATCTCTGAAATCAACTGAAATAAATTGATTGAAACTTTACAACCGTTCATTAATGATTGTTAGGATGACAAAATCATCTGCTAACAATAAACAAACCCCAGTAATAATCATTTGACATATTTGCTAAAGCCATTGTTTATTCATACCCAACCTGAGGTTGAATTTTCTAGAACTAAGGCACTGCAGAATGTCAGAACAGAATTAAAAGTCAAACAGAAAAAAATACCAAAACAGAAAAAAAAGTAACATCTTTTGCAATGTTTTTGCAGTATTTTTGAGGAGCAAAATGTATGATGTATGTTTTTTTTAAAACCCTCAAATTTATAAGTATAAAAACATTATTTATAGAATAAAAAATAATTCAGTTATCTGAATTAATATGAAATTCAAAGACATGCACCAAATTCTCCATATCTAGTAATATTTAATTAAGCAGAGATGTAGAAATTTCCTACTGCCTTAATGAAGCTTCCTTTAGCTTAAACATCAATATGGTAAAATATACTGTTCGTTTGTTAATTATCACAAATAACATATGATGCATACAGTACATTTTTCTGAAACCAGATTATACATTCCCAGCAGAGGAGAAGTTGGTATGACCTTGATGGCTGGCCTAAACTGCTTAAAGACAAAATCAAAGCCAAGTGGTGAAAATTTCAAATTAGCATTCACAGGCAGACAAAGCCAGGAACCATAATCAATACACAGGTGTTATATATAAGTGAACTATGTCTTGCAAAAATGGTCTTCATTTCTACATCATACCATGATTTGTGTACAAAAGAAAATCAACACAATAATATATAACTGAATAACATTTAATCTCTCTCTCTCTATATATCTATATATATATATACACACACACACACACTACCAGCCATAATTATTAGGCCACCCCAGTGTTTTAAAAAATGACACATTTCATACTATTTTTTAGTATTTATTGCCAAGTGAATAATTGTAAATGAAAATAGAATGGTTCTTTTGTTAATACTGCACAATAACATGTGCATCAAATGAATTTATAAATATTTAAAAATTACCTATATTGCAGTTTCATCAGTGAAAGAATGAAGAAAAATTAGGGTGATCCACACAAGTTCATCTTTGCTTCCTTGCTTAACAAATTATCTATTTTCATTTAGAATTATCCACTTGTCAATAAATACTAAAAATAGTATGAAATACATTATTTCTTTTAAACAACTGGGGTGGCCTAATAATTATGACTGGTAGTGTGCATGTGTTTGTGTATATATATATATATATATATATATATATATATATATGTATATATGTATATATTATATATATATATATATATATATATATATGTAATCATATAATTATGAATTAATTGTACATTGTGACACGGAAATTTCTGTTTCAAGATAGATTCTCTTCATCAGGTAATGTTGGATGTTGGCTGTGAAAATGATTTACATTTTAAGTACAAAAACAATGTACAATTAATTCATAATTATATGATTATATTAAACTCTATAATATTTATCATATTGAACACTGTTTATAATAAAATAAATGCTGGGGTACCCAAAATAGTAAAACCTTGGTCCCTCATATATATGGAACAATGGATAAATTGTTGTCTAAATTATGCAAAAATTAAAATAACACTGACATCTAATTTTAATAGATATATTTACCAAAATTACTCAAAAATATCTTGGAATATTAAGAGAAAATTTATTCAATAAAATTGACATTGGCTTCAATCACTGCTTTCAGATAACTTTGGAATCTCCTTCAACTCTTCTAAACAGTTTCCTTGTTTAAGTTGGTGAATAATAACAGATAAATTTTCATTTTACATATTTTTTTTTTTACATATCATATACAGTAATAATAATAGTAGCTGTTTCAGTGCTGCTGTTGGTGTGAAAATTTATAAAACTTTTCAAGAAAATAGGTAACTTATGTTTGTTAGCTGTTATTTCTCTTTCCAGTATTGATAAGGAACTTCCTTCGATTCCTTTTGTTTGAGGTAGTGTGGAACATCTGCATCTTGATTATACCATTATTCTATTTTCAAGTTACATGTGCTATTCATTTTAGTTGTTGCCACTGTTGATGGTCCTCAAATGATGTGATTTTTGTAGCTATCTGGTACAGTTGAGTGTGATTCCATAACACATGTCAGTGAGATTCAAAGAATGATTCTTGCTGAGACCAATATGTTTCACTTGTTCAAAGCCAATTTTATTCTTTGATCTGAGAGACCGGTTGTCTGCAGTCAACAGATATTTATGAACAAATCTGGTGCCCTGTAGTCATAAAAATATAATGTTGAGTTGACCAATGCATTCTCACTTTTTCTTAACTGAAAGAATCACACATGCCCTTACATTCAGTGATTAACACACTGAGAAATTCACCATTGCTTTTTGGTTTGTGACTATTTAGTAAAACAAGTAAATGTCCATATGTGGCATAGGATTAATTTTGGTCAATTGGATGCAATGCTTGGTCTCTTCATTCTCCTCATGTTGATAACATGAAAAAAAATGATTATCCCTCAAGGTCTGCTGTCCAACTGTTTCTCAAGTATTTTGCCCACACAATCTTTCATACTGGGTCACGTGACTCTGCATGTCTGTGATGTGCCATTTTTAGCCATCAGCCAAGCCTGTTTCTAAGGATCAGTGTCTGGCTGATGTTAATGTGACTGCTGATTTTGTAAGGTTGCCAGAGAGAGAAGATAAATGTCACAGTTAGAGAGAGAAAGAGTGATAGCTTATTAACAGTATGTCTGTTTAGTATGGTGAGGGTTAGGAATGAATATGTGAGAATGTAACATGAGGTATTTTAAATGTTAAGCATTTACTAATTCTACATTCTTATTATGGATTCAGGGTACATGGCATCATTGCTTTCTTTCCAATTCCAGACTATAGTTTCTGTTTGAGAAAGGTTTATCTCCTTAGAATACATGATAGAGAAGTTTTTTTTTGTTCAACATCATCAGCATAATTGCTCATCCTCATGGGAGAAAAGGCAGAAAGACAATTTTCTGCAAGTAGATTCATTTGGGGTATGATACGAAATTCTTAAATGATCAGTGCCTATCCCCTCATATCTGTGCTTGTATATATACAGAACATTATATAAGAAAATATTAAATAGATTGCAGCTTTCACTTCCTCCTTGTTATACTGTTGATGAGTTGGGGAATGTTTTGGTACTGGGATACTTGTCTGACATTGTAGACCAATATAATTCCTCTATCAGATCTAAACATTCAGTGTAGTTGTCACTTGGAAGAGGGTTTCTAATAAATGAGAAGAGAAAGTCTTTACTGACGTGCTTATGTGCTGTGAGGGTGATATAGCAGGTGTTAACATCTAACAGTCTATTTTGCCTGACTGAAAGATGAATTATCTCCCCTTGGATCAGGTATTGGTCTGCAGGAGGTGAGTGATGCCATCACTCTTTACAGATTTCTCTTGTAGACTAGTCACTTATGTGTTTGTTTTAAAATAAAGAACCTATATGATTTATTCCTGACTGGATCTTATTTATTTCCACTAACAGCAGGTATACAATCTTCTATTGGAGAATGAAAGAAAGCCAAATTAGGGTATGAGAAGTTGATTTTCATAGAATGGTGAAAGCCTAGGTAATACAATGCTCATTAGTAATTTCACCATAATGAATCCAATTGAGAAATGTTAAATAGTCCAAATAAAGTTATTTACTGAAAATATTAGCACATAATACATAAGAATTACTGTTATATTAAGTTAGCTTTGTATTAGTCATTAGATGGTATTAGGATTTTTAGTTTTAACTAACTTTATTTAGTAAATAGGTTTGCCTATCATCTGGTTCACACTATTTCCCAGTCTTTTGAATAGTAGGAGAAGATCTATCCCTTGTTTACTGTTTAGGAATGGGTTTCCAGTTCCTTTTAATGTCTTTTCCTTCTCTTTTACTATTAGTAGATCCTTGCATCTCAGTGGCTTTATTACCTTGCTTGGAGTGAATTGATAAAAAAAATAATTGCTCTTCATTGCATTGTGATAACTCTCATATCATAATTTCTTTGTTTGGACTAGAAAGAAATCATCTACTTTGAGCTCCTTCTAGAGATTCAACTGAGTGATATATAGTTTGGCTGGGATGTTTTAATTTACCTGCTGTATTTTCGAGATTTTGTACCTTTGGTTTTCTCCTCATAATGTTCCATAAGATGAAAAAAAAAACCTTCAGAAAAAAAATCAAAAAACTGTTTTTTCCTTAGAAAAATAAAAAGTTCTAAAAGAATGAAAATTTGACATTGCCTGAAAGATCGTTGTAGGCAGTGAAACAAAATAAAAAAAAAGCATTTTTCAATAATGTTAATGTTAAAAATAAACAACAAAAAAAATCTAATTTCTACTTGATAAATTAAATAAACATTCATGTTAGAAAAGAAAGTAACCATATGACTATCATAACAAGTTAAAAAATGAATGTAGTTGATATGGTGGCAATGTTTTTTATCTTACTTAAAGTCAAGGTTTTAAAGACATTGTTATTTTTGTGAAATGCTTTGTTCTATCTTTGGTAACAATATGTATGTGGCATGAGCTGTCAAGAACAAGGGTCAGGCATATCTTTACATTTTTTTTTTCAGAGATCAATTTCTGTTTTTACAACATTATATGAGATCTAAAAATAGCCAGACACCATATATGCCAAATAAAAAAAGTATAACCTGTACTAAATAGAGAATACTAATATCAATCCTTTTATTATGATGACTTTGGCTTAAGAAATAATAATAAGTACAAGTGCACAACTTCTCCCATATTTATCAACTGATAATTATTATTCAAGGGAGGTAATCAACTTACAAACACTAAGCCATAATATATAATGCAGAACAAAAGTAAAAATAGATTTAAAAGAAAACAAAAAAGAAGAGGAAAGAAACAAGAATGCAAGGAAGGGATAGAAAATGAAAATAGAATTCAGAAAAAAAAAGAAGAGCAATTTCAACTTCGTTTCTGAGACAATGTCTTTGTGGTATCCTATGCAACTGAACTGAGTTGTATTTAAGTGCTAAGCCACTAACTGTTGGGACTTTATTATGTCACGGGTAATGGTGGACCATATATCGAGCAATGAAACTAGAAGCTATACCAGACCTAACAGTCTTGTTATCTATTACCAGTCTTTCAACTAGTATTTCTTTCAACTTAATTTCAGTTGCTCTTATTGCAAACCCTAGAATATTCAAGAGCTTAATAGAAATTGTGCTAACAAGCTTTTCTTTATGATACCTTAATGTTAGGAATTTAAATGCATTATTATATTGGCAGCAAAGTCTCATTAGATTTTAGTTGAAAGGGCTAAATGTAACTGTAAGTTCTGTGCTAACAGTTTCTTTTCACACACGTCTTACTTGGGGAACCTTTTTCCTGTCTTACTTTCCTGTCAAATTTGATCTTTAATATTTCATATGCAATGTTAATCATTATCTTCTGTCTTCTTAATTTCTGTTATTTTATTGTTCTCCCTCCTTAGTAGTGATTTTATTTCTTATATTCTCTCACACTCAGCAACCCCTTATGTTTTAGTGACCTATTGCTTTGCCTGGGGTGAAATTATTAAAAATATATATATTTTCCTTATGTAAATAAACCCAACATTTAAGTGTACTATGCTAGTATTGGTTAGAATAGTGTATTACTTATACTTCCAGGAGTATTCAAACTGTAAATCAAAAGAATTTTACTTCTATGCTTTCCTTCAAAACAATACTTCAAGCCTTTTGCATTTGGCACAAATGATGCTGAATTCAACTGAAGGTCAAATAGTCAAAAACTTTTTTCAATCTCAAGCAACCTTTAAATTTCAAACAGACAAACTGTTCTTGGAGAAATATCCTTATTCAAACCACCACTTTTATTGAATATTTAGAAAATCCTCCCTTGTCCCTTAAAATGTAGGCTGTGAGTAATTCTAACAATTTAATAAAAAGTGTTGTTATCATAAAAATGGCTTGAGTGGACTGTCTAAAAAATAAACTGAAACTGAAAGCTAATTAGGTTTATTATCACAAAAGTACTAATCTTAAAGATAATTGTTTTCAAAGTTGCTGTTTATTGCTTAAAAGTATATCAACTACTTATGAGTCATTTAATGCCAAAATGTAATTTTCTTGGGAGCTGTAGTAATATTTTCTGTTGCTGATAATTTTTTTACCAAAATCTGTTGCTGGCAGTGTAATTTTTAAAAACTTATACTTCCAGTTTTCATATCCTTGTTTCAGGGTTCACTATTTGCCAAAGCTATCACTCTAGGTCGGGGTTGAACTGGGAACAGCAGCAATTAAGAGGTGGATCTTTGCTCCTCAAAACCTCCCAATCAGAGGTCTTGCTGCTGAGCGTAGTTTATTATCATAACTAGGACAATTGTTTTCAAAGAAGCACAAAATATCACCACAATTAACACTTGTAAAATTCATCCTATACCATAGTTTTGCTAGAGTATATAATTTACTTGTTAAAACTACTTATTAAATACTTGTGCATATTTATAAAATCTACAACAACCTACAAAGAATAATAATTTGGATTTCACCAAATAAATATGTAATAAGAAAAACTATTTCACTTGTTTGGCCATAAGAATGATGAACACAAATACATTTGCGATAGGTAAATTGTCGCTATTTTATATTTTTAATTTTATGCATGTGTGTTGTTTTTTTTTATTTTATCAACTGCACAGTATAGACGGGTCTGTTGGGCACTGTCTGTCAGAAAAAAAGAGCACCATGATGAAATTCACTTCACTAGAAATATGGAAACTGCATACTGTACTGCTTGGCATTCATATCAGAAACTCCAAAAGAAGGCCCAAACTTGTTGGTAAGGGACTCAGACTCAATACAGAGGCCTACATCAAGTATCTTGAAGAGGCAGAGCTGTCCTGGGTCAAGAGGGTGGCTGCTGGAAGATCCTATGTCTGGTAACAGGACTCTGCACTATGCCGCACAATAATGGTTGTCAGACAATTTCTGCAACCACATCGCCCCTTACATCTGGCCACCTAATTCCCTAAACTGCAACCCTCTTGACTATTATATGTGGGGACACAGTTGAGTAAGAGATCAACAAAACTCTTTTTAATATCAAAGATACACTGAAGGTAAGGCTTAAGGCAGTGTTCACCAGCTTAAACAAGGAGACTATCCAGAAGAGATGCAGGAGATTTCAAAGTCGCCTGGAGGCCATGGTTGAAGCCATTAGCAATTTTTATCAAATAAATTTACTTTAACATTTCAAGGTATTTATTGTGTAATTTTGGTAAATGTATCTATTAAAATTAGATGTCGATGTTATTTTCATATTTTGTATAATTTGGATGACAATTTATTCATCGCACCCTGTTTACTAAAATCCATTGCATCCACATTTACTGAAATACTTCAGGTTTGGCAAATACATCCGACATGTAAGAAGAGCATTGAATAAGATTTATTGCTTTTATATTTATTTTCTTGTGAGCATATTTAGTTTGGAGAGAATAAAATCAGGTGTGTATTAGATTACAGTGTAAACAAATAAAATCAAAAAGTGACAAAGGAAAGTAGAGAGATGAGTGGATGGAGAAAAAACAGAAGGAAGACAGAAAATAAAATGGAGAGGAAGAGAGAATAAAAGAAAAAATCTTGAAGAAATAAAAGTAAAATGAAATACAGAAAGAAAAATTTAGAAAATTGTAAAACAGAAAACAAAAAATGAAAAAAGAATGAAAAAGAAATAAATGGAAGGAAAGAAAAAACAAATAAAAAAAATTTTAAAAATCTAGAGAAAAAGTTCCTTTATTTTATGAAGAATGGAAGTAACAAATAAAATTTAAAAAATGAGTAAGGACAAAAATCCAAGTAAAATGGTGGAAAGTAAGAATCAATTTTAAAAGAAAGAAAAAAGGAGATTATAAAATATTAAATGGAGAAAACAAAACTAAATTGAAGACCTTTAGCACAAAACTTGTTAGGTGGTCTTTGTACTTCCAGACAAAACAGTGAAAAAAATGATTAAAATATATCAAAGAAACTTTCCTAGTCATTAAAAAAATAATGTTAGCCCATATTTTTTTTCAATATGGTTGAAAGTTGAAATGAATTTATGAATGCTTCAAAACTGCACATGTGTTCCAACATTTATCATCAACAGACTCTTGGCAGAAATTGCAAAATGCCAATGTCATGTAAACTTTTCCATATGCATTTGTAAGCAGCAAATTGTGTTAGAATTTCTAAGAGAGTGTCTGGTAATGATGTTGGTTTTTTTTGCCACATCTGTTGCTTTTGTATTTTTTTAATCTAGGTATAAAATGTGGTGTGTGTATAACAGTTCTCATGTAAGTAGTTCTTATTCCATATAATAGTTACAAAGAGCTGCACACAAAAGTTGATTTATAGTGAAAGAAAAATATTGTCTATCATCAAGTGAGGCATAAATAAAAAACTCATTAAATGTAGTGATATTCTATGCATTGTGTTCCTTATGATGTAGGTGATCATGGCTCTCCAAAATTTCCTGTCTTTTGTAGCTTTTAATAAATTTTGTCTCTTTGTTATCTCTCTTAAACCTTGATTCGACATCCATTTACTCAAGCTCTCTAAGTAGGTTATGTGTTGTTTTCCTCTGTTTCTCTAGCCATGAATCTCTCCTATGAGTATCAAATTTTCCTAGCCCACTTTCCTAATTTTAACTATTTCTCTCTGATGTTAAGTATAAGTGTTTTTTTGTTTTCATTTTCTCAAAAACTCTGTTGTTTTTCACATGTTCAGACCATAGCATTCTCAGCATCCTTCTGTAGAACCACATTTCTGTTATGATGAGATTGTTCATTATTCACTGCCATATAGGATGACAGATATTACAAGCAGTTCAGTACTCTTTCATTTGTTGCGAGCAAAATCTTTCTGTTTCTTAATATTTTGATTAGCTTTTAGAAAACATCTTTCACAATCCCAACATGCCTTCAGCTTTCAGTGTCACAGTTTCTATCCTCTGTTAAAACACTTCTGAGATATTTAAATAGAGAAGTCCAGGAGGAGAAATTAAGAACTAAATTGATTAAATTACTATTGACAAGAGATTTAGAAATGCAGTCCTTCACTGCAAAGCATACCCAAGAGCTGACTGCAGAAATGACCACCTGCCAGTTATATACAAACTAAAGACAAAACTAAGGAGATTAAAAAAGCCTAAGACTGCACTACAAAAGACTCATAAGAGACCTGAACCTGTAGAAAGTACACGGACAGTGAGAAAATTAAATATGAGGGACAAGTTGGAAATGAAAGCTCAAAATGGGACGCATTAAGAGAAGCTCTAGTGTCATCAGCAAATGACATCATCCCAAAGGAAAAAGAGCATTACAAGAGTGGGTCATTGAAGAGGTTCTTGATCTGATGCAAAAGAAGCAAAAAACAATGCCAAGATATGGAACAGAATGCAGTTAACTACACAAGGAAATAAGGAGTAAATGACAAACAAAGGAGATATGCATAAAAAAATAAGGAACTAACAGGACAAAAGACCTACTCAGCAACAGGCTGAATAAAAGCAAAGGATGGAACACTCATACTAGAAAACTAAAAAAATACTTAAGAGATAAAACAAATATATCAGAGATCTCTTCCACCACAAAAGAGAGCAACCAGCAACATGGAAAAATATGGTTGAACCAAAAATACTGAAAACCAAAGTGGAATGGGCATTGACCAGAAACAGAGCAGAAGGACAGTAATAGAGATGCCAATGTCCTTAGATGGCTTTGGTGTAGACAGGATCATAGAAATAATAAACAAATTCTATAACAGTGGCAATATATTGGAGAACCTAAGCAGATCAATTTCTATAACATTACCTAAGAAGCCAGGGGCAAAGGAATGTTAACTCCACTGAACAATGAGCTTAATGAGCCACATAACAAAATTCATCATTTGGGTTCTGATGAACAGAGCATGCAGTAGAATCAGCCCAGAGATAGGACAAGAACAGTGTGGCTTTATTAAAGAGGCTGGAATGAGAAATGCAATATTCATTCTCAGAATGCTATCTGAAAGAGCAATACAAATGTAAGAGGACCTTTATCTGTGCTCTATAGACTATGCAAAGGTGTTTGACAAAGTACACTAGAAATACTTGATAACCTCAACATTTTCAGAAAAAACATTAGGATAATTAAGAATCTATATTGGCAACAAACCACTTGCATACAGATAGGATATGAATTCAGCAGGTATACAAAAGTAGAAAAGGGTGTAAGACAAGGATGTGTTTTCTTACCAGATCTATTCAACTTATACAGTGAAACCATTCTGAGAGAAATAAAGTCCTTGCCAGGATTTGTCATTTGTGACCACAATCTCAACTATGTAAATACATGGATGACATGGTGCTGATAGCAGACATGGGAAAGAAAATGCAGGACTTCCTACAGAAGGTAGAAAGAGAAAACGAGAAGAAAGGACTGAGCATAAACTTCTAGAAAACTGAATGTATGGTCATCAGCAAAAAGAAGACCCCAAAATGCCAACTATAGGTCAGAGAAACTAAAATAAAATAAGTAAAGAAATTTAAATACCTGGGAAGCTTTCCAAAGATGCATTGGCATGGCCAAGGATGCATTTACCTGAGTACTGAGAGACAGGAAAATCTAATTGGTAACAAAGAAAAGAGTGCTGGACTGCTATGTGATATCTGTCCTTCTGTATAGCAATGAATGTTGGATCATCTCCAGGATGAAAGAGAGGCTCAAAGTGGCAAAAATGTGGTTCTACATATGATGGCTCCAAGTCAAGGTGGAAGGGTTCCTCAGATGAACTGCAACGGTCACAAACACATGGCCGTTGCAGTTCATCTGAGGAACCCTTCCACCTTGACTGGTGACTTGTGCCAAGAAGTTCATTCACTCAGTAATGTCATGTTAACACCATCCCTTCATGTGAGTTTAGCCCACCAGCTCAAATGGTTTACTAGGGCATGTCAACTTGGAGCCATCATATGAGAGATTTAGGACATGGTTAAAAACTAGTGATACCCATCCACCCAAAGGTGCAGCATGACAGACATCAAAGGTAATACTTCTATCTATACCCACATGACTTAGTCATTTTATACTAAATAAATGACAAATCCATGCTCATTTAGTATGTTGACTGCCAGAGATCAATTACAAAATCTGACTTCAAATGCCAACTTTATAACAGCCAACTCAGGCAATACAAAATTTTTATGTATTGATTTATAGCTTCAAGTGCAGTCTTAACATTGTTTTCACACAGAAAGTATCATTGTGAATAAACTTATTAACAACCACAGATGAAAATCTATCAGAAAATGCCAAGCAGAAGTAGCTTGTAGTCAGCGGCAGAATAAAATCTACCAACCATAACTTGTGGTCAATATGTTAAAATGGAACTGACAATATTCCAATATTGGCTCTTTATGAATACTTATACTTCTTTCCTTGAAAATTACCAATGATGATCTCGATGAAAGATGTTGGATTCTAGTTTTGACAAATTCTTTTATAAGTTTTCATCTGAAATGAAGTAACTAATTCCAAATTTGACATTAAACGAAAGTTCCTAAAAGGTTCAATTCACCAAAAATCCTTTATTCTATTTAATATAACACACACACACACACACACACATATACATATACATCACTGATATAGTGCAAGGTTAATAAAACAGTGCTCAATCTATATGTTATGATGACTTACCCATATGACACATGAACTCTTCCAAACTATATATATTTGTATGTGATGAATGAAGATTCAATAGTTCAGTTTCTAGAATCAAACAGCCAGACTATCCACATATATATATGATTATAGGAGTGAAGATTTGTGCAGTGCCATCAATATTTTTTCAGAAGAACTGAATACAGACAACTGGTACACGCAGTGTGTCACAAGGTCTCCAAAACAACCCTCAAATTTTTAATTCAAGGTTGTTCTTCTCCTAGACTGGTTGCTAACCAAGGGAAAAGAATCCAGTCTATCCTATTATTTAACTAATAGCAAGGGGATATGAAGAGATAAAATTCCCAAGGGTATTTGCACAAATGAATGCCATGAACTTCACTAGAATTTTAACTCAGCTGTTCAATTTTTCATTCTAAACTGCTATCCATTATACCATCTCTCTCTCTCTCTCTCTCTATATATATATATATATATATATAGGGAGAGAGTGTACACATAAGGATTAACACTGTCTGGTGAATGTAAACATCATGCTTTAGTCTTGGTCTAATAACCACATTGAAGGATGAGACTGACTGTCATCAGGCAGTGTTGTTTCTTATACCCAAATTGTCTATATTTGTAAACATATAATTTCTGATATTGGGTTCCCTGGGCACTTTGACATAGTGTAATGGTTAGCAAGCTTATCTTGCTAGATCAAATACAAATGAGTAGAGAGTTAGATCCTCACTGGATGCTCCATACTTTTGGTCTTGTGTCACATCTAATTAGTTACTATTGGGTGCCCTTCTCCTATGAATACACCAAAAAATTTTATATATCGACTTGAAAGAAATGTAGCATTTATTGAAATAAATATTTCCTTATCTGAAGAAAAAAGAAAAATATTTCAAAGATCATTTAAACAATGAACTCGTTTACAGTCTGTCTGAAAAGTATCCAGCCATTTATATCTCAAGAATCAGTTGTATGGTCTTGATGTAAACTGGCAAACAATCAGAAGGGGTTTTACAGCTCATACACTCTTTAATGGTTTTTCTTAGTTGATAGTGAAGCACCAGTGAGTAAGTAAGTGTAGTTTGAGACTCACATTCATCATGACAACTTGCCTATCCATTCATTCTATATTATACAGGGTATTTTGTGTAAATGAGATCACACTGGTGAATCAGACCACCTACAGTTCAAAAGTGTTTCGCTGTGACTATTGACATTTTCAAAAACTAACTAAAATTGTCATTGAGATGATCCATGCAATGAAACAGCTGATGGTGATTCCAAAAGATGAATGTCTTGAGAAGTGGAAGGGACACTGAAAAAAGACTATGAATTTCCAAAAGTACACTGAAAAGGGACAAAGTCACCATTGCCTTTAAGCAGGCTATTTTTCATTAATATTAAATGGTTAGCTGTTTACCAGTGGACTGATATTGAAGCTGAATTCAAAATGGCTTTGAAGGAGTGAAGCCTATGGGTCTTGGTGAAGATCACACTTCTTCAAAACTTGTAGACTAGTGCTACTAAATCACTAACAAGGAACTGTATCAAACAACAGAAACCACATCAGTTGAGAACTTTCAACAGCTGAAATGGATAGTGTTGTATATCTACCTATATATAGTAATGGAATGTTCCTATCCTCTTAAATATGTGGACACTATTGAGGTAGAGTAGAGTGATCATATTGACCAGCAGTGTATCTACTTCATGCAGCGTGAGAGTCTTGTACTTGTTGATGTACTATTATTCCTAACCTCCACTTTGGTGATTACTCATGCACAGCAAATGCAATTCAAAGCAAAAGTGAAGACATCATCAAGATGTTGATTTTTGACACTACTCAGAAGAAAAAGTTAGGAAAGAAATCCTCATCAATACTGGAAAGAGTGATATCAGCAACTGAACTTGAGAAACACTTTTCTGAAAAGTGTTTTAAGAGAAAAATTTTAAAAATTTCAATCAACAGTTATAAAAGGCTGCTCAGTCAATGAATACCAAATGTTTTCTTATAAGTAAATAGTTATTATTACCATTAAAGATCACAAAAATAAATGATTCATATGAAGACTTTGAAAGGTATTTTAATTAGAATAACAAATGAATAACCACAGTTTATGCATATTAATAATTGGCTTGATTTCTATTCAGATATCAATAAGTAGCTCTATTTTCAAGATGAAAGAAGGAGGAAACATAAGAAAATATTTAGTTTAATATGATGGCCACTGTCATGAAATTTGCTTTACTCAAGATAAATAACAGCGATAAACAATCAAGATGAATTATATGAATTAAGTATATATAATAAAATATGTGAAAAACCAGCTGGATATTTCACTCTGAGTATTTACATAATTCACTTCCATCCCAGACTCTTGCACTACCAGACAACTCTGCCCATTCGGAAACTCTGACCACACTGTAGTGTCCGTCAATATTTCACTCCACTCCCGCCCGACACATGAAACCCAGACAAGTAGAATATCCTACTGCTATCAAAGAGCAGACTGGGATTCGTTCTGAGACTTCCTCTGTGACATCCCTTGGAACATCGTCTTTAGTCTTCCCATCGAAGAATGTACATCCGAGGTCTCCTCCTGGGTCAAGGCTGGCATCGATGCCTTCATCCCTGCTAGGAAATTCCAGCTTAAATCTCATTCGTCTCCATGGTTCTCACCCGCTTGCTCGGCTGCCATTGCCCACCGGAATCATTTCTTCCGACTCTATCGTAACTACGCGTCAGACCAAAACAGGCGCCTTTTCACTTCAGCTCGTAATAAGTGTAAAAGGATACTTAACGAAGCTAAGATGTTGTTTGCTGCCAGAATGAAGCAACGCATAGCATGCTCTAAATTCGGCTCTAAAGACTACTGGCGACTCTGTAAAAGAGTACTTAACAAGAGCAAGTCCACAATACCCCCGTTAATCAACAAATTTGAGGTCCTCACCTCCCCAGCAGATAAGGCTGAATGCTTTGCCCGCAGATTCTCAAACAATTCGAGTCTGGACTCATCTGGAGTTTCTACACCCGACTTCTCACCTAGAACCAAGGCACAACTGAATGATGTCCACATTACACCTTCGCTTGTCTCTAAGATAATCTTAAAACTTGACCCTCACAAAGCGAGCGGTGGTGACGGAATCCCAACCATAGTCTTAAAGAAATGTGCCCCTGAACTCTCCTCTGTCCTTTCTAAGCTCTACAACCTCTGCCTATCTGCTTCCTGCTTTCCTGCCTGTTGGAAATCTTCCTCTGTAGTTCCTATATTTAAAAACAATGGAGAACCCTCTGACCCTGCAAATTACCGCCCTATCAGCCGTCTTCCGATCTTTGGCAAAGTGTTCGAAGCCATTATCAACGCCGAGGTGGTTCAGCATCTCACAGCACACAGGCTCCTCTCGGACAAGCAATATGGTTTCCGCTTCACCAGGTCTACTGCTGATATGCTAACGACCATCACCGAGTACATATACCAGGCATTCGACAGGAATGGCGAAGCCCGAACCGTTGCATTAGATATATCTAAGGCGTTCGACAGAGTTTGGCATGCTGGCCTTCTATGTAAACTGCGGAGCTATGGTATAACTGGACATTTGTTTGAACTAATCCAGTAATTCCTCTCTAACCGCACAATGAAGGTGGTATTAAACGGACATGTCTCTCAGAACTACCATACAAATGCAGGTGTCCCCCAAGGCTCCATCTTAGGTCCTACACTCTTCTTGATATACATTAATGATCTCCCTGATTCCATAAGAGCCCAAATAGGTTTGTATGCCGATGACACCACAGTTTACTCCCGCCTCCTACAAAAATTTGGTGTAGGCGTCAAAGCTAACCTTGCAGCCAAGATTGAAAAAGACCTCCAATCCATATTGGACTGGGGTAAGAAATGGCTAGTAAATTTTAATGCTTCGAAAACGAAGCTACTCTCAATTAACCATCATCGTCAATCTCACCTACCTCCCATTAGCATGGACCAGGCTTGCCTCCCAGAGAGTAAAACACTACGCCTCCTTGGTCTCACACTTTCAGCGGACCTCAAATGGAATGACTATATCGAATCCATTGCTAAATCCGCTGCTATGAAAATCAGTTCTCTGTGTAGGGCCCGGAAGTTTTTTTCCGTCTAAATCTATCCTGCACATTTATAAATCTACCATCCACCCATACATTGAATACTGCTGCCATATCCGGTCGCTGCCCCTGCTGTTCTTCTCGGGCTTCTCGACAAGGTTCAGAGGAGGGTCTGTAATGTGACAGATACCGACTTGGCAGACCGCCTGCAGTCTCTCTCCCACCGGCGCAACGTGGCTTCCCTGTGTCTCTTCTATAAATACTTTCACGGCTTCTGCTCCGATGAACTTAGATCACTGGTGCCCGCTAAATACGAATTTGAACGCAATACTAGATTAGCAACTAGATCCCACCCTTTTACAGTGAAACCGATAAAATGCTGCCGTAACTTCTACTCCAACAGTTTCTTTCCTTGCACTTCCCGACTGTGGAATTCTCTTCCACACGATTGCTTCCCCAATAGCTACAATCTCCAGGAGTTTAAATGTAAGGTCAATAGACACCTCCTAACACACTAACCTGCTTCCATTCTATCAAACACTCTTCCCATCTGCCCAACCCTCATCCTCGCTATCCTTACTCATCTGTCACCTTCCTCCTATCATTCCCTATGTCTAACCACTCCTTCTCTTTACCTTCTCCTATATAACCCCATGTGCAATAGTGGCAGTGGAATGCCTTGCTTGGGGTGAGATGATTAAAAAAAAAAAAAAACTGAAAAAATCTAAGGAGAAAATCATTGTCATGGCAACCTTCTTACTTAAAAATGCTGTGGTTAATCTGAAAAATTTAACAGTTAATAAAATTTAAAAATAAATTTCTTAAAATATCAGTGAAAGCTGTACATAGGAAATAAAACAATTTGATATAAGAGAATAAAATATGTAAAAGTTATAGTTAGAAAAATAAAGCATGTATATTCAAAGAAAATAGTGAACACTTCTAATTTAATGGTGCTTGTCTATTTAGAGATTCTTGACAAAATACAAAGAATCTACAATACTATTGGTCATGACCTGGCATCTCATCTTGAGTGATTTTTAGACTGTCATAATGTAGCTTCTATGTGCCTTTTCTATAATTGGCAGCTTGGTCTCATTATCTTAGTGTTGAAATTGCTAAATGTAACTGCAAGTTCAATGTGAATAGATTTTTCTCTTGTACTTTTCACTTGTGGAACTCTCCAGCTTTTTGTTTTCCAGTCAAGTTTAAACTTCAAATATTTAAATGCAATGCCAATCTTTATCTTTTGTACTCTTAATTCCTGTTCTTTTATTGTTCTCTTTCTTTAATAATGTTTTCTTTTTCCCATTTTTTCACATTTGGTAACTTCTTGCTTTATTGTTACATTTGAAGTGAAATGACTAAAAAAACATTTAGATGTTAAGGGAAGTGCAGAGTTTAATTAAAATTTTATTTAGATGTTTAATCAGTATGCATTTTAATATTATTTTTTAAGTACTATCTTATAAGCATATACTTTTTCATTTATTGAATTGTGAAATTCTGGGTGATTCAATCATTTTTTCTATATTATTTATGATCAATAAATTAAACCATTTTGGCATTTTTAAAATCCAAAAAGTAGTTTGTATATTATATGAGAAAATAAAGAATTTGATGCAGCTTTGATTTTGATAGTTCTTCTGTATTCATAAAACTTTGTTGTGTTTTGTCAATATAAGTATTATCACTTTACTACATGGTATTATATATATATATATATATATATATATATATATATATATATATATATATATATATATAACCAGTGGTCTTTGGACCTAGTTGTTGTCCTATTTATTTAAAGTTGCCCTGGCTTGGTAGAAAATGTCAGTTAATAACTGACACAATTTTGGCATGTATTTTGTCATGTTATTTTTCTGTTAAGTTGCACACTGTTTTTCAGACTAGATCTGTTTCCTTCCTTTAGTAAAGATTGGTTGTCCTATTTTTGTAAAAGTTCAGTAGTGTATAAATTCAAATGCCAATGTGATGCAATATAAATAGGATGTACCAATGTTGGAAGCACGGGTAGCGCAACACATTCCCGCCAATTTGTGTTCAAGTAGTTCAAATTGTTCTATAAAAACGACTCAAACTGTCCATGACTCTGCTATTGGTCAACATCTGCTCAACAATTATGACTGTGCCAACCAGTATAAAGACACATGGTTCTCTATTCTACAGACCATCATATCATCTAGACCATCATATCATCTACGTGTTCTTGAGGCTGTGTACTTAAAAATACACCAGCCTAGTTTGTGCAGACAAATGGAACACTTCAATCACTCTTTATGTTTATTGGAGGGTTTGTGAGTCTCCTTTTTTTCTTTTTTACTACTCTTGTGGAACTTATGTTTACACCCTCACCTTACAATTATTTACCGTTTGATTAAAATTTGTTTTTAATCGAATGCCACCTTCCCTTCTGTAGCATCAACTTAATGTATCCTGATAATTATTTAAAAATTTTGCCAACATTCACTTTTGATAATGTGTTGGCCAAAAGGGTCCTAAAGTGTTAGTTATATTATGATGTCTACTCTTTTTAAATCAATTTGTTCTTTTTGTGTTTAAAATCTCTTTATATATATATATATATATATATATATATATATATACACAAAGACAAGTACAAGCATTTGAATTATTTTTTTTCTTTACTTATTAATTATGCTTTTATGGTAGAAGAGGTGGTTGGGGTGGTTTTAATTTCAAGATCTTTGAGTTAATCAAATTTTATTAGAGTAGATGTATTTTCTATAAAACAAAAATACTATTATTGAGTGAGCATTTATGATAGACTTAGTTATAACAGGTCAATTAACAACACCAATGTATTGAAAATGTAGTCAGTGAAAAAAATGTTCTTGTATACAGTCATACTTAATCCAATAAAGTTGTAAGAGACAAAACACGTCACACAAAACCTTTTTCCACTTTTTCATACATTTTTCCTTCACAACTGTATTTCATATATAGGAAAATGATATATTGTGAGCTCATACAGTCAAATAAATATGTATCAATTCAATGGTAACTGGAAAATTTTTCAAAAGACAATTTGCCGATGAACAATTCATTGACAGGAGAATTGGCTGACACTAAGCCTTTTCAAGTTCAATATTTTTTAAAAACATAATTTCTAAGCTCTTCAGTTGTCATCAAGGAGTTTGTCAAGGCAGAATGAAGAAGCAGAAAGCTTTTATTTGAAGTATATGCCTATATTGTTGATAAAGTGAGAAAATCTAAAAGTTACTGGAGGTGTGAATGACAAAAACTGTGCAATACAAGACTGACAACAATTGATGAGGTAATTAGCCGATTGCCTTCAAAACACTCACATCCACCAACACTTGGACAGTTTGCTAGTGAACTGCATTTTGGCAAATTGTCTGCACATGAATTCAACAGCAATATTATTTCTTGCTTTTGATTGGTCATCGTAAAAGCTCAAAGATAACACCTCACAAGACGCAGACATGTGCTTGAATACTCAGATTCCATTGGTTGTTTCATCATGGATGGAATTAATGTTTAAAACTTAACTTAATACACTTATCACCTAAGAATCCAATTTTTAGAATTAAACTAATATTCAGTCAATAATACATTATAAAAGCATGTTTTATTTTTTATCTACTTGCAAAAAAAGAATGTCTTATCAAAGTTATTAATTCTTGTCTAATTTCTGTAGTAGTTGAAGACTAATTTTCATTCCGGATAGCAACAGAAACCAGAGGAAGGCTGAAGGCTGAAACATCATTACGGTTAGCAAATAGGAAAAATGAGGAAATTAGTTTGTGCAAATAATATGCAATGGTAAAAGTATGTTAGGGAAAAAAAGTTAAAAAATGATTATGAAAGAGTAACTAAAATGGCATTTTTACAAGATTTCTGCTTGGAAAAATGCCACAACACCAGATTTAATCAGGAGTTTGAAGAAAAGAGAAAATTAACTTTTGAGGGCAAGAATTATTACAGATATAATTAGTTTATAATGTAATATGCAAATAATAGATATGAGATTACAGATAAAACTCAAGTAAGTAGAGGATTAAAAAATGCAGAAATAAATAAAAAGAAATGACATTTTGGATTCTCAGCTGGAACTACATTACATAAAAGTTGTCAGATGGAATGGAAAGTCAGCAAGAGAAATGTCTTCAAAGGTTATTTAACTGTTTAGTTTGAAGTTACTACTGGTACATTAATAGACAAACAATAAGATATTTTTAGCAGTAAATGGACTGGCCTACAGAGATACTGTGAAAAATTCCCAGTGAGCCACTTTTTTGATGGTGTGTGTGTGTAAAAATTCAGATATGAATACATTATGTTTACCTTGATAAAGTCACTCAGAGAACAAACTATATTGATAAAAAAGTTTCTCTTTTGTCTTTGTGTGTTTGCATGTAAAATCTAAGATATAACTAAAATATATACTTGTCATTAACGGCTAGCTGCTTGTATACAAGGATATCCGTCTACCAGGGTGACTAGCTAATCCCCATTGTAGATACCTGCACAGGAATATTTTGTGTTTGTTCAACACCCATTGAGCCCACCTGTGGTTTATACTGCAACTATGCTGAATAGACCTTAATTACAGTTTCTGAGAGAGAGACTGTTATCTAGTGGGAACAACAGTCTGAACAAAGCCAGGACGCTTAAACTTTCGGTCATGATGACTTGTGACTTTGAGCTAGCACAACCATTGATGGCTCCTCAAAGAGAGCTGTCTACCCAATTTCCCTCACAAAGCTTGGGTCAACCCATGGTATGGTTTTCAGGTACATTCCAAAGGTGCTACAAGCTGGGATTGCCTCCTCTAGATGGATAACATCAAGAAGTCACTTTCCTGACAAATTGACCATGGTGAGATTTAAACCTGGGTTTCATGGTCAGAAAGTGAATGTTCTAACCCCTCAACCATGTGCCCATATATATATATAATATATATATATATATATATATATATATATATATCAATTGTATGTTGTGAAACGGAAATTTCTATGTTTTGAAATAGATTCTCATCATCAGGAAAAGTCGATGTAGTTGTGCAGATGATTTACATTTAAATGACCTGTAAATCATTTGCACAACTACATCAATATTGCCTGATGATGAGAATCTATCTTGAAACATAGAAATTTCCATGTTACAATGTACAATTGATACATAACTATATAATTATATTAAGCTCTATAATACTCATTATATTGAGCACTGTTTATAATAAAATAAGTGTGAGAGCACTCAAAATAAAAAAAAAACTCTTTACCTGGAATTATATATATATATATGCAAAAGGACAATAAAGACAAAAGGTAAATACTTGTTGCAAGATAAAATCCTTACATTTGTCTTGGTAAAATCCATCAGAGAATGAGACATGTGGGTTAAGCTAAGTTTTCCTTTCATTTTCACACACACACACACACACACAACAAAATATATATATATATCCAGGTGTGGGTAGTACTAAACTCTCTAAAAAAAGATTTTATCAACATGTCTTCATTTAATAATAATAAGTACAAAGATAGATCATTCCTAGCGAAATATTATTGGTATCTAAACAAAGCAAATAAAACTCCCACATTAAAATGAAAAATTTTAAAAAAGCTAGAATATGTAAGTCTTTAAATGACCCATGCCCCTTGTGTCTACATGAGAAACTATATATTATTAAATTTCTTAATAAAAATCTATTAAATAAACATAATGAAATAAATGTCATATGTAAACATTGTGATATGGTTAAAAAGATTCTTCATAAAAAATATTTATCAGCTTACATATATCTAATAATTTGTTTTATATTATGAAAGAATAATAATTAAATATATATTTAAATTTTTAATAATTAAATAGATATTAAAAATTTGTATTATGATATTAAGAATTTTATTAGAATATAACAATAATATAATAGATTTTGTTAAAAGAATAAAATAGATATTAAAATTTGTAATAAATAAATTGATCTTAAAAATTTTTTACAAATTAAGAGTTTTATGAAAAATTAGAATAAAATGCATTCTGTATCAAAATAAAAATAGTAAAATTACATGCAAAGGTCCCTTTAAGTCAGATCAAAAATCTAGAACATTTTTTTTGTTTTAGAAAATGATGGGATGCAGGGAAAATTAAGAGAATAATTTTGTAACAATAATGAATATATCAACAGAAATGCAGTCTAGATAGGGGTTTTGATCGACTTACAGTCTTGCCATTGAAAGAAATCATGTATTCCCCAAAAATATAACCTTTTTGCAAATTAAAAGTGGATCTCTATTTTGATTAGTTAAATTGAACACACACATAAATTTTTCTGTCTTCCCACATCCATAAATAACAAATGTATTGTTTCCTATATTTAAATGAAAATCATTTTCACAACAAGGAGCTGACATTGCCTGATGACGAGGTAAAAAATTTCGAAACACAGAAATTTCAGTGTCGCAATGTAAACTATATTAATTTTAAATAAAAGAACAAATTTAGTCATATATATATATATATATATATATATATATAAGGAAGTAAGTTGGACAGCAACCTTTCTTTCAAACATGTTTTATAGAAAATGGCAGATAAAAATTTGATGAATTTTTTACTGAGTTTTCTAATATTCTTAAATTTTTCTGTTTGGTGGGAATAAGGGAATGTAAAAATTATCTGTAGTGTCAATTGTTCCAAACGTTTTCAGCCACTTCTTTAGTCATTTTCAAGGGTGATTTTGTTAATTTTTATCAAATTGTTTCACGTTTCTATTTTAAGATTTAACTGCATGATGCATATTGTTTGTTGTTATAATATGCATCACACACTACAATAGATACTATGGACTATAATACCCACAACAACATCTAAATAAATAAAATGTAAAATTAAAAGAAATAAACAGGCTCCCAAACTATAATTTAGGAATAATTAAAAATTAAAGGAAAACAAATTGATCACCTAAATTCAAAATCAAGATTAAAATATACAAATTTATATAAATTATAAAAAACTGATAAAATACAAATTTACATTTGCCCTCTAAAAAATACAATTTTTGATTTTTTTATAAATAACCTTGCCTAAATACAAAACAATCCACACTTAAATAGATCAAATTACGAAAGTCTACAACAAAGTTTAATATTCCAAAGGAAAAAAATAGCTCCCAAATTAAAAAAGAATAAAAAAAAAATAGCTCCCAAATTAAAAAAGAATAAAAAAAACATTAAAAGGAAAACATCGATCCTCTAAATTCAAAATTAAGATTAAATATACAAATTTAGAAACATTATAAAAGCTGACAAAATAGAAATTTGCATTTACTTCCGAAAAATTACAAGTTTAGATTTTTTAGAAACAACTTTCCCTAAATACAATAATACCTGAATAAACACCCTGATCCCGCTAAAATAAAAAAATATAAAAAACAAAAATAAAATATAAAATATGCCATACTGAAAAAATCAAAATTAAAAAGAAAAAACACCCCACCCCTATCACGTCTATCTAAGGAACCCTAAGAAAAACAGCCTCGCCACTAAATGAAAGAGAATAAATAAAATTTGTCTGGTTACAACAAACACAAATAAATCAAATACTAGCTAAGCAAGACGCCTAAAAATTCTTAAGGTCAACAAACAAGATAAGTTCCCAATCACACACACAAAAAACCCCACGCAAACACACAAAACTGACCAAGTAATCAAACCCCACCACACACCAATCTCTGCAAAATTCTAACCAAAAGATATACCCAACCGATAAAAACTAAAAACGTACACTCCAACAGATAATACTATTAATCAACAATTTAGCACTTACGCACAAGGCTCTTCAAAACTCTGACAGACAACACAAGACACATTCCCTTCATTATCAATAACCCCAACCAACCTCCCACAACAACAATGAACCAAATATAGGGAGCAGACGAAGGCGATAAAAAGGAAAGAAACATAGGTCTTGTTTAAAAAACAACACGTAACTGCACAGAAAAATACCCGGACGAAACACAGACCTGTTGGAGACGTGCGTTGTACAACACGTCCCTGCAAATATACATTCGGGTAGCCCTCTTAGATCTATAAGAACAACCCAGGGTGTTCTGGATTCAGCGATTGGCCAACACCTGCTGGACAGTCAGGCATGTGCCTCTCCATATGAGGACAATTGGTTTACTGTTCTGCACAGTGCTTGATCACCCCATCATCTGTGTGTTTTGTAGGCTGTTTGCCTAAAACTCCTGCAGTCGAGCCTGTGCAGGCAGAAAGAGCGATTCATTCACTCCTTACAATTACTGGAGGGTTTGTGAGTGTTACAAATTTTCCTTTTTATCACTCTTATGGAGTTGTGTGTTTACACCCCCCCCTTACGTTTTAATGAATTTATTGATTAAAGTTTATTTTTAAACAAACTCCATCTTTCCCCCCATTTTTGTAAGTCATCCTTTGTTTTCCTTTGTCCTGTATTAACCATTTATAATAAAGCCAACGTAAGCCCTTGAAGAGTGTTGGCCGAAAGGTTCCTTGGTTTAGGTCAATTATAATGACATCTATTTTATTTTATATATATATATATATATATATATATATATATATATATTATAGAATAAATAAACAACAAATTAGAAAATGTGTGTTAAACTAACATGTTTCACTTTTAGTAAAGCTTCTTCAAAGATCTGATTAAAGACGAGATAATTTCTTCTTAACAATCAAAGAGACAGCATACTGGAATTTTGTTTGGGGTTTGATTCTTATTAGTGTCACATGTTATAAAGGAACTGGCGATTATTTTAAGTGTAAATGTATGTCTGTATAGGAACACTTGTCTGTTTATATGTATGTGTGTGTAATAATACATGTGTCAAGTGTATTAAAATGATGAATGATTTTTTAAATAAGAGTGTGAGAAAATCTTGGATGCTTGATTTTAATCTTTATTGAAAAGTTCTTGACCTGATCACCATCCTTCACAGTCAGCTAAACTGCAGCTAAATCTCACATCTGCTTCTGTTGTGAGTTAATTAGCAACTGACTATTCTAATGGGCTATCATGTGACTCTCAAGGGCTTCTTAAGACATCAAAAAGAATATAATCACCTTCATCCCTATAGATTTAAAAAATTTTCTAGTATTTGAATGATGTACACATTAAAAATACAATAAAACTAAATAAATTTAATATTTTAATTGCTTAAAATCTGTTTTTATTTGTTCTGCTGACTGTTTTTCAGGATTAAGTGGGTATTTTTTACAAGTTTTCCTGGTAGAAATTTTAAACCAAGTCCACAACTCATTGTTTGTATTTATATGCAAAGGATGCTGAAAAATTCTCAATCCAACCAACTATTTCAAATCAAACGAAACATTCAATTTCTTTTTTTAGGGTTTCTTGATCAGGTCAAGAACTTTTCAATAAAGATTAAAATCAAGCATGGAGGTGCATTTGACACAACTGAATAAAATAAAAAAATTGAAACAAAAAATGAATCAATGAAGTGATAAAAAAATTACTGTTATTTTTTCTTTAAATCAATAAATCCACTAGCAAGAGGTATTTCATGTTCGAAGACAATTTGCAAGGAAAAACTCTCAGACTCAAGTACAGACTGCAACAAATTTCTTGGCAGTTTGACAGAATAATTGTTAGATTTCTAAAATATTGCATTATGGCAAAATTATATTAGAAAAAATATGCAGCTTTATTTCGTCCTCTACAACATTAAGCAGGAATGGAAATTAAAAATTCCCAAGTGCATTGATACATTCTAAAAAGTTTGTAAAATGTAGGATGTCTAAATTTTTTGTTAAATGTATATTTTGTTTCATTTTAGCAAATGACTACGAATAAACTGGGAAGGAGAGATGGAAAGAAAGATGGCAAATGTACATAGATTATTGAATAAGATTTTGTAATGGAGAAAATGATACATGAAGTAAGCAAACATTTAAAGATGGACAACTATCAAATAAAAAAGAAAAAAATGATACAAATCAAAGTTGAGAAATAAAGATGGTGAATGGTAAAAATAATTAAGAAAAAAGGCAAATGAAAAAAAAAAACAACAGCCTAAAAAGTGAATAAATGTTCAGAATGAAAACAAAACAAAAACTGAAGAGCAGACTTAAAAATAAAAAAAACACAGAATATTATTAAATAATAAGAATACATTGAAACAAAAACTTTTGATGAGGAGAGAGAGAGAGAGAGAGAGAGAAAAGTAAGAATGAACAAGAAAAAAAGAGAAAGTTTTTTTAAAAAGGAAAAGAAAGCGTGAATAAAAAATTAGCAAAAGGAAAAAAGTGAAAAGGGAGAATAAGATGAAAAAAAGAGACACGGGAAAAGAGAAGAGAGAGAAAAAGACAGGGGAACAGAAAAGAGAAAGGAAAGAGACAGGGGAAAGAGAAGAGAGGGAAAAAGTGACATATACACTGTGTAGTAGTGAGTTAACCAAGAAGTGTTCCATTTAAAAATGGCGGGATATTCATGTCAAGAGCAGGCAGAAATGATTTTTACATATGGCTGCAAAGAATGGTAATGGACACGAGGCTTCATGGCTGTTTCAGATTGCATTCCCAAACAGAAGGCAGCAGAGTCATCCAACCTTTGCTGCTGTTTATTGTTGTGTTGCTGAGACAAGACCTGTGGCACCACACACAACGGATAGAGGAAGACTGAGATTTGCTCATATGCCTGACTCCGAAAAAACACATTCTACGGGCTGTTGGAGATGATCCAGGTATCTGTAGATGTCAAGTGACCCTAGAAAGTCATATGTCTCGTAGTACTGCATAGAGGGTAATTCCAGAGCAGTTCCTGTATCCATATCATTTGCAGGGTGTGCAGGATATTTTACCGTCTGATCAATCACCACAGGAGAACATTTCCCAATGTTTTATTGCTCAAACAGCTGACTCCTGGTTTGTCTCTTCAGTTTTGTTTATGGATGAGGCAACATTTGAAAGAGATCGAATAACAAATTTACACAAACATCAGTGGGGAGATCAGATATGCATTTGTGGTTTCATATTTCAGATAGTAGTTTTTATTTTCGGAATAAATATGGTGCTTTACTTCTACATGATGTTATTTCTACATTGTTATGAGTGAACCATACTAACATTTATAGCAAGATCTAGTTTATTTTGTGTGACAGAAATATTTTTGTTCAACTTACACTGAAACACGTTTGAAAAAAAATGTCTTCTCTTACTAAACAACCACCTATTTTGCGAAATGAGGACTTGTACACACAACAGAAGCAGGACACATAGATCTGGTTTCTATACAGACTTGCCGAAGAAAAATGGGCTGGCAGTGTTTTTATCATTGCTTCCAAGCACTCAGGAATGTTTTCAACATTTAGCCATAACAGCCAAGATTGTTTAAAAATGATTACAGACAAACTGGATGAGATTTATTTACACGACAAAGAACATGATGGTGTACATAGCCTTCAAAGATGCTGGAACAAATATAAATGATATGAGTTTTGTATCAGAGGTTAAGAAAGTTAGGAATCACTTTGCTGGAAAGTGTTTAGGACTTATTTTTTGCACTACATGTTGTGAATGTTTCTGAGGAGCATGAAAAGTTAGTGAAAAGTGGAAGTTTAACATATACATTATGAAAGACACATTAAAGAAAGTGTTTTCTAACATTTTGTTGTCTGAATACAACACTGTTCTGGTTATGAAAGAGGAAATGGAGAATTTTAACTGATATAGTAATAACAGAGGACAAAAAACTTGCCAAGAGAGTTATTGTGGAATTAAGTCAAATACTACAGATAAACAAAGATTATATGGTGTTTTGAATGCAACTCTACTAAGCATTTTGCCCAAGATTGTTTTGATAGTTAATGCTATTGTTGAATCAGACCAGATACATATAGACCTATTTAATGTTGATACACATTATCAGACATTGATAAATGATGCCACAGACTGTAATGTGAAACTGTCTAATCTTTTAAAAGATACTTGGTATGGTAGTATTAGACTTTGCAGGTTCACAAACAGTTGCTGGAGAAGTTTGGTTTAATTTATGTTTTGGCACATTAAGTGTTCAAAATAAAAATCTAGTAAAAATTTCTAAGTCTAATAGAACCTTTTATTTTGGAGATAGAGTGAGGGTAAAACCACAAAAGCAGTTAAATTTTCTGTAACTATAGCCGGTGTAACAGTTATCAAAGCTTATATTGAATCTGATATTGTCAAAAATGAGTGACCTCTGCTATTAAGCCACAAATCAATAAAAACTGTTGCAGTGGTGTTGGGCTTTAAAAATGGCTACTCTTGGATTTTATGTAAATCTCTAAAATTGAGAACTACTACTTCTAGACACTACAGTCTTCTCTTGAATAACATGTTTTTGGAGATTAGAAAATCACTGACATTGTGTTGCATGTTAATGCTTTAAATGCTTTAGAGTGGAGAGAAAAACAAAGCAAGACTGAGAAATTACATAGGTAATTTGCACATGCATCAAAGAAGAAACTGACATCCTTGGTTAAAATTTTTCATGATAAGAAGTTTCAAAATCTAATCAGGAATGCCTGTGACTCTTGTTTAGTTTGCTTGAAGTTTAGAAGAACTCCACTTTGACTAATGGTAAGATCGCCTCTTTGAAAAATTCCAATGACACAGTATATAGAGATTTAAAAGAGCATGGACAATCAATATTGGATTCTACACCTAATTGACACAGCCGCCGCTAGGTACTCAGCTGGGAGACTGATTAAAACCAAAAAGAGTGAAGAAATTATTTGCATCATATTTTTTAATATTTTTAACATGGAAATCCTATTTTGGAGCACCCAGGCAGTTGTTGAGTGACAACAGGGTAGAGTTTAATAATGAAAGCTACTGACAGATGAATGAAAAATTGAACACTGAAACCTGTACTAATGCTGTGGAAGGTCCATTTAGTAATGGTAACTGTGAATTACCAAGATTGGATAGTGGCTGAAGCAATGGAGAAAAAACAGAAGATAAGAAACCTGAGCCAGAAATAGTTGTGACTTTTGCTGTTAGTGCCAAAAATACACTTCAGAAGCCTTCTGGACATAGTTTTAATAAATTTGTATTTTGTTTTAATGTTTTAATTGACTGATAAGTTACCTGCACTGGAATCTGCAACAACCAGTGAGATAGTTAAGGTAAATCTAAATACTCTACATACAGCAAGAAAAAGTTTTATGAAAGCTGAAGGAAGTGAAAAAATGCCAGAGAGCAATGCAATCTAATGTGAGAACTTATGTGGATGAATATTTTTGGACTGGTAATAATGTTTATTATAGAAGACAAAACTACAAAAGATGGCATGATTCTGTCAAACTATTTGGAAAAAAAAGTCTGTGTGTTTTAATCAGACATGGGGGAGCATTTTACAGGATGCATCCATGTCACTTGATGAAAGTAAGTAACAAGAAGCAAGAAAACAAAAGAATTGGGAATCACAAAAAATAAAGAATATAAAAATTCTGCAGATGAGAAAAATAAATTCCTGGATGAGGAAGATGAAGAACAATAAAAGACTTAATGGTAATATTGTCAAATTAAAAGACAACACCGAAAAACCAAGTAGACACAAGTTTGTTGAGTCTAAGATAAGTGGAAATAATGAATGGAAAAGAGTATGGGTTAACAGCCAAAAATCAACTGAAAATATAGCCATTGGCTGAATATAATGTCAGAGAGAGGACAAGAAAATCCTGTCTGTATTAAATGGGATTGTGTGAATCAATGGAGAGAAGTTCTTCAAGTGAGTGATGGAGTAAATAATCAAAATCATCAAGAACATGTGGTTTTGCTCACATCTGAACAAGAACAAACTAAAGATATGATTGATGCAAAGAATAAAGAAATAGAAAATATGAAAAATCATGGAGGTATATGAATGTGTGCTTTACACATGTCAGAAATGTCTATCAACAAGATGGGTAATGACTGAGAAATATTAGGACACTGAAAAAATGCTTACTGTTTTCCAGCAGATGGTGTTCCCAGAACTGCATGCATGAATGGTAACTATAAGCAAGCTTGAAATTCAGCATATGTCATTTTGCTAAAGTGTAAATAATTTGGTTTTTCATGGCATTAAACATGTCAGATTTTGTGCCAAATGTGTATTTGCAGAAAATTTTACTGCACTACTTTATTCAAAAGAAATCTGCGGCTGAAGCACACAGAATTCTAATTGAGACTTACAGCAACTACACTTTGTAAGAAACAACATTGATTGGTTTAGATGCTTTAAAAACAATTATTTTAATGCCAAAAATAAAATACACTCTGAAATACACTGAAAAATTTGAAGATGAAGAATTGGAGGCATTACTTCATGAAGACTCATGTCAGGCACAGGCTGAACTTTCATAAGCATTAGAAGTTGATCACACAACAGTTTTGAAACATTTGAAAGCATTACAACTAATTCAAAAGCAAGGGCACTAGATACCATATGAGTTGAAGTTGAGAGACATTGACTGGCATCTTGACACATGTGAACAGCTGTTCAATAACAGAAAAGGAAAGATTTTTTTTGCATCGTATTATGACCAGTGATGAAAAGGGGATACACTATGTTAACTCTAAGTGTAAAGAAATGTGGGTTAAGCCCAGTCATGCATCAACATTGGCAGCAAAGCCGAATATCCATGGTTTGAAGCTTTTGCACTGCATTTAGTTGGTTCAGCTAGGTGTAGTTTATTATTATATCTTTTCAAACTTACTCAAACTATCAGGAGAGATTGCAATCAACTATAACTGATGTGTTTGAGCCAAGCATTGAAAAAAATGGCTGCTGTATGAGCAGAGACACAACAAAATGATTTTGCAACATGACGGCTAAAATGAATGAAAACCTACTTGGAAATGCTTAAATGAGAAATACTACTCCAACAGCTGTATTCATCAAACATTGCTCCATCTGATTATCACTGGTTTCAATTGATGGCACATAGCTTGGCTGAACAGCACTTTTATTCTTAAAAAGAGGCAAAAAAATGGATTGCCTCAAAAGATGTGTTGTTTTTCTGATGTGGAATTCAAATGCTGCCAGAAAGATGGGAAAAAATAGTGGCTAGTAATAGACAATACTTTTAGTGATGTATTTCTTACTAATTTTTGTAAATAAAACATGACTTTTCAAAAATAATTAGCAAGAACTTATTCAAGGTCCTAACATAAAGATAATGAATACCCATCTTGTTGCACACGGTTATGAAGAGGACTCTCCTAATTTAAGAACATACTTTCCAACATGCATCCATAAAGCTATGCATCTTGTGATGATAACAGCTTCTGTTATGGGTTGGCAGGTTCAGATGTTTTATTTCGCCTCAGCATTCTTGCAGGGTGATATGTTGGAGAGAGAGGTGTTTCTTAGACCACCATCTGGTGAGTGTCTAGAATCACAAGTTAGAGAGATGAATCTATGCAGTAATGTGTTCCATTCATGGTACAAGAAGGTTAACAATGAATGAAATAATCTGAAAGGAATAGCAAGAGCTCATGATAATGCACTATTTCAACTTGATTGGCATTCTGGCAATGCATGTGGATGATTTTATATTCTGTGAAAATGAATCATTTAAGAAAAAATTGATCACTGAATTAAAAACTTATTCAAGATAGGAACTCATCAAAATGGAACCTTTAAATTTCTGGGATTGAATGTTAAACAGTCAAAAGATGGAATTATTAGCAATCAAGATCTTTATATATCCTCTATATCACCTATAGAGATAAAAAATGAAGAAAAAAATGTTGAGTTAGGATGATCAAGGGTTGTGAACAAAAGCAGAGGCCTCATCTGAGATTCTGAGAGACTTATTGCTCCAATAACTATGTTCCTATCTTTGCAAGAAGACAATAGCAATGTTTAAGTTTGAGTTATCTAACTTTGTATCACACTGATATAGGTTTATGTTCCTTGTTTTGTATTTCAGTTAGTTTTTAGTTTTGGAATAAATATGGCACTTCACTGTCACGTGTTGTTATATGTCATTATAACTGAACAATGCTAACACATATGCTCTCACAGCATGTCTTACAGAAGCTGTCTATAGGGATTTTATTTTGAACACATTTGAATACATGCTAGAGGGTGTACCTCTGCTAATATGAAGATGCATGGCATTCATACATGATGGGGCTCCAGTACATTTTAGTTAAATTGTTTGTGATGCACTGGCTGACATTATCATGAAGGATTGACATATAGAGAAGGACTGGCTCCATAGGCTGCACATTTCTCTGATCTCAGCCCTTTGGATTTGTATCTGTGAGGCTATCTAAAACAATTGGTTTATGCAGCAGTCATTAATAATGCAGAGATTCTTCATCAACATGTCATGGGAGCCTGCAAAACTATTCAACACTGTGTAGGAGTATTTGAAAGGGTCCACCGTCAATGATCTGAAAAATGAATGTGTGTGTAGAAGCAAGTGGAAGACATTACACTAGCATTTGTTATGAACTGCTGCAGTGTAGTACAATTATGCTCTTTTGGACATCGGTTTATATGGACATTTTACCTTGTTTTGGTATCAGGAACCCACCCACAAAAGTTTTTAAAAGCAATTTTTGATATATCCTGTCGGTGCATATATGTATACATATTTAGTGGAGGATAGAAATGAAAATGAAATCTTAAACAATCTTAATTGCTCAGTATCAAGAAACACAGGCTGAAAGATTCAAATGTAGGTAGGAATTAAAAATGAAGAAAATTGTGATATTTTAAAATATTTTACGTATAGAGCAAAATAAAAATAAAAGAGAAGATCTAATAGAAAATATTTATGTATTATTTTGTACATATAAAACTACGCTATGTGTGTATATCGTTTAGGTAAAAATATGGATGGGCAACAAAAATGAGAAGGGAGAAGAGAGAAAATATGAAGATACGAGAAAAGATTTAGAAAAGAAGAAAGTCATAAGATAATAGATAATTTTAGTTGTTAACACTTTTGAAATTTTCATGGATCCATTATAATAAATAGTAACCCATTACCATTGCCCCCTTTTACTATATTGCTTGGAATGAGCTTTTATATTTTAGTTCCACTAGTTAAGACCTTTACTGCCAGGGTGTGCCATGCTGCTTCTGTGGAGTTGAATCTCTTCTATATTCTAAATGTGAGGAGAATGTTTAACACAAAATAGCCTTTTTCTTGAGATCTGCTATTTGTGGAGCAAACTCTGGTGTGGATGCTTCCCTGAACACAACAATCTTAACCTACTTAAGTCAAACGTCAATCTTTCTTATCACTTCAATCTTTCTTTTCTTCTCCATCCTCTTCCACTCATATCACTTGATTCTTCATAACCATTTTAGCAGTAACCTTCTACCTTGAGTAGTTCTCAAGCCTTATATTGCATAACCCTTATATATAAAAAAGATGATGTTATCTTCTCAGATGCAGGGAATTTAAAAAAAAAACTGACTTCCCTCATGGATGTGAGTTCTTGTTATATTTGAAATGTTAAACATAGTAATAATGAGAGACTGAAGATATAATGAGATATAAGAGTCAATTTTATATTACAATTACTTTGAAATATATTTAGCAGTTTAATCAATAAGCCCAGAGTTCCAATAAAAAATTCAGGAGCCAGAAGATAAGTAATGCGGCAATATCTCTTCAAAACTGGTTACTGAAATTTCAAAAACCTTGTCCAGTTAGCCAAGCAAAGCAGAGTAAATATTATTCCTCCAATATCAAAAATGTGCCAAATCCCTTCAGGAGATAGATGAGCATGGCTTGCCACAACATTCTATCCTTTACAGCTTGTAGCAGGATTTGACTTTTTATTATTTCTTCCACTTCCTGTTTTGCTATCTATTTGCTCAGTAGATAGTTTACTTGTTTACCTATTGTCCTCTCTTGCCTTCAATGTCTTGTGAGTAACAAATTTTCTAATTTTTTTTTCATTATATATTCCTGAAATTTCTACTCTAATGTCTCTGATTCAAAGTATTGGAAACCTTTTTGCTTTATTAAGTATTAGTTTTATTTACTATTCTTTTGACACCCATTTACATAGACATCCTGATTTTTACATGGAATTTTATGAGACTATATAAAAATACACAATCAACTACTTAAAGTCAACTGTAATATATGAAGAATATACTTTTCATGTTTATTACAATATCACTATAAACTTTCATTCAGCTTTTGTGTCTTTTATAACTTGTGAATAAAACTTTTTATTACTATTTCATTTAACGCCCTGTTCATAATTTTTACAATTGTCTCAGTTTATATCAATTGATGTTCATTTTCTAGCCAATGTCTTTCCTTGAGAAATAAGCTTTTGGCACATAAAAACTGAATGTAAACACATACAATAGAATATATTTTTTATATATCTCTCTATAAGGTAATAAAAAGTAACTTAAATCAGTTTCTTCTTCTTCATGTCTCTTCACATCATAGACTTCCACTTGACCTTGTCTCTTGTTGCTCTTAATATCTTTCTTCTTGGTATCTTTCCTAAACCCCACTCTGCCATCCACTTGCTCAAGCCTATCAAATATGTCTCGCACAGCCTTCTCCTGTCTCTCTTTCCTTCTATCTGTCCTGTGAGTATTAGATTCACCAGGCTCTCTTTCCTCATTACCTGTTCAAGGAACATCAGCTACCGCTTCCTGATATTAAGTATGAGTTTTCTTATCATTTGCATCCTCTTCAATACCTTGTCATTGCTCATATGCTTGATCCATGGTATCCACAGCATCCTTTCTGTAGAACCACATTTCTGCTGCCTCAAGCCTTTTCTTCATTCTTGAAGAGATTGTCCAATATTCACTGCCATACAAAAGGACAGACTTCCCATAGCATTCCAGAACTCTTTTCTTTGTTTTCAATGAAATTTTCCTGTCTCTCAGTACTCTGGTTAGCTTTTGAAATGCATCCTTGGCCAAGCTAATGCATCTATGAAGTAGTTTACCAGTTTTAAATATTCTACCCAAACTAGCTGATAAAATTGTTGCTGTCTTTTTGCAATAACAATAACCAATACTATTTTTACTATTTTAATCATTTGACAATTGTTTACATATTTCTTAGGTAGTAAATTGAAACTTAAGTTTGTTGTTTTTTCTTTATATAATAGATCAGCCGCTGTTTTCACCCAATTTTCCTCATTTCTCTGTAAATTTTATAAATTATTATGACTTTGGGAGGCTTTTAAAGAATTTAAAATCTATTCCAACCCCATTGTTAATAATATTTTAAGGCAGCACAGGAGCATTGGAATAGCAAAAGTTTCCTTCCTAAAGCCAAGCAGAATATTAAGAAAAGGCAAAATTTAACTAGAAACAAACAAAAAAAGGTTAGACAATCTCCTCACAGATGAAGCAACAGAAATTTGGTTCTAAAGAAAAATATTTAGAATACTATGAACTGAACATGTGAGTAATGAGTAAGTTTTAAGGAAAATGAAAACAAAACAGATGCTTATACTTAGAATGAGAAAGAGATAATTGAAATTTCTAGGGCACATAATGAGGAAAGAAGGCTTGGAGAATTAGACATACTGAAGGACAGTGGGAAAATGGCAAGTAACAAGCTTGTGCAAATGGAAGGCAAAATAGAAAGAGGGATGGATAATAAAAAGACAAAAATTGCTAAAAGTAATAAAAGATAGGAAGTTGTGAAGAGCTATGACTGCCTATATTTAAAAGGGATATGACACCTAAAAGTCAACAGTCACCATTTTTTGTAAAATCAACTCTAATGTCAGTCATCACAAATTTTAAAATATAACCTGATTTTATATTTCAACAATATTAAAAACAAATTTATTTACACTATTAATTAGAAAGAAACACTTAAATTCATGTTGGAACTAGCAGTATAGCCTGGTGTTGTTTGGGTGTAATGAAAGCTTTAAAACTAATCTGTAGTCCTGGAGCTCAGATTCTTTGGGTGTTGGCACAAAAGACTAAAAAACAATAGTTGTTTCCAGTTAAAGCGAAACTGTAGACTGAAAGAAAAATAAATGGATGTAAGTCAAATTTTGATTTTCTGATATCCATATCAAATAAGTTTTTTCATAGTAAACTGAATTTTGAAGGTTAAATAAGTCCTCTGAGTAAATGGTATCATGCCTGAGTCTAAGAACTACAATTATACCTACTTAGAGCCAAACCTGAAGCAAAAACTAAAATAAAAGGGCTGAAAAAAATACAGATATACAGGCAGATAAACAGACACACACACAAACATCTTGCCTTTTTTATATACATATATTATCAATTTTCTGTACTATTGTAAAAACTGCAACCTTGAAACTTCTGAATATCGTTTCTTATGTCTTTGTCTATGAGTGTATCAAATTTGATTAAAATCAGACCACTCCTTCTATAACCCGATTTTTTTGATTATCGGTTTTCGATATTTATCGGGGGTACCTTGACACAAAACCTAGCTAAGAATACTCGCAGACGCTTATAGTACAACTGTGTAAATTTTCAAGAAAATCGGTTCAGCCATTTCGGAGTCTATAGGTAACGGACACACACACACAGTTCCATTTATAAATAAGTTTAGATTAGATTAAGATTTAAATTAGATCTTTAAGATAAGGAATTATTATTATTATTATAATCTTTTCTATTCATACTAGCATCCACATCTTGGTTGTTATAGTCATAATGTTTGTGAGAATCTTTGAGAAAAGGAAATTTTATTATATATATTTCTATTTGGACAAGCATGCACATTTTTGTGAGGATGTGCGTTGTGGTATTGTGGATATCGACTCGGAATGACAAATCTGGGTGCTGAGTTCGAATTCCAGTTTAATTCCTTGCATTCACTTATGCACAAATACACTTTGGAAAGGTATTAATCCATCTCTTCCTTCTAGTTATGGGTTAAATAACAGGACAGATTGGGTTCTATAACCTTGGCCTTCAACCAGTCTACCACAGAAAGCCATGGCAAACTACTGTGAGATAATCTTCTGCCCAGTCCGTCATGTCTCTTTTGAGACATGATCACCCAAGTGTGTATCACGTACGGCACTTAACTGACTGATGCTCATTTTGGTTAAATTATATACTAGAGTATAGTGCAAGTTTTTATGATTAGTTTTCTTTTATGAAAAATAGGGGGTTGCAAAAGGCACAGGTAATTTATTTTGAAGAAGTTAAAAATCATGCATTTTCAGGGATCAGTTTCATTAAACACAGGTTAAGCTTTTTTTTCTGGAAGGGTTGATATTCATGCAAAATTTCAGGAGCCACACTATACATTAAGTTGGTTTATACATATATATTTATTTTTTTTTTTTGCGGAGCAGCGGATATTGGCTTGGAATGAGAAATTGGAGTGCCGAGTTCAAATTTCAGTTGAATTTGTTGCATTCACTTAGGTGCAAAAACCTTTGGGAAAAGTATTAATCCGTCACTTCTCCCTCCAAGTATGGAGTAAATAGCAGGGCAGATGAAGTTCTATAGCCTTGGCTGGCAGCCAGTCTACTGCAGAAATTAATGGCAGCCTACTGCGGGAAAATCTTTTGCACAGTCAGTCATGTCTCTTTTGTGTGCCACATGTGGTACATGCCCAAGTGTGTATCATGCATAGCACTTAACAGATATACAGCATGCTCACAACATATGGCTGCTTGTTTGAATCAGTGGTCCTGTATGACAGTGAATTTGTTTAAAGCGCGCCTTGTTTCATGGCAGTAGTGGGTTGAATTCTGGAGTTATATAAAGTGCAAAAGTCATATTCCCTGTTTCAGTAGAACAGACAGACAAAGGGCAGAAAGGCAAATAGACTAGAATTAAGTCATCCAAGATATCTTTTAAGGATAGAAACCAGAATAAGAACCAAAAACTCCGGTTCAAAAATTAGAGGAAGTTAATGAGTTCAACAATAAACACTGATGAAGACCAGAGGGTCTTTGAAACATTATGAATGTAACAATGAAGATGAACATACAAATAAAAAGATACATAAGAAGTCTATTTACAAGTTTTGTAATGTTTATTCTGCCTGCAGAAGATATATATATATATATATATATATATATGCTTAGCTATTAAATAGTATGATAGGTGAAAAGGTTCACACAATTTTGGCAGTGAATTTCTGAGGTCAATATAGTCATATTCAGTGCATAACACAAAAAAAAAAACAAAAAAAACAATAAGTCAAGCTTGAATAAAATAACTTTGTGAAATTCAGAAAATCTTGTTTTTTTAAATGCAAAGATTTTAATTTAAAAAACAGGATTTTTTGAATTTTTTGATTTTTTCAAAAGAAGTACACTGGACTGAAAACAAAAATTATTTAACATTTCTTCTGGTAATTGAAATGATTAAAAATTGAATAGCTGGATTTTAAATTGATGTCATGGCTTCTAACATCTAATTGGAGAAGATTGACAAAGATGAGTTCTTCATTTCTTCAGTCACTTCATTTCATATTGAAAATATGCTTAATGAGTTAGCCTTTAGTTCTTGTAAATCAATGAGTTTGGCACACCATTAAGTAATTAAGCTATGGTGACTTTTACATGAAAGCTATTTCTGAAAAACTGGATTTTCTTACGGGAAAATGAATATATGTGTTGGTTTGGAGGTGGTGCAAAATAAATTTGAAGTGTTGTTTTTCAAATTTGATTGGTATATCTTTAATTATTTTAGAGAATATAAATGACAATATTTGAATTATTCACCATTATTCACTTCTTTGCACATATTTGTAGTAAACTACCACAGAGGTCAAGAAGACCCAGGATTGCATACATTTTTTGCAACGTTAGAAGAGAATGACTTATCTCTAGGGTGAACACAGATTCAAATGTGCCTCATATGTGAGTTGTCCAAAAAGGAAAAAAAAGTAATGGTGGTTTCACGAGTTACACATTTAAAACAAATAGATCCGGAAATCAGATACACTCTTATGAGATTATCTTTTCAAATATATAAATTTTCTCTACAAGTTATTTTGGTAGTTCTTAATTTCTCTGCAAGATGCCAGAGAAGTCATTTGACAACTGATTGATCCCAAAATTTAATGGTATTGCCACCAGTTCAACAATGATAGAATGGATTGAGAACATCGAGTCAGTATGTGAACTGCGTGACATGAAGAGAATTGTGCATGACCTGCTGCTATAATTGAGAAGTGAATCTCTTACTGTATACAACAACTAAGTAAGGAGCAGAGATCAGACACAGAGCAGATAAAGCAAGCCCTCATGGCTGTGTTTGCAACAATCTCCTTCAATGCATTCAATCAGTTCATGGCACGGTGACTTCATATTGGAGGAAACTGTTGAATTTTTGGTGGAGCTAAAGTGCTTGGCTTGGTTGGTTGGTGGACAGTTGCCTGAGCAATGGATGGCATGTGCATTTGTGTCTGGGATCCCCCGGGACATTAGACAGCTTCATAGAGCATCATCCACAATAGAGACCATAACCTTGGGGTAATTTCTAACCTGGCAATGCTGCATCTATTCAATAAATATGAGCTGAAATGACTGCTCCTGGCATGTGCAAGGATGGCATAATTTGTTTAAAGTGTTCTGGTCTCAACCACTTTTCTAAGGACTGTAAACAAGGATAGCTGGAGGCAACAGGTAACCAGACACACAGATTGTGCTGTGAAGTGCAAGGCTTCCATTACAAGGTTGGACATATCTCTTCTGAGTACCAGGGAAAACAGTTCAGGAAAAGAGATGTCAACACCAACCTCCTCCCCAAACAAGTAAAGAACAATACACTACCAGTAATCAAAATGCTCATAAATTAACAGAAGTTTGTAGAATCTGGCTGCTTACAGATCTGCATGCTGCTTTTGCAACATCAGGTGGTAAAGGCATTGACTGCCGATGGGAAATTGCTAAAATATCATGGGTATAGCACAGTCAAATTAGATGGTGGCTGTGCTAGACCTGTGAACATTGAAGACTGGTTGTAGATAGAACATTGCTAGGCTTTGATCTGCTTTTGGGAACTGATGCAATCTGAGAGCTTAGAGGAATGTGCAAGACCAAGAAAAATATACCCCAGTGTGTTGCTGTTTCCATCAACAAACCTGATTTTAGTTTGCAATTTGATCACCAAAAAGAGGTTTGGACTGCTTCATAGAAATGAGCCAGTGGCTAAATCCCATAAAAAATGAAAAACAGTGCTGGAGTATACCATGCCTGATGATGTCTGAGGAACATATTCCTCAGGGATAAAAACATCTGTTTCATAAATATGTGTTTAAAGTGTGTGTGTTCTGGCTACAAATTCTCTTGTGTGGATATTTTATTAAAAATCATACAATGATCATTTTGAAATGATTTTATTTAATTTTTTTAAAAGCATTTTGACTGTTGATTCAAGATTAGAAACATATTTATAATTTCAAACAACCAATCAAAATCTATTTTTAAAATTGTTTCTTCAGATGTATTATAATCTCAAGCCACAAAAAGAAAAAAATGAAATAATATTTCCATGGTCTTTAAAAATAAGCTACACACAAATATAAATATATATGCACAACTTATTTTTACATATTTGTATAGATAACTCCAGATAGAAGTATATATTTTGTATGGTAATTATAGTGTTTAAATCTATGCTGGGATGCTAGATATATAAATTTAGTATCATTACATACTTTCTTACTTTTATTATTTGTATATTTTTAATTTTGCATATATTCAAAATAGTATGCACTAATTTCTCTAGAAAGAAAAATGAAAAAGTAGTAAATTAAAAAAAAATCATACACACACCAGAAGCTTCCACAAAATTAATTCCTTTGGTTCAGAAATTATTAAAATTCCATAAGTTTCAAGTACTCACCAGAAAATTTATTAAATCCCCTTGAGACTAAAACATGCCAGCCTCAAATACTAATTGAAAATTAATTTCACATTTCATAAGATGATAGAGAAAACATTTGAGTAAAAAGAAAGAAAGTTTAAAGTTATTTAAATTATCTTGAATTATATTAGTGTACAAATGTGTTTACATGTTATTAGTGTTAAAACATTATCATAAAATGTTGTATACCTACCTATATACAGTAGTAGTATGTTCCTATCCTCTTAAATATGTGGACACTATTGTAGTAAAGGGAAGAGTAGAGTGATTTTATGGACTAGCAGTGTATCTAATTAATACAGCATGCAAGTCTTGTATTTGTTGATATACTAGTATTCCCAACCTCCATCTTGGTGATTTTTTTTTTTTAATCATTTCACCCTGAGCAAAGCAAAAACGCCACTGATGTGTAAAAAGATTAATTAGAAAAGAGTGAGGAGTACAAGCTAGTTAGAAAGGAACAATAGAAAGCTGAGAAAGCAGGTGCGATGACAGATACATAGGTGGAGAGAAAGGGAAGGTTATACAGGGGAGGGGAGGGAGCTAGAGGCCAGTGGTTAGTAGATGAGTATTAACTTTGCATTTAAATTTCTGGAGGTGGTAGCTGTCAGGAAAGCAAGAATACGGGAGTGAGTTCCACAAGCGGGAAGTGCGAGAGAGGAAGCTAACCTTTTAGGGTTACAACATAAAGAAAAACTATTTTACCCATAGCTAGGAGAAAGAAGAAGTCATGAACTCATGTCTTTTTTAAAGCATTAGTGCCAAATGATTACAACAACCTTAGCTAGAACTTGGACAATTACTGTTGATTGTTCCAATAATTGTTATGTTCATCTAATAAATTAAGAAGACTGAACAACCTTCTCAAGCATAAAGTTTAACAACATATATAAGAATTAAAGAAAATGAAAATCCAAATCTTTTTCAGAAAGAAATCACTGCAAGTGTATTTTCATCTAAGTGAATATAACAAACACATCTGGAGTTGGAACTTGACTTTCCAATTTCCATTTCTGAATCGTTATCCATATCGCTACCTGCACATACAAGTCCATGGCACCTAATATTCCCAAGCTGTTACCCACTTAGTTACTTACCAGGCTCAATGTTATCTAATTTTAGTGATTGTATGAGAACCAATGTTTTAATGTGATATGGCCTAAATTCAAAAGAAAAGGAAAATCCCATTCTTCTTAGAAGTTTATGATAAATATGATAATAAACATGAAAAAGAAAGCAACTTAATTCAGCTAAGTCTGGGCATTTATCATAATTCAGTGAGCCATCAAAAGCGCACAGTAATGATATGACTCAATCTAAAAACTAGTCATGTATTCAAAACAACTGTGCCAATAACAAAAGCTTTTCAATTCGCCAGAAGACTTGAGAATATAAAACCAACACAATCCCTTCCCAAAAGCCCATAGGTTAGAATAACCTAAAATTATTAAAAACTGGTTTTAAATTATCTAAATCTCTCAAGAGATTTGTTGGTACTGAATGCAGTTCTTTTGATGCAAACAGTTTGAGAATAAATTATTTAAGCAATCAACATTGTAAATAAGCATTGCTTACCAATACTGACACTTTATTTTTAATCACAGAACTTAATGTTCAGTGATTGAAACAAAAACACACATTGGGTCTTCTAAAGTATAAAAGACACAACCTTTTATCCACCAAATATGTTTTACAAAATACCTCTTGGGTTTTATATGTGAAATTGAGGTTAATATTTACCCAAATGCTGTAGTCTGCCTTTATTAGTACAAAGCATAAATCTATAATACTATAAGAGTCATATATAGAACTTAAAGGGGATACTGACAGTGGGGGGATCAGATCCCTACTTTTTGCTGAGAACTAAAGCAAAAAAAAAAAAAAATTAAAAAATTTTCTTTGCCTCAGTTTAAATCTGTGCCAATGAACTGAACAGTATAATTTGACCAAAATCATTGCTACTATTAAATTCTATAATAAATCAAAAAACTTCATTATCGTTTTTTTTTTAACCATTAATATCTAAAACTTTTATATTAGTTTTACATGCTGAAAAAGTTAGGTCTCATTTTAGAAAGAAATAAAAAAAAGAAAAAATATATTTAAAATTATTAAGAAGAAAAGTAAATTGGCAAACAGTTGTGAAAAATATATTTATGAGAGGATTAATAGAAGATATAGAATCAGGAATGTTTTAACTTAACCTTAAATTGGGACCACCACTTTTTATTTTAAGATACTGTCAATCAGTCAGTTAAGTGCTATACATGATACATGCTTTGGGCGATCATGTGTCAAAAGAGACATGATCGCCCAACGCAACTGGGCAGAAGATTATCCTGCAGTCAGTCAGTTAAGTGTCATACGTGAAACATGCTTGGGTGATCATGTCTCGAAAGAGACATGATTGACTGGGCAGAAGATTATCCCGCAGTAGGTTGCCATTGCTTTCTGCAGTAGACTGGTTGCCAACCAAGGCTATAGAACCCAATCTGTCCTGTTATTTAACCCATAACTGGAAGGAAGAGACGGATTAATACCTTTCCCAAGGGTATTTGTGCGTAAGTGAATGCAATGGCTTCAACTGGAATTCGAACTCGGCTCCCCGGTTTCTCGTTCCGAGCCGATATCCACTGTACCACAACGCACATCCTGCAGTAGGTTGCCAATACTTTTTGTGGTAGACTGGTTGCCAACCAAGGATATAGAACCCAATCCGCCCTGTTATTTAACCCATAACTGGTGGGAAGAGACAAATTAATACCTTTCCCAAGGGTATTTGCACATGAGTGAATGCAAGGAATTCAATTCGTTCCAAGCCGAATATCCACTGCACTACAATGCACATTCATTAAAGGCACCTGGTATTCTCAAGCGATCACTCATCTAAGTGCTTGGGAATATGGTACTATACCTGACATTAAATCTAAATGAAGATATGTTACAGGCTATAGTAGTTAATAGAAATAATAAAAATTCACAGAATCTCATATCTCTTGGTCTTTTACTGGAAATGCTCTCCTGTTTAATCCTTATATCAATTAAATGATAATATTGTGGGATCTTCATTCATGCTGAGTTGAATGAATGTTTTTCAAGGAGAATTGCTATTAAATGGAAATCATTGGGTAGTTATATACATTTTGCATATGAGTAAAAACAGAAGTACACAAAACAATGACTCCTTCCCACACCCAAGAAAATGAAACAATGTTGTGTAATCTGTAAGGGAGTAAATTCAATGACAATCTTATTCTATCATAATATTTTGTGGAAAGGTGACCTAATACTTGCGCTTGTGACTTGCGCTGAAAAAAAATAAAATAGTACAAAATATTTAGCATTTGTTCGAGTGTTTATTTTTTTTACTTTTAATAATTAATTATATATTATAATTATAATAATTATATATTAAGAGATGTGATGAAAATAGAATTCACTTTTTTGCAATAAGTAAATTTTGCATTTTAATTTGTCTTAATTTTAGTTCATAAAATATTATATTTCTTGTGTAAGTTATAAATTAACAAGTCTACAAATGTTCTATGAGAATTTAAAAATAAATTTTCAAATACAGTGTACATGAAGTGGTGCTGAAAAGTTCTTAACCTGACCGACTTCCACCAAAATCAGCATTAGAGAACATTTCAGTACCACCATGTTGGAATTTGTTGTTTCAATTCTTAAATAAAGCATTATCATTTTACTTTTAATTTTTCAACTAGAGTCACATTCATTTAGAAAAAATAATTTTTCTTGTAACTTTTAAGCCATTGTTCTACAATTGTGAGTAAATAACACAAATAAGAAATAACAAATAAGTATCTGATAAGACTAGAACATCACTGTTTCCTTGCAAAGTCTGTCTTCATATGACAGTTGCCTTATCAATGAGGCCACAGAAACTTTCCAGATGTGGTCATTCAAATTTCACTCTCTTTGTAATTAGAGTAGGCCAAAAATAGAATATTGCAGCCATAACTGGGTTAGAGTTGCTCAATACTCACTTTTCTGCCTTGAGAGGATTCAAAATTGTTTATAGTCTTGTGAGAGGATTACTTATTTTCTACTCTGCAACCACTTTACCAACAGCCTGTTGCAAGTCTGCTTTATCACTATTTCCATGGCAAATGTTTAGATAAATCTCGTCCTCTAATTCTAAGAACTCAAACTTTTGTTGCCAATGGGCTTCATGCTACAACTACACGAAAAAATCACTCTTATTTTTTCCAAAGAAGGAAGTTCCACTCAGACAACATTTTCCACAAGAACTGGCAATTTGTGGAACAGATTTCTGTAAGAGTGCTTCCCAGAATACAACAATCTTAAGATCATGTCAGGTGCCAATCACTACCCTCATTATTTACATAATTGCCACTACTTACCTTCTTCTCTTTTACTCATATCTCACACTTAATCCATCACTATCATTTCAATTCTAACCTCTATCTCGAGTGTCTCTCAAGCCCTGTATTGGTTGAAATTAAGTCAAATAAATTCACCCCTTATCTCCTCCAACTGTTTCATGCAGCAATTCTTTAATTATATACTGTAGTAATATTATTTTCTTTTAATTTCTTATATGAAGCATTGTCAGTTATTCATTTTCCAGTTAATATTACTTTTATCTTGTTTTCCAACAGTTAGAGAATGACAGTATCACTAAGTCATTACTAAGTCATTATTATCTAAAAAAAAAAATATCTAAAAATATTTTCTGGCTTTAAATAAACTGTGAAGAATTGGTAAACTGTAAAAAAAGGAATGAATCAATCAATAAATCACTCTTAGACTGGCTGTTGCCCAAGACTGGATACCCCAATTTACCCTCATATTTAAATCATAGCTAGGGAGTAGAGGGAATGGATTGCTGCCTTTTTCAATAGATGAGGCTGGAATTTGAACGCAGCTACTGACTCCCATTTTCTACCATAACAGAATATACAAATAGCATAGAGGTTATCATTTTCAATATCTTTAAATAAAAGGAAAGAAACAAATAATTTTTTCATAAAATAAGTCAATTTGCAAGTTTCTTCTATTTTAGAACAAAGAGACAAAATGATTAATTTTTACTTTACAGGATTCATCATCACATATTTTTATCTTTTGCTTTAAATGCTAACTCTCTAAAAATGGAAAATATAAAAATGTCTACAAAGAAACAGAGATGTCTTCTGGGTTCATATTTGTATTTAATACAAATGCACTTATCTGTAAAAGTAACATTTTCTCTAATCTTTTTTTTTTTTTTTTTTGCTGAGAATCGGAAATCTTTCAAAGTTTTTATCTTATGATATCAAATTACATAGTTGAATAATGTCAGCTGAGCAGATGATAGATTTCCTTGCAAATGAGGCACCTAAATCAAACAAATATAAACATGAAATGATTTTATAGTTAAAAAAAACTGTGTGATAAGAAACTCTGAAATGCAGTGTGATAATATACTGCAAAAGAAAAAATCAAAAAGTAAAAAGAAAAATGAGAGAAAACAAAATATGAAAAGATGAAGGTAGAGAGGATGAAAAAATTGAGAAAAGGAAATAGAAGAAAGGACAAAAAAGTTAGAGTGAAAGCAATATTTTGACACAGAGAAGAAAAGGAAGAAATCTGGGGTGGAAGAAGAAAAAAAAACAGAGAAAGAAGAGAGTGAGGTGTGTGAAGAAATAAATGAGAATAATATGAATAAAGAAAAAGAGGAAAAGTGCAATATAGAGAAAAAGAATAGAAAATGAAAGAATAAGAAAGAAGTTGAATAAATGAAAGAGTGAGAATAAGTAAATGAAAGACAAGGAAGATGAACAAGATGGTGGATAAATATGATAAGGAGGAAGATGAATAACAAGTAAAATGGATGATGAAGACATGAAAGATAAGAAAAGTAAAAGAAAGAATAAAAGGATAGGAGTAAAAAAGAATAAAAAAAGATAGTTAAAAAAGAGGAAAAAAATAAGAGACTAGCAATAGTTGTGAAATATTTTTTCTATTTTAATTTTCTAGCAAATGTCACTTCTTAAATTAATGTCTGAATAAGCTCCTTGCAACTATAAAATACTCTATTGCATTGTTAAATATTTGAGCTTAAAAACATTAAAAAAAGAATTCAGGTCATACTTTAAAGAAGAGAGTACAAATAAAATGATTTGAAATTGATAAGAATTTTCATTTCACTGAAGCAGATATTAAACACATAAAAGAGTTATCATTCTTCCTTCCTTTCTTTTTTATTTGCTTAAAAACTAAACAGTGTCTTTCATATATTTTTCTTCCATTTTGAGGGCAGGGGACAGGCAGTCTATTACTGGTCTATACTCTCAATCAAAAGGGAATGGTCCATTATTTATTTGAGACACTGGCAGTGCATAACACAAGTGTTAAGGAACGGGGTGGGGGAGAAAAAACAGAAAAGAGAAAGAAAAGTACAATAAAGAAAAGGAAAGAAACAAGTAATAGTGACTGAAAGGAAAAAGATGAAATAAAGAGTAAACAAAAGAAATAACTGAAGAAAAGAAAATTATTTCAATAAGAAAGAGAAATCAATGAAAATAAAAGAAAAAGAAAAACAATAATGCAATTAAAAAATGATAAGCATAAAATTAAAAAAAAATTAATATGGCAAAATGGAAGTATGAAAGAAATATAATACTAACAAAATTTGCTTTCTGATAAGACTCCATCTTATGAGTGTTGGAATTTAAAAATTTATCTCGGGGGGGAGATGGAAATTCTTAGCTAATTTTATATCACTGGATTAAAATTGAGCAATTCTCTTCTGACTTTGCATAGCCAATTTTGATTAAGCATTTGTTAATTGAAAGGTAAGAAAAAAATTTTCACACTATTATTAATAGTTTTGGTATTTTAATTTTACAGACAAAATTTTCATTCTTTACTCGAAATGAAAATGGTTCTTTAAAATCAGCTTTGATAAAATGAGAAAAGACCATTTTGATTTTTTATCATCTTCCTTCTTATTCATACTAATACAAAGCATTAAAACATATTTCATTTACATTTAATGCATGTAAACATAGCTGTGTGTGTATATAAAACTTATTGATTATTGAATAAATTTAAACATTACATGGTTCTAACGTAATTTTAATACATGATTATACTGTAATTTTGAAGCGATATTGTTATAACATAATTTTGATGGGATGTGGTTATATAATGTAATTTTAATGTTACATGGCTCTAATGTAATTTTAATACATGGTTTTAACAATTTTGACGCTGCATGATTCTAACGAAATTTTGACACATGATTCTAACATAATCTCTTATCACTTAAATGAAAATTTATGAAATAAGTTAAATAAAAATCCCAACTTCCAGTAACAGAACAAATAAATAATAAAATGAGCTTTGAAAAACTAGAAAAGAAATTGCTTTGTATAAATCTGAAACTGCTGAAAAAAAATGTTATATTTATGAAGGACATGTTCATCTTATTTTACTACAATTATTGACTTAGAACAAAAGTATGTAATGTGTTTTAAGCAAATTTCAAAGACAATATTCAGGTATTTATACATAGATTTATTCAACCACATTTTCTTTTGCTATCTTTGAATTAAGAGAATTTTGTATAGATTGAAATAAATGATAATCTGAAAATGGATGGTCAAATGAGTATGTCAAGTATAGTAGAATATCCCAGACAATCTTTACAAATTTCTGCTGGTCTGAAAAGAGAAAAGATGCTTGGCATTGTCTGATAGAAGATGACACCCTTCTGATTGGCTAATTCTAGACTTCTCATCAACTGCTTCATTTAATCAGTTCAACTCTGAACAATATTTGACTAAATTCATTGCCTGATTTTGTGGAAGGAGCTTGTAATACATAATCCTCTTGTGGTGAACAGCATCAATATCTTCAGATGCAGACTGGCTTTTGAAGTGATTAATGGTGGCTCATTTCATTTTCCCTAGGATATTTCCCATTCCAAATTATTGTAAAAAAAACATTTTTCATTGCCTTTTATCACAGCAGTTTATGTACCCAAGTTTTTTTCAAATGCCTCACAATATTCATCTGATATTATCTCTATAATGTCTCATCTTATGTGACTCAGATTATTTTTAAGTCAATATTTCAATTTTGTCTTCAACAACTGCAGGCCTGCTGGAATATTCTCAGTATTCCAGATCAAAATTTTACTGATGAACCTAGTGAGCAATATTCTCAGCTATGGTACCATCTCCATAAATGGCACCTATCTTTTATTTACTTTTTTTTTTCTTCTTTTCTAGAACAAAAAGTGCATCAAAGAACAAAAATACATTCAATTTTCTTCTATTTTTATTTCTATGCAAAAACATATGTGCTGAAATATCACTTTTCACAATATGCATAAATGTCATAAATTTCAGTTACATGTAAAACAAAATCATGTCTTCAAATACAACCTATTAAAAAAAGACATGAACTTTTGCCCCCCCCCCCCCAAACAAAAAAACAAAACAAAAACAATGATTGGCAATGCTTCATCTCAAAGCTTAAGACTATTGCATATCCATTTAGATAAATATTCCTTAGAAGTCTTTTTATATATAAAAACAATAAAAATGTTATTACTAACTTTGAAATATAGGCAATTATAAATATACAAGAATTTTAGTAATATTTTTCTTGGAAGTAAGAGATAATGCACTTGAAAAATGCAATCAAATTTGTTATTTAACTGATCAATTGATTTTCTACTGCTTATCAACCCTTTGCAGGTTATTTAAATCTAGAAAATATTTTTAGACTGTAAGAAATTATTTTTTGAGGTAACAATGGTTTAATGATACAAGTCTTACTAATTAACCCATAGCTGGGAGAGAAATGGTGGAGTCATACCTTTTCAAAGGATATTTGTGCATAAGTGAATATAACAAACCCAGTTGGAATTTGAACTTATCATTCTGTTTAGCAATTCGAAGCCATTATCCATTACATAACACACATCCAAGCTTACAGCACCTGGTATTCCAAAATGGCTATGCATCTAGGTTCTGCTCATGCTCAACATTGCTTAACTTCAATCATTGTTCCATAAACTGGTGCTTCAATGTGATGTGGCGATAAGTCACTTTTTTTATTCAATCACTGGTGTCAAAAAACGGACAGTGAATAATACTAAACTATTTTTTGTTTAAAAAAATTATGATGTTTAAAGAATACATTTAGCAATTGTTCTTATAAAATGAACAACATTCTATTGATAAAGAGCACAGCAGGATCACATTCTACAGTGTAAAACTTATTTTTACTTTGATTCTTAGAAGAAATCAAAAGGAAATAAAGTTAAAAGATTTCCTTCTTTAAAAGTTATTCTCCAGAGGAAATCTTTGCATTTCTTTTTCCTGTAGTCGATGTGAATCAATGAAAGAAAAAACAAAAATAAAAAAAAGAAATTATGCATAAAATTCCAGTAAAGTTGGTAACTGGAGGCATAAGTTTTTCTTCATTTTTTATTTCTAAATCTCTTTCTCTTGTTCTCAGCAGAGATATACCCCCAATAGTGATTATAAGAAAACTCAAAAAATTTTTCTCTGAAATCAAGTTCCTCAATATAAAAGAAAGAACATGAAAGCCAAAAAAAGTGAAAATATATTTTTTTAAGTCTTAAAATATTTCACTTGCATTTGTATTTTGAAAACCACTGACAGCAAAGAAAAAATATTTATCAGAAATCTGATCCTTAAAATTTCTTCAGAGGCCTGAAGAGAGATGGATATTTACAATTTCTGATGATTTTAGAAGCATATGTTTGCATTTACTGAATTGAGAAAAGAGGTGGGAGAAACTTATCCAAAATGTCTATGCATAGACTTCAAAATGCAATGATCACATATTATTATGACAAGTTTCACAGACTCCCAATTTGTTATATGGCTGCCTCATAATCTTCAGGTGGCTCAGGGGACAACACACTCAATTCTATATTTCAGTGGTTTTTATGTTTGTGGTATATACTGCACAGCAAGAGAAGAGATGGCATGAAAACAAACTGATTAAATATTTAAATATACTGATATTGGATGTATAAGGGTTGTTTAACACTGACATTCAATACTGATTCAAATTTGTATAAAAAAAATTAATGATAGAAAGTATACACCCTGTATGAACCTAAAAAATTTGAAAGGATGTTCCGAGTAATAATGACTTTTTTTTTTTCAATCAACTCACTCCAAACAAGGCAATAAGGCCACGAAGTTGCAAGGAGTCACTGAATGTTAAAGAATATAAGGAAAAAAAAAACAGCACTATTAATAAGAGAGAACATTAAAAGAACACAAATTAAGACAGCAGATAACAATTGACAATGCATTTAAATTTTGAACATCAAAGTTGACTGGGAAGGAAGAAACTGGAAAAGAATTCCACAAGTAAAAAGTCCTATAGAAGAAACTGTTAGCATAGAACTTATGGTTACATTTAGCCATTTCAACTGTAAAATGATGAGACCTTGCTGCCAATCTAATACTTCGCTTAAATTCATCAAGTGTAAGGTACATCCTAACAGTTTCTATAGTAGTCTTAACAGAAAAGGCACAAGAAAGCTATGTTAGGATTTGAGGAAAACATGAGATTAGTAAGATGATTAGCTAAAGAACCAACCTCTTTATTAAAATAGCTACAGATAAATGTCTTATTTGAAATATAATCACATTCCTTTCTCACAATCAAATACAAGTAAAGAGAAATGAACAGAATATCACAAATTTGTAAGAGGAGATCAAAAGAGTCTTAAATATGAAAAACTCTTCTGCAGACTGTCAATAATACTGCTTCTGTCCAATAATAGTTGATCCATTTTCATGCACTTTACATACATTAAATGTAATAACTATTATAGGACATACATAAATGCAAACAAAGCTTCAGGCAGCACTGATAAAAGGTGAATGAATTTTAAATTTTTTTCTAGGAATGCTATAATTAATGGTTGAATAATGAAGATATTAACTTAATCATGATTATATATGAATGATAAAATATAGTTTTAATACATGCTATACTTTTGGAGTAAAAGTACTCACTATCCAGTAAAGAGTATCTGTAAATAGAAGCAGTGTGGACACAAAGTTCAACACTGATTGATTTGTATTTGTTTTAATGGATTACTGACCCTTTGTAGATTATTGAGAAATAAAACATATTTTAGATTGTAAAAATTTTTGTTAGGTGATAAATACTTCATTAAGAATTTTTTGAGAATAACAATGAATTTTTTCTTCAGATACATGTCCTACTATTTAACCCTTACCTGGAGAGAACACTGATAGCTGTGTTAAGTTAAAGAATTATGTCATATTTTTCATTTTGTGCATCAGAAGTTTTTTCAGTAACAATTACTTTCATTTTGTAAATAATGTAAACAATTTTTGGGTGATTTGTGTAACAAGAAATACATTAAAAATGGGAAATGGAGAAAAAAAATGAAAAATGGAAGCATATGAAAGCAGTTCTGAAAAATGCAAAAAATTGAATAAAGAAAAAAAAGATAAAAAGCAAAATACAAAAACAAAAGCAAAACATTAATAATTAGCGGAAAAAATTAAAAAGAAGAGAAAAACATAAAAGGAAAAACAAGAGAAAAGGATGAAAAATGATTAAAAAAAACTTGTTTCTCTTACATTTTCACATGAAAACTGTGAAAAGAATGAACAAAAATTAAAGAAATCTAGGAATAAAGTCAAATGCTACCAATAGTCAGATGTGCAGAATAGTTTTATCTTGAAATTAATATAAAAAAAGATAAAAATAGAAAAAAAAAAGTTAAATTCGAATAGGTTGGAAAAGAATTATCTTTTAGTGATAAAGAAATTGATAGACTAAGGCAAATCAATACCTATAGGGATCATATAATGTTGAGGATTATTTAATTTTGATTTGAAACTGGACTAGTAGTATTGGAAGAAATTTTATGTGCTTCCAGAAAAATAATGACATTGAAAGAAAATAAGAATCAATAATGATGATGGGTAATAATCTACAATATAAACTGATCAGCATTAAATATATTGGTTGAGATGAATTTTGGAGATAAAAGAAAGGAATAGACATAAAGCAAATGAAAAAGAGAGGTGGGGACAAAAGAGAATGAGAAGTTGGTGATGCCAGAGGAAAAAAGAACAAAAAGGAAGAAGCAGCAGCAGCTCTGCAAAAAAAGGAGGAGGAAGCAGAAGCAACAGAAAGAGTAGGAGGGAGGAGTGGCAAAAGTGAAAGAGGAGGAGGATAGGTTCTGGTGAGAATAAAGAAGTAATTGCTGCACTACCTAAGAATTTAGCAGGAGTAATAAATTGTTTTATAATCACAATATCAGAATATATTTCTATAATATATTGTTTTGTAGGCAATTCATTTGCCTGAAGGTCTAGATCATCAGTATAAGAATTGAGCATTTATCATTTTTGTGCCAACAAGATTTTTCTACATTGCCAAAATATTTATTGTGCTCTGTTAATTATGGTACAAAGCATTTTATACAGAGACTAGATAGCAGTCATAAGTATTACTGATTATTACTATTGCTAGTCTAGTACCAGTTAATATTGGCAGAATTATTTGTATACAGAATGGCCATTTTACCTAAGATCAGAATAACTAAAGAGGATCAAAGTATTAACCAAATAACTCTCCAGTAATATCAGAATCCAGTTTTGAACCAGAGTGAAAATATAACTTAACTTTTTTTTTTCATGACATTTTCTTTCAGAATGGAGGACATTATGGCTCTCCACAGATTCCTTTCTCTTTAATTTCTGGAAATTGTCATGGCTTCTTGTGAAAGATGGGGGAGTGGTTTTCTGTTACTTTTTCAATGCTTTTGAACCTAGACTTGTCTTTTACCTAATATAAACATTTTTAATGGAATGTTCTTTCAAGACAAAAGCAATCATGGCTCTCCCCATTCCCTTTTCTTCATTTTCCATGAATTATGATAACTTCTTGGGAAATATAGTAGAGTGGTTTCCCCATTGCTTTCTCTGTTGTTTTGAGTTTTTAGTAGTCCTTTTATCCTGGCTGCTATCCAAGATCCTAGTTTATGCTGCTATTCAATCCATAGGTGGGGATGTAGAAAAGTGATTCATACCTTTTCAAAGATCTTTAGCATGAAAGTGAATGCAATAGACAAGGTCTGAATTTTAGATGAATTTCTCTTCCCACACCAAAACATTTAAAATTAAATTCTAAGTAAGAAAAACTAAAAGAAATACATTCTAACAATTTTCTCAAAGCAAAATAAATAATAAAGGCTGAAAAAATTCTTTTATATTTTTGGATTTTAAAAGGAAACAAAGAGACTTGATGATAACCAGCACCAATGCATTGTTATGAATAATGTATTCTGCATTTCCTTTCTGATTGCTGTGAGCAGCAGTGGTGAATTCTAGTCATTTCAATGTTGCAACCTTTGAAGCACTTGAGAACAATGACTTTGTATTTACACTTGTGAGTTTACGGTTGCATGTTTATAGTGATGAAAGAAATTATATAAACAGAGAAGACTTTGTTTTAATGCATATTTGGCATTGAAAAGTTAAGCTTTATTTTTGTTTTCTAATGAAGTACTGAATTTGAACAGAGAAAGATGTTGCCAGTAAACACTTATTGTCAGAAATCTACTACACTGAATTTTTATACACTCATAATACATTAAGATATTTTTTTATAAACACACACATACACACACACACATAGGTTTATAAAAATATCTTAATGTATTATGAGTGTATAAAAATTCAGTGTTGCTCATCCAATAGAGCACTCTAGAGGAAGGTAGATTTTATAAACAGTGGTCACTTCTGGCTTTGCGCTATGTTCTTCATCAACAAACTGAATGCTCTGGGCTGCTGGCAGTTGTTTATATCCTGTAAATAACACACTATAAAATCTGCTTTTCTCTGCTGTGCTCTAGTAGCTTAGAGGTGAGTTCTCTGACTGATGACAAATCAGTCAAGTTTCAATCTTGGCTTGAAGCAATCGGTTTATCTAGCTGCACTGATGAGCTGGGATACAGTGAAACAGGCCTGTATGCAAATGATTATATATATATATATATATATATATATTAATTCTGAACTCTCATTTTAAGTTTGACTTTTAGAATAATGGATTTTGGGTGGACATTATTAGGTTAACTATAGGCAACTGTTTCCAAGAAGAAAAATATCAGAGGTGCATTCTAAGGAGCATTGGTTATGAAACTTATCTCACAAGCCTAATTAGGCTAATATTTTCCATTGATTTAAAGTAGAAAGATTATATTTAATCCTGCTAGGTCTGCTGCAAGGAAAGTTAGTTTGCCCTTCCATGCATGAGAAACTTTCCTACTAGAATCTATCTTAAATATTTATAAGTCTACTATGCATTAAAGATTGTTATTGCATCTGGTCTTTTACATCTGATATATATTACTTATATTCTTCATACTCACTAACCCCTTGCATCTTAGTAGCTTTATTGCCTTGGGTGAAATGATTAAAAAAACGTCATTGTAAATGTAATAATTCAATTCTTATTTGGTATAAAAATGGTTGGGTCAGCAATCAGGCAGCATATCAACTTCAATATTTTGATAAAACTAAACAAAATAGCTACAAAGTTTTTTGTATACTGGAATTTATATGAGAAGATAGTATGTCATATGTACATATGTTTGAGTAGCAGAAGAGATTATGTGACAAATGAAAAAACTTTGAAGATAAATTTTATGGATACCATGAAGTTGATTAAACTAAATATTAAATCATTCTATAAGTGATATCTTAAATATGACAGTAATTGAATATATATTGCTTTTCTAACTTGCTTAAAGCATAACAATACATGCTTGTAAATATACATAGCATTTTAAATGATTAAGTCGAATCATCACAGAATGGTACAACTAAATAGTTAACATGTAATGCTGTTTGGGTTCAGAGAAATCAATAACAATGCAGAGGCAACCTGAAATAGGCTAATCATCAGGTTTATTAGCTAAATTCTTTAAATTAAATAAATTGAGGATGATGGTTTAGAAAATTTGGCATCAGCATATGAAACAGGTTGATCTGTTGAGTTTAATATTTAATTATGTTTGCCTTTGTCTTAAATGGAGAGAAATACAGTTGTCACGGTTAGAAACAGAAAGAAGAATGTGAAACAACAATTCACTATCATCTGCAAAAATGTGGAACATGAATTCCCTATAAATTGAAAAATGCCAATTACAAAGCAATTACAAAGCACTTATGGATATTTTATACTCCCATGAATGCATCTCTCTTTTTCTGAACAAAAGATGGACTACCAATGATTGATTGTTTCAACACATATGGGTCATTTAATGTTGAAATTCATTTTTTTTTTATTCAAGAATGTTTCAAAATATTTCAAGCATTATTGTAAAATTTCTTTAACTTGTTCCCAAAATATCAGATGTTGTATAGTTTGGGAGTTTTTCAAAATGTAAGTTGTATGGTTCAAAGTCTAAATTCTATTTTCTATAGAAGTTGGAATTATCTGATTTTCTTCAGATATTCTGTTATTTGAGCAATAAGTACATTTTTAAAGAGAATGTTAAGGTTTTGTGTCTGGTAATAGTTGCTACATATTTTTTGTGCTTCTTACATTCTATCCAGATATGCTTGATGTGGAAAAATTGGTCACAGTGTGTACACCGAGGTGTAGTTTCTGCTTTGAGCGTGTGCGTGTGTGTGTCAGGTAAGTGAGTACAATTGTTATTCTATCGAGCATTATGCCTTGTCTATGGTCAGTCAATGGTTCTATATTCTCCTTTCTTACTGTTGGCTGATGTTCATATAGTTTATTGTTTGGGAACATGTCCCAAATTACTTACCATTTTCTTTTAATGTGTCATGTAATTTTGTTTTTGTAATCTATATAGGGAAATTTGATGTTGGTTATTTTGATTTTCATTGTCTATTTTACCAGTGTGTCGGCTTCGTGATTTCCCTTGATGCTTATATCACTAGGAATCCAAGCTAATGTTATTATTTTGCACTTAAGTAACTGATGACAAGTTTCTGAGATTTCTTGAATATAGGATAACTTGTCTTCTTTTCTTTAATTACTGTTAAACTAGATAGGGAGTCTGAGAATATTATCAGCTTACTGTTTTTTATAATTTCCTATCATTCTAAGTGTCATTTTAATGACTTGTAATTCAGTTGTATAGATAGATGCATTATTTGGTAAGCCTGATTTGTTTATGAATTGGTCTGTTTGTGGCTGCTGCACCTATTCTATATAGGATTTTTTATCTGTGTAGAATGGTTTATAGTCATGATATTTGTCTTATAATTCTCCATACATACTTTTGTTGATTTTTTTTTTTTGTGTCATTGATTATACGAGGTTTGTAGATTGTACATAAAGCTACCTTGTTTATGGTGACTGGTGTTACATTATCAGGATCTTTGTTTATTTATCCTAGTGCTTTGTTAACTTGAAGTCCAAATGAATGGATAGCTGTTGATTTATTTCTGTAGAACTGGATATATTGAGGTTCATGATGTTTTTTGGTAAGTTCTTTGGGTTGGATTGAAGTTTTAGTGCATATTGAAGGGATCATTTTTCACACCTTTGAAGATATAGGTATGTCATTGGCTTCTATGCAGAAACTTTGCATGGTTCAGGTCTAGAAGATTTTGGGACTTAATTTCAGTCCTTAATTTTGTAAGGTTTATAGTTTTTTAAGATAGGATTTACATGTGACACTTTAAATAATACATCCATAGTCTAATTTTGATCTGATGTGTGACCTTATATATTCTGAGCATTATTTTTTGGTAAGCACCCCAATTCAGTTTTTTATATGACTTTTAGAAGCTTCAAAGTCATTTAGCATTTTCATGAAAGGTAATCAATGTGTGCCTTGATGTTTGCTATCTAGTATGATTCCTAGATATTTTACCTGTTGGATTATGGAAATTAAGTATCCATTTAATTTCAATTCTGGATTGAGGTGGTAGGCTCATTTTTTTGAAAAATGCATACAAATAGTTTTCATTTTTGAGAAATGGAATCCATTTTCATTTGTTCATTTTTCTATTTTGTACATATCTTTCAAGGGAAGCCATGTTTGGTGATGAGTAGGAAATTGAGAGATCATCTACAAATAAGGATTTTTCAATTCCTCTATTAATGGTTTTAATAATATTTACTCTAAGAATAATGTAACTGATAAAATAAATACTACCTTGAGGTACTCCTGCCACCTACTTGTGTGTTTGATATTGTGCTTCCATTTTGTACTTGGAATGCTCAGTTTGATAAGAAGTTTTTGATGAATACAGTCTTTTTTCCTTTTATTCACATCTTGTCTTTTAGGATACCATACTTTCATGTGATATCATACACTTTTTTAAGATTGAAAAATATTGATATTACATGATAACCTCGAACAAAGCCATCTTGAATAAATGATTCTACTCATCATTGGTTTCTTGTTTCTCTTGAATTGATTGGTAGCTGGATAAAAGATTGTTTCTTTCCAGATATTGTGTTAGTTGAGCATTTACCATTCTCTTCATTGTCTTGAAATGGGTCAGTAGTTTGTTGGGTTTAGGAATTGGAATGATGACAGACTGAAGCTAAAATTTTATAAATTTGTTTGAACACAATATATCATAGAGAAAATCTGGAGATGTATTAAAAGACTTTTCTGGCAGGTGTTTTAAAAATTGGTAATGAATTTCATCTGAACTAGTTGCAGAGATTTTTCTTTTGTTTATAGAGTCTTTTAGTTCTGTCATAGTAAAGAAAATGTTGTAGTCTTCTTTATTGTTTAAAGTGAATATAAGTTTTTTTTCATAATGTTTTTATATTTTTGAAATTTAAGAGTGTAGTGATTTGTTGAGTTTCTTTAAAATTCTGTTGCTATTAGGTTAGCTATTTCCTTTTTGTTTTCCAGTGCATTTGTTTTGGTTAAGTGGACTTTTTGCAATTTGTAATGCTTTCCTATTAATTCCCCATGTTATTTCCCATGTTTTATTTATTAGGATTTTGTTTAGTCCAGAAATGTAGTTTTGACAAGATTATCTTTTGGATTTTTTAATTATACACTATGCTTTTGCTCAAGTTTGCTTTTGTTTTGGAGGTTGATTTTGGTTGGGTTATATAAGAATATCTTTAGCATTTTTCCCTCATTTTAACTGCTTCTCTGCATTCTGCTGTAAACTAAGGTTTTGATTTGGTATGTGACTTAAAGGAAGAATTGGGTATTATTTGTTTTGCTATTTGTGTTAGTATATTTGTAAAGGAGATTATTGGTTTTGGTTCATTGAGAATTTCCATGTTAACTTGGGATAAGCAGAGTTCATTGAATTTTAACTGATTAGCTTTGTACAGTTAGCATTTTGGATTCCTTTCTTCTGGTATAGGATTGCTTATATTTAAAAAATTGGGTGATTTGTCACTTTCCATTGAAATTTCATAAAAATTAATGGGGAGCTTATGGTTAGGTGAATAGCTGACGTTAATCAGGCAATATGTGTGCATTTTGGTTATTAAGGATACATAGATTCTAGTAGAGATTCTACAGTTTTACCAGTTTGACTGGGGTTTCTAAAGTCCCACATTTTGCTGTGTGCATTAAAATCTCTCATTAGTAGAAAGGGAGTAAGAAGTTGGCCAATTAGTCATTTTATTTTAGTCTTATTCAGTCTGTTTTGGAGGAATATAAATTCAAATATATTGTTTGATGAATTAAAACATTTACTGCTATGATCTGTAGATCTGTGTTTAATTTTACTGCTATGGTCTGTAGATCATGTTTTAATCAATGTTGACGTACCCCACTTCACCTATACTTTGCTGTTGATACATTTATTTTGTGATACATCTTTTTGAGAAAAGTCTTCTGCAAGTAGACTATATTAGGATTGTAATCTGTAAAGAATTATTTGATTTCCTCAAAGTTTGGTTTAATGCCTCTGCAGTTCCATTATCTGATGGTTGTGTTTTGTTTGTCTATTTGAGTGGTAATTATTTTATTTTACTGAGTGAATCTTGAGGATGACTATGTTTTGGGGTATTTCTACATAATCCATACTTTTTATGTTTGTTTTCCTTGTTTGTGAACCTCTTCTTCATTGAGTGTTTGTATGTTCTTGATTATTTGGGTTCTTTTCCTTGTGTTTTATTTGTTAACTTTATGTGAGTTGTTGTCCTGTTTATTTGCTTTTAATTCTTTTCCTTTTGTTTTTTAGATTTCTATTTTGTTTTTTTATTGAGGTTTGATTGGTTTTTGTTCTGTCAGTTTTCTCTTTGTGAAATTTATTTGAGATGTTTTGAGTGTTTTGTAGTTGAGAGGTTGTTGTCAGTGAATTTTGTGTTAGATTTAAATTGTTGTAGATAAAAACAATCCATACTACTGAACCAAATCTAAGTTTACAATTAGTTTAATGTTTTCAATATGTTTTTTAGTTCTTGAATTAAAAATGTTACTTCTTGTGTTTGATATTATATTTTCATCAGTATAGCTTATTGTTGCTTGGTAATTTTTGTATATGGTGGTGTATTGGAGTTTGTTTCAAATGCTTTTACTTCTAAGTAGTAAACTGTTTTTGGTATGTTTAATTTTTAATAGAGCTTTTTCTTTCCAAGTTTTACAGTCTCTGAAAGTTGCCCTATGATTTTGTTTACAGTTAGGGCATGTGATCTCTGTATGGTTAGGAACATTCTCCCCACATTTATCACATTCTTTGTATATTTTTTGTTACTGTGTTTATATCTTTGGCAGTTGAAGCGTCTTAATCAGTTTGGAATATATATTTCTATTTTGGAAACTGTATATCCTATTTTTATTTCCTGTGGTGGTTCTGGTGCATCAAAAGTAATAATATAAGTGTTGGTATCTATGATTTATCATTTTTTTAATGGATATATTTTTATATCTTTAATGTTTTGTTTTTTGATAGAATGACTGTTCTTAATTTCCTCCAGTGTACACAGTGAAAGTTCAGCACTTCTCACCACACCTTTCCTTCAGAGGAATTTAAGAATTGGTGTTGGTAAACTCTTTTCTTTATATGGAATTTAGTCATCCTTAGTAGAGTTTAAGCATCATGTTTTCCTTTGACTTTTAACAGTCATGTATTATTTCTAGTTTCTTTCACTGTTTTTGGAGTTATCCAAGATGCAAAATTTTTTTCTATTAGAAAAGGTGACAACTTTGTTATTAGTTTGTCTTTTATTGGTTCTGTTACTATTAATTTAAAAAAAAGATTCTTTTGATTATCTGTATCACTTTCTGTGTTTATATTAATTTGCAGTCTGTTGTTTTTTTTTTGTGCTCATACATATTTATTATTCTTCAGCCATGCTCCCCACTGATCTCAGAGTCTTGTATGGAGGAGAAATTACATTCACCTTATTCCTTCAGAGCTACATGACTGGTATACTCAAATGTGAGGAGAGTTGCAAAAACCTGTTATATCCGCGATTGTCCAGCCAGGTATGGGCTATTCTCAAGGATGAAATGACTATGTCGGATTCCTTTTTCCAAGTCTGATTGACACTACAGTCACCACTTACTAAGTCAGTTTAATGGCTTGGGCCTCACCAACCACACATATAGCTCAGGTAGTGGCCAAAGTGGTGAGTTGGAGTTTAGGAGTATATGTATAGCCAAACTCCTGAAACACCAGTATGCCATCCTCAAGTATCACAGGTTGCCACCCATGACATTTTTACCCTCTGAAGAAGTTTATTTTGAAGCCCCACTTCTTTTTCTTATAATAATAATAATAATAATAATAATAATACAATGTCAAATCAATTCTTGAATTTGATAGTTATTGGTCTTAGATGATTTTGTATATGAAATCAGACCTTTTTTGAGGTGAGGTTACACAGATTTTTTTTAATGAACAAACAGATATATGCTAGGTTGTTACATATATTTGCTCATTTTTTCTGGCATTCTGTGAATGATCTCTAAGAATAATTTTTTGTAGACTTTTTCCTTATTAGTAACTCTGGTCATCCTTTGAAACCATTGTTTAATGTTATCGAAATTTTATTTCAGATTAGACACCTTTTTGAGAAGGAATACCAAGTAGACAAGAATGAGTATGTCTGACATCTCTGTCCTTTTAATCAAAGTCACAAAGCTGCCAAATTCTACCAATAGAATGGCACAGAAATAGTTTTCTGTTTCAAGGAGGAGAAACTTGACCTCAGTAACACTCCACATTCTGGCCAATCTGTTCAGTTTGACGAGAACTAATTGAATGCACCGAATAACTATGCCAGACCACAAGAGACTTGGCTCAGAAGATGGCAAGCTCTCATGTTAGTGTCACTTGTGATCTTGACCAGCAACAAAAGGGTCAATGCTAATCTCAACACTAAATAAACAGGCTCAAAAAAGCAATTCGGTTGAAAAGACTTGACCAGTGATACAGTGTCATTATTTAACATGATAATGTGCATCCTCATGTTGCTAACATGACCAAACATGCTATTGAAGTGTTGAATTGAGAAGCTCTATTTAGAAATACTGAATTAAGAAGTTCTGCCACATCTCTCATATTCTCCTGATTTAGTCCCTTCAGACGACTATCTTTTTGCTGCTTCCTAACAATTTGAGCAGATGTTTTATTCAACAATTATGTAGAGCTTAAAATGTGGCTTGATTAATTTTTCAAGTCAAAAACTACTTATTTCTATTAAGACATTGAACAGTTAGTTGTTGGTAAGAAGTCGTAAACAAAGGAAGGGAATAAATGTTGAATCATACCCCAGCACTATTAATAAATAGTAAGTATTGAAATAAATAATAAAAAACTAGCAAATTTATCTAAAACCCTAATACATTTTTAAGAACAAAAATTTACATGAATTAATAAAACTATATAACCATTTAACTTAATTTAAGATAAATAATTATGAAAAACAAATGTTTGTGCATGTGCTTCCAAAATAATTCTATAACAAAAAAACTTTAAAAATGATGTTTAAAAAAGTTTAATTTTTTTTTAATGTAAAAAAATATTCAGGTATGAATAATCTTAGCACATTTTCAAATTTTACATTTGTAAATAACAGCAGAGTGACTTAGCCTAAGGACAAGAACTCTTCAAAGTTAGGTATTGATTTGACACTTTATCAATATCATAAATAGAACCCACTTTATAAATGTTCAATCAATATTTTTTGATTCTGACAAGTGTCTAGACCTAAAGAAAGTCTAAAGGATGCAAATCTACAAAAAGATATTCTCCCCTAATTTTCCCTATTTTTTTTATACAAGAACCTGTCTACTTAAGCTTCTTAAAACATATAAGAAGGTGGAGATTACCATGATGATTAGCTAAAGAACCAACTTCTTTATTAAAATAGCTACAGATAAATATCTTACCTGAAATACAATCATATTCCTTCCCCACATGCAAATGCAGTATAGAGATGTGAACAAAATATCACAAATTTTTCAGTCTTAAATATGAAAAACTCTTCTGTCAATAATACTGCTTCTGTCCGATAATAGTTGATCTATTTTCATGCACTTGACATACTTCAAATGTAACAACTATTATAGAACATACATAAATGCAAACAAGGATTCAGGCAGTACTGATAAAAGGTGAATGAATTTTAAATTTTTGTCTAGGAATGTTATAATTAATGGTTGAATAATGAAGATGATATTAACTTAATCATGATTATACATGAATGATAAAATATAGTTTTAATATATGCTATACTTTTGTAAAAGTGCTCACTATCCAGCATAGAGTATTTGTATATAGAAGCAGTTCAACACTGATTTGTATTTTTTTATGGATTACCAACCCTTTGTGGATTATTGAGAAATAAAACATATTTTAGATTGTAAGAATTTTTGCTGGGTGGTGAATACTTCATCAAGAATCTTTTGAGAATAACAATTTTTTCTTCAGATACATGTTCTACTATTTAACCCTTAACTGGAAGGAGGAGTGATAGCTGTGTTAAGTTAAATAATTATGTCATGTTTTTTATTTTGTGCATCAGAATACATATTCAGTAACAACTACTTTTATTTTGTAAATAATGTAAACAATTTTTGGGTGATTTGTGTAACAAGAATTACATTAAAAAATGGGAAATGAAGAAAAAAATGAAAAGTGGAAGCAAATGAAACCAGTTCTGAAAAAGATAAGAAATTGAATAAATTAAAGAAAAAAGGTAAAAAGCAAAAAATAGGTAAATCAATAGTCAATAAAAGTTCTGAGTTTTAAGTTGAAGTTATTTTCTCCTGGGCAATTCCAGCTATCCCTACAAGTAAATAATGAAAAACATTTTCTGAAATGTAAGGAGTTAATTATAGTCTTTAATATGTAGTAAAAGTAGAAAAGAGAAAGCTATAAAATGGAAAAAAGAAAAAAGGAAACAAATAAGACCAGTTATGAAAAAATAAGTAAAAATTGAATGAATTAAAGAAAATGGAGAAAGAAAAAAATGATTAATATTTATTGGAACAAAATAAAAAAGAGAAAAAAACATAAAAGGAAAAACAAGAGAAAAGGATAAAAAAATGATGAAAAAACTTGTTTCTCTTACACTTTCACATGAAAACTGTGAAAAGAATGAACAAAAAGTTTAAAATATCTTGGAATAAAGTCAAATGCCACCAATTAGAGGATAGTCTATTTTATTTTTGAAATTTATATAAAAAAAAGAAAGATAAATATAGATTAAAAAAAATAAAAAAAACAGTTAAAGTAGAACAGGTTGGAAAAAATTATCCTTTTGGGGAAAAGAAATTGATAGATTAAGGCAAATCAATACCTATAGGGGTCATATAATATTGAGAATTTATTTACTTTTGATTTGAAAATGAACTGGTAGGATTGGAAAAAATTTTATGTCTTTCCAAAAAAAAAAATGACATTAAAAGAAAATAAGAATCAATAATGATGAAGGGTAATAATCTGCAATATAGACTGATTAGTGTTAAACATACTGGACAAGATGGATTTGGAAGATAAAAGAAAGAATGAAGAGAGAAAGGAGAGGAATAGACATAAAGCAAGTGAAAAAGAGAGGAGGGGGATAAAAGAGAATGAGGATAAGGAGGTGGTGATGGCAGAGGCAGAAGAGAACAAAGAAGTGGCAATGACAGCACTACTGACAAAGGAGGAGGAGGAGGCAGAGGCAACAAAAAGAGTAGAAGGGAGGAGTGGCAAAAGAGAATGAAGAGGAGGTGGCCTCAAAAGAGTGATAGAACCACAGAAGCAAAAGAGAATGAAGAGGCATAAGTGGAGGTAAAAGAAAAAAAAAAGGGAGGAGTACGAGGAAGAGAAGGTCTTGGTGAGAATAAAGAAATCACTGCTGCTCTACCTAAGAATTTGCCAGGGGTTAAAAAATTGCTTTATAATCACAATATTAGAATATATTTCTATAATATATCCTTTTATAAGCGATACATTTTCCTGAAGGTCTAGATCATCATTATAATGATTTTAACTTTGAATAAACTTTTTCATTAGAGAATGAGATATTACTTTTGAAGGTATCAACTAAACTGGATGTAAAGTAAAAAAGATGAAGCTAAATATTTAAATAAATTGAATTACAGCAGAACTACAAATAAACTTATTGTGTGTGTGTGTGTGTGATGTTGATAACTGTATATATATATAAAAGTAAATGCATGAACAGCAGGTAAAAAAACCTACGAGTTCCACAACTTTGTTACAATATGTGTGTGTGTGTGTGTGTTCCAGGTGTAATATTGATGATTATGATACTCTCTTAAACTTAATTGATTTCTCCTAGCCTCAAGCTTTTAATTCTGTCTAGAATCATCTTCATGGGAAAGAACCTGTGGTAAAATTTTGCTTCACAATTCACATCCGTATGTTAAATATCTTATCATCAGCCTTTTAATCCATTGATAAAAAAAAGCATGGTATTTTGGTAGAAAAACTCATTAATCCTTACATTCAGCCGGATCTAACATATCAATTTGTTTGACAACAACTTTAATGACAAATCGATCATGACACACAAGGTGCATGTCAGGTGTGTTCAATCTTTCAAAGTCACGAGAATTACTTAACTAAAAATTCAAAGAAACCAATCGGAACACATGGAATATAAAAAAATCAATGAATTAAAAGGCTGCTGATAAGATGCTTAACATACAAAGGCATATTTTGAAACAGAATTTGCTACCAGTTCCTTCGCCTGAAGAAGATTCCAGATGGAACTGAAAGTTTGGGAGAAATGAATACTTTTCTAGAGAACATCACAATCTCATATATGTGAGTTGAGTTGAACATATGTATTGAAATCAGACAAAAAAGTAGAATAAGTAAAGAACAGTTAGGAGAAGTATCTTTAATTTAACATGTCTTACTTTATTAAGTTTTTTCAAAGATTTGTTAATAAGACACAGATTTAAAAATTTAATAAATTTAAAAAAAGAGACAGTGTATTGGAATGTTGATTGAGGCTTGATTTCTTTGGTCAGATACATGTCATGTGGAATAAAGCAATAGATAATCATTTTTAAATGTAGGAAAACCATGCCTGTTTATATGTATGTGTGCCACATGTGATAAAAGCACTAGATATTTATTCTAAATGTGTGTGGAAATGTACTTAATTTTATTCTACACAGACATACTAATGTTACTAACTTATAAATACACACTTTAACACATTAAACTATCCATGATTCTTCTAATACACATAAAAAAAATGTCCATTGTTTAAATACACTTGACATGTATATTATTTTTCACACATACATTTAAATAGACATTTATACATTTGCCATGTTCATAATTAACATTATTAAGTGAGGGCTTTTTCTTTTTGATTAATAATGCTATTATGTGTGTATTGTCAACAAGTATGTCATGTAGAGGGACTGGTACATCTTCATGTGTGTTTAAATGAGATTTGATTGAACTGCAGTCTGAAAGGTGCAATGACAATCTTCTCATCTACCTTGTGGTAGTATAGCCAATGTAACAGTTTTTCAAAGAATATATAAATTTGTAAATGACACTGGTTCTCTGCAGTTTAGATTTTGTAGATGAATTGTTATTATTGATGATGAGGTTAGCTATTTTAAATTTTGCCTGACCGATAGTAGATAATTTAATTTTCTTGTTTAAGTTAGTTGGAGTTGCATATTTTTGGATGATGTTTCGAAGTGAAGATTCATCCTATTTATAATTGCTATACATTTACTTTTTGGAGAAAATATGTTATTGTTTTTATTTGCATTTTTGTTATTGCCATTGGATACATTAGAAAGAAAAAGTCTGATATGGTAGTCAAGTAGATAATTTGGAAAGTCATTGTTCACAAATGCTTCAAAATGTGGAGTTCTTTGAAGAAAAGGGAGCAAGAAGATGAATTCTTGTATGCCCTCATAAAGAAAATTTTAATAACACTAATTTTGTATCTAAGAGGACATTGACTATTAAAATTAGGATGGCAAGAATTTTTACTAGTGGGTTGTTTATGTAGTGAAGTACCGAAAGTATTATTACTAAATTCCACAAGAACATCCAAGAATGGGAGTTTGTTTTTTTTTTGGCTTAGATCATATGTGAAGCTGAAGATGGAATTTTTTTCAAAAGTAGTTTTAAGATAATCAATTGCTTTTTTGTTGTCAGCTAAAATGAAAATATCATTGACATATCAGACATATATTTTTGGTTTGGTAACTTTTTTAAAACCATGTTTTCAACATGGGACAGATAAAAGTTACAGAAACACTTGTTGTGCTTTGATAGTCTTATTGGTGCCCATATAGTCTAGTGGATCTAATTTTTATTTTTTAAGCAACTCATATTGCAATAACAGATTTGCCAAGAAAGATGGAATGCTGAAATGTGTGTCCAGGTTCTCAAAAACTTTTATCTTACTTGGCAAACCTTCTCTTATCACAATGTGGGATACTTAAAAACAAAAACAATATATATGTAGAGACAAACGACATAACTATATACATCTATAGAAACTGTTGGTTCCAATCTACATAGGAATGACTGCAAAAACATCCCCTCTCCACAACTTTATAAACAAAACACACAGATGCATGCTGGGATTTCTTCTGAGCCAATATGATAAGACACTTCTTGGTCTCATCCAACTTTGTTCTTTTTTTGAAGTCAGTTTCCTTTTATGTGTTAACACCATTCTTATTTATGAACTTTTTGCTTTATCATTATTGTATTGCTTTTCATATATTGTTTCCTCAATATAATTTTCATCCTGTTCTTTTCTTTTTCTTATTTTGTTTATTTCAAACTGTCAGTTTTGTTTGTTGGGCATTTCTGCCAACTACATTTAATAGCCAATTACTCTATATAAACAATAAACAGTGGGAAAACAGAAACTAATACTGCATCAATGATGACTGCTTAAAACATACTGTTATGGTGCCCTCCTACAAGGAATGGACTCTTCCTCTTGTTATATATAATTTCCTGTGTAACTTCTGGTAGGCAGTTAACAGCAGTATGACAGTTAAGTTGGCAGTTAACGACAGTTATGCAGTTAAAACCAGTTACTATTCGGGCAATAAGCAGCCTAACTGTACTGTTCAGACTTATTTCTATTTACTTATTACTAACACTTATTCGTATCTATGTTCTTGTTATGCTAATACACTGTTTTGAACCTATCTTCTGTTTTCCATGTTTTACTTCCCACCAAATCGGTCACTACAATTTTGCATTAAGATTTGCCACAACAAATTGGTGACAAAGTTCCACAACACATATAATAGTAAGTAATTTCTTTTTATGGTCAGTTTTTTCAACACTTTTGAATAGTACATTCATAAATAATTTATCCATTTTTTTCTTTTTTAATCCTTTTACACCAAGCAAGGCAATAATACCACTAAGATGCAAGGGGATACTGAAAGGGAAAGAGAGTAAGAAGTGAAGAGGAAGGACAATAAAAGAATGAAATTAATGAAGACACAAGATGTTGGATGGAATTGTATTTAAATGTTTGAAGATTGTAGATGCCAGGGAGGGAAGGAAGCAGACAAAGATTCCATGGGAAGAAGTGCAAGAAAAGAAACTATTAGAATAGAACATAAGGTCACATCTAGCAAGTAAAACAGATCTGTAAAACGAGGTAGTTCATTATCTCACAGCCCACAGACACTTCTCTGACAGTGTGGTTTCTGCTTCACCAGGTCTACTGCTGATATGCTCACGACCATCAGGCTCTTGACAAGAATGGTGAAGCCCGAACTTCTGCCCTAGATTTACTCTTGCATCGATCAAACATCTGCCGAGGCTGACAAAGCAAACCTCGCTGCTGAGCTTGAAAAAGACCTCTAATCTTTGGTGAACTGGGGTAAGAAATGGCTTGTGAATTTTAATGCTTCCAAAACAAAGTTGCTATCTATTAACCATCACAGACAATCACTCCTACCCACCATTAGCATGGATCAGGCTAGTCTCCCTGAAAGCAAAACACTGCAACTACTTGGGTTAACTCTCACAACAGACCTCAAGTAGAATGACTCTAGAGAATCCATAGCTAATTCCGCTGCTAAGAAAGTCGGTTCTTTGTGTAGAGACAGGAATTTTTTCCCATCTGAAACAATCCTGCATATATATAAATCTACCATCTGCCTGTGCATTGAATACTGCTGCCATATCTGGTCGGGTGCTCCTGCTATCCACCTAGATGTTCTTGACAAAATCCAGCGGCACAATGTGGCTTCCCTGTGTCTCTTCTACAAATACTTTCATGGCTTCTGTTCTGAAAAACTTAGCTCACTGGTGCTCCCTATATATGAATTTACTCAAGCCACAAGATTAGCAACTAAGTCCCACCCTTTTACTGTGAAACCAATAAAATGTAAATGCAAATTCTACTCCAGCAGCTTTTTTTCTCGCACTTCCTGCCTATGGAATTCCCTTCCATTTACTTGCTTCCTTGACAGCTTCAATCTCCAAGAATTTAAATGTAAAGTCAGTAAAGTCTCCTATTTCCCTAACTTGCATCCTTTCTTTCATGCTTCTTTCTCCATCCACTCCACTCTCATCAGTATTCTCATCCTTCTCTTACCCACTTCCTGACACCCCTTATAACCTGTCATGCGTTCTCATAACTTTCCTCCTCCTGCAAAACAGTGGCAGTAAAATGCCTTGCTTGGGGCGATACGATTATAAAAAAAAAATTCTATTGTCAAAAGCATATGTTTGAATATACAAACAATGACAAAGGAATAGTTATATAAATAAGGATCGCTTGGGGCGATATGATTATTAAAAAAAACAAAATCAGATCTATTTGCCAATCTAGTTAGTCAGTTAAGTGCCATAAGTGATACACGCTTGGAAAATCATATCTTGAAAGAGACTGACTGGGCAGAAAATTTTCCCACAGTAGGTTGCCATTACTGTTTGTCATACACTGGTTGCCAACCAAGGCTATAGAACCCAATCTTTCCTGCTATTTAATCCATACCTAAACAGGAAAAGTGACACATTAATACCTTCCCCAAGATATTTGCATGTAAGTGAATGCAACAAATTCAACTGAAATCGAACTCGGCTCACCAATTTCTCGTTCCAAGCCAATATCCACTGTACCACAATGCACATTAAATTCACACTGTCAATACGCCAAGGAGAAAAGCTCATCATAACAATTGCACTAAAAATATATGTAGAAAAGACAGAGGGAATTTATAACATGGCAGTGGGAAAGTGACTCAAGTCAAAAGAAGAGAAACTAAAAGAACCTCCAACACCCCCAAAAAAATTTCACCTTATTGTTAATGTCTTACTGACTTAGGTCGTTGTATATAAATCTATGGTTTGAAGAGTTAGTGATGTTCAAGCCAAATTAAAATATTGTTAATGAAGAACTGAGGGTTATTCTACTTGTCTCCTTGTACAAGAGACTTTAATCATAGGAAAACCTCCCAAAATTTCATTTACAAAGTCATGATATAAGAGATTATTATGAAATTAAAAGTATCTCTCATAAATTGGGTTTATATTAATAAATAGCATTATTCATGTCACTTGATTTGGTTTTATCTCTCATTCATTTTTAAAATGTTTTATTTTTTTAAAATTTTATTTTACCATCTTCACTACGTTTTTCATCTTTTTGACATAATTTTCCAATTTGTGAAAGCCAAAGTCAGTGCACTCAGCCATTACAAGGAACATAATTCTGACTCAGCTGCTGCATTTCTGACAGGGCAGTTTGGGTCAACCATTTTCTGCGTTTGGACTTAATCCTCTTTTGTGCCATTTAGAATTAGCTGCTTTGTCATTTTCCTTCCTCTCCCTTACATTCGTCCCCCCCCCCCACACACACACCACTGCTTTTCTCTTTCTCTTCAAGTTCCCTAACTCTATTTAACTTACAAGGCCTTTTCCCACTTTCTCCCTCATTGCCTAACACTGGCAACAGTTGCCATACTGATATCATACATGACTCATATCAGCCCAAAGTCTGAAGTAGCTAGGGGACACATTCCATCTCCCTTGTAATGAAACAAATAAGGAGAAGAATAGGGGGTTCACAATTACATTATCAGTTTCTTCCTTCTATTGATTATGCAAACTTGTTGTTGTTGCTGGTGGTGGTGGTGGTTGTCATGTTTGGTAGGAGTGATTATGACCTCTTTTCCCTTCGTATGCCATACAGCCACAATCGGCTTAATATCTTAGTTTGGCACCTTAAAAGTCAGAGATGGAAAAAAGCAAGTTTTAAAATGTTTGGTAGCTTTTAACAAAAGCAAAATTATGATAAGCATGAAGCTAAAAAATTATTTATCATCAGTTCTCTAATGTCATACGTTTATTCATTTTAGATAAATCTCCTTTTCAATCACTAAGTTCGATCATCACAGGCTACTTTGTTAATATGTTATGCCAAAATGAATATTGTCTTCAAAATATCTATTTATTGAGAAAGGGCTGGAGGTTGGAGGAAGGAGAGTATAAAAACCTGATTGAGAGAGGATATAGTGAGCAATGAAATAAAAGAAGAGGGACATAAAAAAGATAGTATCACAATGAAAAAGTGGAAGGGGGAAAGAAAAAGTATTATAAAAGAATGAAGAATAAAGAGAAACAAAATAATGAGAGAAGAGTGAAAAGAAAAACGAGAATAAAGAAAAGGAGAGGAAGTAGTGAGAAAGTCAGACAGAGAAAGAAAGGAAGAAAAGAAAAAGATGGAAAAGGGAAGAAAGCAAAATGATATAAACATTTTTGAATTAATAGCCAACCTGGATTGAATCAAATGTAAAAAATTATCCAATTAAAAGGAAAGAAGTGTAAATTCTTATAAATATTTCAAGTTTATAAAAATAGTAACAAACTACTTTTAATTTAATTCTAATACCATTTGTGATAGTCAAAAACATTAAACAAATATTGAAAGCTTTTATGTAGTCATTCTTGTTAGAATGTTTAATAATTTCTACTTTCCCTGAATGATTACTTGAAAAACTCAATTTATAAAGATTCTATTACAGATTATATGACCAGTCACCACCAAATAAAAACAAAACAAATGAAACAACAAAAAATAAAACAACAAAAAACTTTTCTTGTGATGTTAGGTTTCGATAGCTGGATTGTTGAGTCACTGCATAGAGTCATTTAACACTGAGTATGCTTCATAGTTTAACAATGACAGCATGAAATAAAAAGGAAAGAGGCTTGAGGAAAATATATTTGGATAACAAAATTAATTATTTTTTGTTTTATTGAACCATTTTCAGACAGACTAGCCAAATAGCGTCAGCCAAACACAATTTTTTTATAACAAAATTTCATAAGTATTGCCTGGTAAGTTCATGCTAATGTTTAGTTGTTCATGTTCCAACACATTAGTAAATTTATCAGCAGATATAATATGCTTACATTTCCAATTAGAGCACATTTCAAACTATCTTTTGAGAAAAAAAGTTTAAAATTATTTGTCAATTTTGCATCCCTATGAAAATAGAAGATTATAAAGTGCATTTTTGACACTTGATGCTTTTTTGTTACCATAAAATCAAAAATGCCTTATAAGCAACAAAAAAGATGTGTTCTGTGTTTGGTGAAGGTTCTTAAACTGACAGAACTGTATGGAAGTGTTTTGATCAGGTTAGAGTTGGTGATTGTAGCTTTATTGATGAAAAATGATAAGGCAGCCCCTCCCCCATACACACATTAGATGATGACAAAATCAAGTCATTGATTGAGAATAACCTGCATTATACAATGCAGGAATGGACAAAAACATTAAATTTATCAAAATCCACCATATATGAGCACTTGATGAAGCATGGGTACTCAAATCACTACAATGTTTCTGTACCACATGATCTGGGTGAAAAGAATTATGTGGATGGCATTTCTATCTATGATTTGCTATATAAATGATGCAATGAAAAGGCACATTTTTTAAAGCAAATTGTGGTGGGCAATAAGAAATGGAACATTTATAAAAATGTTCAATTAAAAAGATCCTGTGGTAAATGACATAAGCCAACTTTAGCTACCGCAAAAACAGGTCTTCAGTCTAATAAAGTCATGTTATGCATCTGGTGGGATTGGAAAGGAATCCTGTACTATGAGCTTCTGTCAAGTAACCAGTCAATTGATTCTGAAAAGTACTGCTTGCAAATGGATGAAGTAAAGGCAGCAATTCAAAAAAATAATCAGAATTAATGGATAGGAAAGGTATGAGTTTTCTATCAGGATAATACCAGACCTCATATTTCTTTGGTGACCCAGCAAAAAATGCTACAGCTTAACTGGGATGTGTTACTCCACTTGCCATATTCAGCAGACATTACTTCTTCAGATTTTCATTTATTCAAGTCCTTGCAAAATAATTTCAGTGGCAAAAGTTTTAATTTTTTGAATGACATTAAAATTATCTTAATGAGTTCTCTGCTGAGAAGCAACCAGAATTCTGTGAAGATGAAAGGTGAAGAAAAAGTGAAGAAAAAATAAAGAAAGGTTGTGCAAGGAAATGGTTCATATTTAGTTGAATAAATATTTAATAGCATATTTTGTTTTGTGTTTTAATTTTTCTAAAAGAGCGGCAAGAACTTTCCAGACAACCCAATATTTAAGGGCAACAGTTTATTAATTGATACATATCATGATAGAAACCACAAAGATTATTTTTTTATTTATTTGGCTAAATCTTTTTTTGTACATAAGAGAACATATATCAGAATCAAGCACTTCTAACCAGATTTCTGGTCATTATCAGCATCAGGGGCCATGATGATGTATTGTTTTTCACATACTGAAATACTTGTAAAACCTGATGTGGCCATTTTATTTTATATTTGTGTTTATATATATTTATCTTATATTGGTAAAGATATTATTGGTAAGAGATATATATTTGTTGATGTGAGCATGAACTACGCTCTGATACATTAGGTGACAGGCTACCCTGTGGGATTAGAGTTGTGGTCATGTGACCTATGAATTAAATTTATGTTTATGCATAATGAAACTCACCAGTGGAGATGGAAATTTGTAGATGATATTGCTATTGCACAGTGAAGTTTTTTAGGGCTGCTGGTGTCATCAGTGATAAGAAAGTTAGATGCTTTTATTTCATTTTTAGTAAATGCTTAACCATTACCTTGTTTAACTGTTTAGTGTTAAGGAGAAAAGCAAGTCTTATCTTAAAAAAAAAAATTTTTATTTTGTCCTATCTGTCGCAAAAAAGAGGATCAGATCTTCGTTAATAGGCATTGAAATATGGTAATTGATTGTGCTTCCTTACTAGTCTTGACCAATCAGAACCTTTCCTACCCCAATAAAAGAACACTACTTTGGATGACAGTGAGATTTCTTGGTAATTTATGGGTGAAGACAGTAGTTGAGTGTTGTAAGTTTTGGATACAGACTTTTTTTCACTATTTGATTTTTAATTTGGACTTGCAGATTCCTTTGGGATTACAAACCTGGATTTTTGATTTTGGAATTTGAACCTTCCATTGCAATCTTTTTACAAACTGGAAATTGGAATTTCAGTTTTAAATGCATTCAACAACTGATAATTTAGCCAATGGAAACCTCAGCTGACTAAAGTATAACATCCACATACATTTAATAGTCTTTGAATAAAACAGCAACATAACTACATTAATTCAGATTTTAAAAATGATTAGAAACAATTGGTTATGCTAAATCACTAACATTCAGACAATATTTGTATGCATTGCCCCAAAACATAAGCTCCCTTGTATATAAACAGTCAATCTGAAAATAAATAATCCATATATTGTTTTTAAGGAAACCATGATCAACACTTTAACATGGTGACTTCCATGAAGCAGTGGCAATCTTTGAAATGAGTAATTTATTTCGTAGTTTTCCATCTAGTGCTGATCAAATTTCAATACCATGACAACCAAACATCTGTTTATGAATGCTGAGTAGGCTTTGCAAACTATTCTCTACTGATGACAGGTTTAATGTAGAAGAAACAAATAAATTTAGTTGTGTTGATGTTGACAGACTGAGACCCTGTGCATGATTTTATCAGAATATATGACATATTGAGAGAAGTTAGCTGGGTAGATAGCTTACAGATTTAATTTAATTTTGACTTATTTTAAAATTGGTGATATTTGTAAAGAAATTTAGTCTAGAAAGGGTTTAAAAAAAAATAAGTGTAGAATGTAAGTTCTTTCATTAAAGAGTATGTCATAATATGAGGTCCATTCCAGACGTTTTGAAACTGTTTTTAGGAGAGGCAGTTATGAATGTCCTAGATAATTGCAATTTTAGTATATCATTACTATACATCTAATAAGTTGACCTGCACACTTTTCTCATTTCAGACTGAAGGAGAAGATTGTAACAGCTCTGAACAAACCCGACTAAACATGACTTGTAACAGCTGACTAGTTCGCAGATGTGAAAACAATTTGGAAGCTTGCTCTGCAATAAAATTTTGTGTTGACAGAACTGTCCCTTGTCATCTCTACAGACCAGACCTTGCTCCCTGTGACTTTTTGGTTGTTCCCCAAACTGAAGGAGAACCAAAAGGACAGCCATTTTGAAGATATTCAGAAGATGAAGGAGGCTGAGACAAGGATCCTAGACACCTTCACTGTGAATTACTTCTATGTAACCTTCACAAAGTGGCTGGGGTGTGACTGCAAAGATCCTACTTTGAAGGAGATTAGAGCTTTGTACTTCTCTGAAATTAATTAACATCTCATGAAAATATTTCCAAACTTCAGGAATGCACCTTGAAAAGAGTTACAATTATAAAATGGAATAGTAAAAATACTTCCTTTAGAAGTTGAAAAAAATTAAATAAAGTGAATAATTAGATTAAACATATTGTGTTTATCGTTAGCAACCTAAGGCAGAACTAACTCACTTTCTATTATCCAAAATATACAACAGTGACAACATACCAAAAAACCTCAAAAAATCTATCTTTGTAGCATTACCTAAGAAACCAGGTGCAAGTGAATGCAAGCTTCATTGGACAATCAACTTAATGAGCTACATAACCAAGCTAATGATCCAAATTTTGACAAATAGAGTGCAATGCAAAATTAGATCAGAAATAGGACAAGAACAGTGTGGCTTTGTGAAGGATACAAGAACAAGAGATGTGATATCCAGGAATAGAATGATATCAGAGAGAGCAATACAAAGGCAGTAAAACATACACATGTTTCATAGATTATGCCAAAGTATTTAAGAAGGTATGATACATGGACATATTTGAGCTGCTAGGAAAGCTCAATTAAAAATTTAGAATAATCCAGAACTTATACTAGGAGCAAACTGCCTACATGAAAAAAGAAAACAAATTGAATAGGTACACAAAAAAAAAGAGTCAAAAGACAAAGATCTGCCTTGTCTCCAGATCTGTTTACCCTCTACAGTGAAGATATCCCAAGAGAGCTAGAGGCTCTACTAGGATTTACTATTGGGGGTGAAATTTTAACAAATTATGTAGATGACATTGAAAGAAAACTACAAGAGCTCCTAGACAAGTATGTAATGGAAAGTGAGAAAAAAAGGATTAGCCATCAACTGTAAGAAAACAAAGTATGATTGTTATTAAGAGAAAAATCCCAATGTGAACAATACATTGGAAGTGTGAGTATCAAACAAGCAGAGAAGTTTAAATATCTGGGAAATATTTTAATACAAGATGGAAAATAACACATATTGGATTAGTAAAAGATGCATTCCAAAAGCTAAACAAAGTAAGAAACAAGAATATTTCACAAGAAACAAAAGAAAGAGTGCAAAATTGTGATATCAGTCTTCTTGTATGGCAGTGAATGTTGAATAATCTGACCACAAGTGATGAAGAAAATGCACACAACAAATGTGATGCTACAGGAGGATACTGAGATATTGATGGACAGAGTGAGTAAGTAACAGGAAAGTCTTGGGCATATAATAACGAAGAGGGACTTGGAGATCTTAACTATCACAGAGCATATCAAAGGGAAGAGAGATAGAGGAAGAAAAGCAGGCAACCTACCTGCCAGTCTTGTATGAATAAATGGGGGAGGGAGGCTTGGTAAAGGGAGAAATACTCTAAAAGACCATGAGGTACATGACATTGTGGAGGCCCATGGCTGCTCAAATTCTGAAGGGACAAAATGTTGAAATAACATTTGCATGAATAAGTTTTTTAGTTTGAATTTTCCTTAAGCAATAAAAGTACCAGCAAGCAAAGCAAAGTCAGAAACATAGTATGCTAACATCATATGTGCCTTGATTTTGAAAACATTTGGATTTTTATTTTTACTAAATTTCAGCCAATAACAAAGGATAACAATAACAAAGGATAACAATTTTGACTATAACCCTCTACCTTCAGTAGTTCTCAGAATGAAGTGTTTGGGTGATATGAATGAAAGAAAAAGTGGTAGGAACAACCTGCCTGAGGATATCAGTTTTTAACTCGGTACCTATGCTGATGACAACGATTTATTCAAGTCACAATAGTAAGTTTGACCAGTTTGATAAAGTCAAATATTGGCAGCTGATCTTGTGACTGATCTACATTCTGTTAAGTGGGACAAGAAATGACTTGTTCATTTTAATGCTTTCAGAATGAAACTGCTCTTTTTTAACAGTCTGAGAGAAATTTTTTTTTTTATCTTCCATCAGCATGAAAGAATGACACATCTCTTCCAGGAGAATGACATATTGCACTTTCTCAGACTAATTATCTGAAGTGGAAAGTTTATACTGAATCAACTGCTATGTCTGCTGCTAGCAAACTTGGTTGGCTGTGTTGAGCAAGACAACTTTTCTTGTCAGAATCTATCTTACATATTTCCAAGTCTACCATTCATCCTTGCTTTGAACATTGCTGCCATATCTGATCTGGTACTGCTGCTAAAAATTCTTGATAAAATCCAAAGACGATTCTATTTCCATTTCAGTCTCTTTCCCACCGCTGTAATGTGTCTTTCCTGTGCCTTTTCGATAAATACTTTCATAGTAATCGTTTTGATAAACTTTTTTCTATAATATCTAGAATTTATGAATTTAAGTGCAGTACTAAATTGGTTGCAATGTCTCATCATTTTACAGTTGAAATAGCTAGATTTGACTGTAAGTTCTTTGCTAACAGTTTCTTTTATTGCAGTTCTTGCTTGTGAAAATTTCTTCCAGCTTCTTGCTTACAAGTCAGGTTTGACTTTCAAAAATTTAAATGCTATTTCAATCATTGTCTACTTTTTTTTTTTTTACTTTTCTCTCTCCTTAATAACGTTTTTTTTTTTTCTTATATCTCTAACACCAAGTAACTCTTCATGTCCTAGAGGCTTGGCCTTGCTTGGGGTGAAATGTTAAAGAAAAAAAAACAGAAGTGGAGATTATCAAGATAAGGAGATTGAAGAGGCAAAAATGAAAACATTCAGAGATGCACCTATGTGGTAGTCTGTTCCACAAAATGTCAGTTCTTAGGAAAAAGGTGTTTAAGTGGGAATTTCTTTATATTTAGAACATGTAAGAATAAAGCTGACATTTCAGAGGGATAGCAGAATGATTGTAATTTTATGATTTGCTTCATTTATCAATGTGTTATCATTAAACTCTTGAGATGCAAATTCAAGTCTCATTAGGGGCTATTCCTTTATTTCTGAGTCTTGTTGTTGGAACCCTGAAGAGATTTGGGATTAAATGCAACACTTATAACATGATGTAGAAGTAGTAATTAAATAAGAAGAAATGAAATTAGCAATTAAATCAAATTTGTCTTGTCTCACCATTAGTAAGCATGACTGTTATGCCCTGCTAATACCTTATAAATAATGGACTATTCCATTTTCATCACATAGACAGATGGAAAAGACTTATCTG
>JBBBDQ010001337.1:7565000-7805000 GCA_037127315.1 Ascarosepion bandense
TGTAATCTATCAGTGGCTGTGCTAGTATAAAGTCACAAGTGATCATGACTGGGGATTTGAGTATAGTAGCTTTTATTCAATCTGTAGGTCATGCCAGATTATGCCCACTCTCAGAAATTCAGTGTAGTTGCAGTATAAACCAACGGTGGGCTCTGTCGGTGTTGAACAAAGGCAAATCTTCCAGGGCCAGAATCTATAACAGAGACTAGCCAGCTCTTTTGCATATAAGAGTGCTTGAAAATGAACAGGTTATCATGAGAGAGAAAGATAGAGAAATTGAATGCCTTTTCTGCAGAACTGGTTAGCATAGACATCTTCTTAACTAGTCCCAAGTGAGAGTTCAAAGATTGTGGCCTTGTGCTACCTAAAGATTATTTATTTAATTTTTTTTTATAATTATTTCACCCCAAACAAAGTAGGCCACTTATAAGTAGTTTTATGGTGAGAGAAAAGAAAGAAAAAAAAAGGTTTTGAAGAGGAGACAAGAGAAAGATAGGAATCAGAGAGAGATAGACGATGGCAGTTGATGTTGCATTTAAACTTTTGGAGATTGTAGCTATCAGAGAAGCAAGTATATGGAAGGGAATTCCACAGGTGGGAAGTATGAGAAAAGAAACTGTAGAGTAGAAATGGTGGTTACATTAGACTATTTTGATGGTAAAAGAGTAGGACCTAGATGCCAATCTAGTAGTATGAGTAAATTCATGTGGTTTGGGCACCGTGGAAATATTTGTAGAAAAGATAGAGGGAAGCTACATTTCATTTGTGAGAAAGTAGCTGCTAAATAGAGATCAAATATGTTACAGATCCGACTTTGTATTTTGTTGAGTACTTTGAGATGAATAGCAAGAGCACCCAACCTAAATCTTTGTAAATATATGTTAATACATCTTTTTTAATCATTTCACCCCAAGCAAAGTGATAATGCCACTAAGATATAAGTAGTTTCAGGTAGTGAAAGAGAATGTGAAGACATTAGTGAGGAGAGGTGAAGAAAGGGCAATAAACGAACAGGCATCAAGAATACAGAAAATGTCAATGGATATTGCACTTAAATCATTGGTGATTGTAAGCAGCACCAACAGTAACTTATTTTGATGATTTTTGAACTTCAAAATTGGTCACATCATGAGATAAAAGTTAATGTCAAATTGCTGTTGTGAAATTAACCTAAAAATACCAAGATATATCTGAATCAAAGATATCTGAAGAAGTCTTTGATTATGACAATAAATTAAAACAGGAAATCTAGTAGTAAATTTCTGTCTGAATTTCTGGGAAAAGAAGTTATCATTATTTACACTATTTACATTCAGACTATTGTCCACATCTTTGTTATTGTTATTACAGTGTTTCAGCCATTGTGCTCTCCAGCTTCCACATGTAAATAGTAAAAATAATGACAACTATTTAGGCAGAAATTATCTAATCGATAGGAACCTGATATGATACATCAATAGAGGCGATCAGAAAAACTACATCAATAATTGGCATGGATGTTAAAAAACCTGACATAAAGTTAGTTTGATGAAGACTAGAGAGCACAATGGACAAAACATTAGAACAACAACAACTACAATAAGGACAATATATTATAAACAGCATAAATATTAGTAAATTATATAATTTTCTCTAGGCATGTACCAGGTTTTCTTGTTTTTCTCACTTGATGTCTTTTATTGTTTCTTACAATAAACAGGGGGGGGTGCAGTTTTACAGGATAATCTTACATTATTCTCTGAAAGGTGAAAAGTTTTAATTAAAAACAATGTATATAATTTTGCATCTTGGAAATACAGGCTTCATTTACCAACAGATTGATATCTGCTTTTAAAAGTAGTTAACATTAGCAGAAAGTATTAACAACTATTAAAGAAATTATTGGGTTGTCTAGAAAGTTTGTGCCAATTTTTAGTTGTTCATGTTTCAACACATTAGAACATATAAAATGTATAAATAGATATAATATGCTTACATTTCTGATTAGAGCACACTTCAAACTATCTCTTGACAAAGAAAGTCTAAAATTACTTGTCAGTTTTGTATCCTTATAAAAAATTAAAGATTATAAGGTAAGTTTTAGACACTTGATACTTTTTTTTATTACTGTAAAAGCAAAAATGGCTTGCAAAAACAAAAAAAGAAATGTGCTATGTATGGGGAAGGTTCTTTTAACAGACAGAACTCTATGGAAAATGTTTCACTAAGTTTAGAGTTGATAATTATAGTTTTATTGATGAAGAGGCTAAGGGCAGACTGCCCCTCCCACTACAGATGATGACAAAATCCAGATATTGATTGAGTATAACCCACATTATACAGGAATGAGCAGAAACAGTAAATTTATCAAAATCCACTATCCACGAGCAATTAGATGATGTTTGGATACCACATAATCTAGGTGAAAAGAATCTTGTGCATTGCATTTCTAACTACAGTCTGCTGTATAAACGCAATGAAAATGCATCCATTTTTAAGCAAATTGTTATGGGTGGTAAGAAAAAGATCATTTACAACAAAATTCAGAGAAAAATATCCTGAGGTAAGCGACATGTGCCAACATTAACCATCTTAAAAGCAGGTCTTCATCCTAAGAAAGTCATGCTATGCATCTAGTGGAATTGGAAAGGAATCCTGAATCATGAGTTTCTGCCAAGTAATCAGTCAATTGATTCTGAAAAGTACTGCTCACATCTGAATTCAAGAAAAATTTCCAGTATTGACAAACAGGAAAGGTTTTTGTTTTCTATCAGGATAATACCAGACCTCATGTTTCTTTGGCAATCTAGCAAACATTGTTGCAGCTTGGCTGGGATGTGTTACCCTCACATACCTTATTCACCAGACATTGCTACTTCAGATTTTCATTTATTCAAGTCCTTGCAAAATAATCTCAATGGTAAAAATCTTAATTCTTTGGATGATATTAAAAACCACCTGAATGAGTTCTTTGTCAAGAGACTACAGAATTTCTGGGAAGATGGAATCTTTAATTTGATTGAAAAATGTAGAAATGTTCCGCAACAGAATATTTAGTTCAATAAATATTCAATGGCATAATTTTGTTTTGTTTTAATTTCTCTTAAGAATTGGAATGAACTTTCTGGACAATCCAATAATTTAATAACTCAAGGATTTTAATTGTTGAATCTTGGTTTAAAAAATCCTGAAAATTATTCAGCATAAGAAAATTACTGATAAATTTATTTCACAAAATCTTTGGCTCAATTGAATGTAAATGTAATCATGAGTTGAAATTATTAACTTTTTATTAACTCCCCTACTTACATAGTAATAATTGAAACTTAATTGTTTTTTTACATGTTCACAACAATAATAAGTGATGATATATGCTAAGAGATGAAGTGATAGCAAATCTTAATCTTCTCAATATTTCAGCACTTCATCATTTAACCATCTTCAGTAATGCTGCTGTTTGGATGATCTCCAATTTTCCCTTGATTTTCAGTTCCTTAAGCCATTTTCTTGTTTTATATAGAGAATCATTTTTGCAAGGAAAGTTTTTATACCAGAAAATTTTTCTCATCAGAATCTATCTTGCACATTTATAAATCTACTATTCATTTATATATTGAATATAGCTGCCATAGCTGGTCTGGTGCTCCTGCTATATATCTTGAGATTTTCAATAAAATCTAAAGGAGCAACTGCAATGTTATCAGTCCTGACCTGGTATATCAACTGCAGTCACTTTCTCACTGCCATAATGTGGCCTTCCTTTATCGTTTTTTATAAATATTTTCATGAGAATTGGTCTAATGAGTTACCTCAGTTGCATGAATTTAAGCATATTACTGTTTAACAGTTGAATTAGCTAGACATAATCTGTAATTCTATTCTAATAGTTTCTTTTCTTGCACTTCTCAACAATGGAATTCTTTTCTGGTTACTTGCTTTCCAGCTGCCAACAATCTTCAAAAATTTAAATGCAATGCTAATCACAATCTCAAAGAATGATGATGAGAATCATTTAAAAAGCCAAAAAGAGTGAAATTTATAAATGGGAAGGTCTTAATAATCTCAGTGGGAGGAAGGGTTGAAAACTTTCCTCAATAAAATATAAACACCCTCTTTCTGTTTATGAGTCTCTTAAGAGTATGCACTTATAAAAGGGATAAGTGTGTCAGTCAGTCAGTTAAGTGCCATACGTGATACACACTTGGGCGATCATGTCTCGCAAGAAGATTATCCCATAGTAGGTTGCCATTGCTTTCTGCGGTAGACCGGTTGCCAACCAAGGCTATAAGACCCAATCTGTCCTGCTATTTAACCCATAACTGGAGGGTATTTGCGTGTAAGTGAATACAATGGATTCAACTGGAATTCGAACTCGGCTCCCCGGTTTCTCATTCCGAGCCGATATCCACTGTACCACAATGCACATTGGGCTAAAAAGAACTAAAATAAGAACTAGACAAAATATCCCTAGACATGAGCAGTGGAATGAGAAAAGTTTACTCCTGCAGATTAAATGAAGAATTCCCTATAGGTTTCCAAATCAGTATAGATCTGAGGAAGGTTGGAGGACACAATGGCCGAAATGTTGTGATAACAACAACAATGATAAGGACAATAGTTTGGATATAAATAGTGTAAATAAGAACAATAATTTAATAATAAAAGAGTATATGTCCATGTTTTCACATCACCTATATTAAAATCAAATAAAAAATCTAGAATGATAATAATAGTAAAAAGAAAAAAATCAATGCCCATTTTTTTCTCATCAGAAATATGAATGGTTAATTAACATCAGTGAATATGGTTTTGTTGATGACTATCAAAAAAGATAATCTCTTAGGAATTTCAGCAACAAAAAAATTTTTTTTCTTCATAGAAATAATTATTTTGTAACAAAAATTATATGTCAATGTTTTTACATCACCTGATATAAAAATTAAATAAAAATCTATAATAAAAAACATCAATGCTAACATTTTTTTCTTAACAAAACATGAATGTTTAATTAGTGTAGGTGAATATGTGCTTTTTCATTTCTTTTTGTGACTATATATGCCAAATTAGTGTATATGTATGAGAGGTAAAGGTGAAAATATTTATGAGTGAATCTCTTCATGAATTCACTAATGAAGTATATTGAAAAAACAATACTTAAAAAATTTCAAGCACACATATGCAGATTCATAGGAAATATTGATTGCATTGAGTTTACTTTTTTAACTTTGAGTTGAGTTCATTCACAAAATAATGGATTTTATTCTTTTTGCATTTCTATTATGCTAACAGTTATCACAACATTTCAGCTGATCAATTCTCCGGCCTTCCTTTGGTGGACTATCCATAATAGTCAACCACATTCAGAACTCCCAAAGTTTTCCATATAGACTGTAAATATGAGGATGTCTGTGGAATAGAATGGATGAAACATTTTGATAAAAACAAAATCATTAAAAGAATGAGCTCAACACTTTGAACAACTCTTGGAAAGCAGTGTTACATTTTTTTTTTTAATTGTCTTACAAGTCTTACTAATTAACTTATAGCTGAGTGGAAGAAGAGGTGAGTATAAATCTTTCCAAAGGGTGTTTGTGATAAGTGAATATACCAAATTCAATGGGAACTAGAACTTGGTTCTCCAATTGACAATTTTGAGCCATTATTCATTACATCACCCGCACATCCAAGCTTATAGCACTTGGAATTCCTAAGTAGTTACCCATCTAAGTAATGAACAGATTTAACATTGCTTAACTTCAGTGATCTTAATGGAAATAGTGATTCAACAGGAAATGGCTGTAAGCCAAACCTATTTTTTAAGCATAACGATGAACTAGTCAAGCTTGCTAACCATGACACAAAAGTGAGTTACTTTCTATTCTTTCATAAGATGGAAGCTATTTACAGCATAAAATATTCCTGGACAATGGAAAAAAAACCAATAAAGCAATACACAAAATTCATTTTCATGTACAAATAATCATTGCACATTTAACAATGTAAATGATTGTCATGAAAATGTGTTAACAGAAGATGAAAAGTGTGACATTGAAATCTGAAGGGACATTGGAATAGTAAAAAATGCCTTCTAAAAGTTTAGCAAAGTATTAAGAAACAGAACAATTTTGTTAGAAACAAAGAAAAGAGTACTGAACTGTTATATTAGTCATCCTATATGGCAGCTGAATATGGAGCAATCCCCTCATGTATGAAGAGCTTGCAATGAGTGCTCCTTTTTCAAAAACAAGAGAAGGTGAATTACTACATTACAGTCAAAACATGAGGATAAAATAACAAGAGTAGAAATATCACAGAGAAGTGGCCAAAAACACTTGGGAGGATAATTATGGAAAATTCTTACATTATCTTCAGAAAAACAAAAACGTGCAAATGCTGGAACAAATTATAAAAAAAATTAATAAAATCTTCCTTGTCAGACGTATTCAACAATATATATATATATATTGATAAATCAGCTATATAAAAATGACTTTTATATATATATATATATATATATATATATATATATATATATATATAAAAGTCATTTTTATACTGCTTATTTATCAATTTCCTTTAAGAAAGTGAATCAGTCAGTTTTCATCGAATTTTCTAGAAAAAATGAATATTTATGATCTGAAGAGAGACTCTCAATCCTCAGAATTTTTCAAATGCTCTTTTCTTTTTCTTTATGTTAATAATGAACTTTAACATTGAACACACTTTAATCTGGAGATCTTGTTATTTGGACATTCCCTACTGCTTGACTGGATATTTTTCTTTTGAAGATTGTACAATCAAAGTAAACTTGTGACAATGACATAATTTTAGATGGAACTTTAAAAGAGATCCAAATGTTGTGAAACTGACTTGTCCTTTCTCTAAGTCGATTGGTTAATGAAGAATTCTGGTGTTTAGTTGATGAAAGATTCCACAGATTAGACAAAAGTTATAAACCAGACATGAAGCGTTATCAAAAAATAATTTCATACATATAAAAGAACATTGCGGTTGAGTCTAACAAAAGTCATTCATTATATATTGCAACATGTGTGCATAGATATAAAAGGATACATATTTATAAACTCAATTTTCATCTGAAGTTTTCATTGTGTAATTCTTAATATGATTAATACTCACTATAGGATTAAGTGCATTGGCAAAGAAAGAAATTAAATTGAAAAAGAGATATTTGTTGGTGCTAAATAAATGATTTTTTCATCATTATAATTACTGATAGTGATATGCTGATGTGTGCGTTTTGTGTGTCAATATATATGCTTGTATTGGGTGTATTTGGCAAGCAATTTTTAATTTATACAAGTTAAAGACCAACAAATGTTTTCTAAGGAGATTTATATATATATATATATATATACACATACTGTATATCAATTAGTGTATTGCCATATATGATACATGCTTGGGTGATCATGTCTCTTTCAAGACATAACTGACTAGGTAGAAGATTTTCTCACAGTAGGTTGCCAATAATTTCTGTGGTAGATCAGTTGCCAAACAAGGTTACAGAAACCAGTCTGTTCTGCTATTCAACTCATAGCTGGAGGGAGAAGAGATGGATTAATACATTTCCCACAAGCATTTGTATGCAAGTGAATGAAATCAATATAACAGTAATTCAAATTTGGCTCTCATTCCAAGCTGATATCCATTACACCATAACACACATCCATATACTGTATATACGCATACATAAATTGACATCATTATAATACAACCCTTGAAATTTTTGAATAAATTTTAGCCCCTGCAGAAAAAATTACCTGCATATAGTGCAATCCCCTATTTTTTGCAAAAAATATTGATCATAAAAACTAGAACTCTACTCAAATATATATATGTGTGTGTGTGTGTATGTTTGTGTGAGAGTTGAAAAATTCTCTTTTTTTTTTTACTTTTTTAATCATTTCACCCCAACCAAGGCATTCTACTGCCACTGTTGAGCAGAGGGAAAAGTGATGAAAAAGAGGGGTTAGTTATAGGAAATGTCAGGAGGAGGGTAATAGACAGATGAGAATACCGAGAATGGAGGTGGAGTGGATGGAGAAAAAGAGCTTGAAAGAAAGGATGCAAGTTAGTGAGATAGATGTCTATTGACCTTATATTTAAATTCCTGGAGATTGTAGCTGTTGGGGAAGCAAGTATATGGAAGGGAATTCCACAGGTGTGAAAAGAAGCTGTTAGAGTAGAAATTGCAGTTACATTTTATTTGTTTCACTGTAAAAAGGTAGGACCTAGTTGCTAGTCCAGTAGCTCGTGTAAATTCATACCTGGGGCACCAGTGATCTAAGTTCATTGGAGCAGAAGCAGTGAAAGTATTTATAGAAGAGGCACAGGGAAGCCATGTCACTCTGGTGAGATAGCGACTGCAGCTGAGCTGCCAAGTTGGTATCAATCACATTAGAGATTCTTTGTTGGATTTTGTCAAAAACCCTAAAGAGAATAGCAGGAGGGGCACCCGACCAGATGTGGCAGCAGTATTCAATACACAGCAGATGGTAGATTAATATATGTGCAGGATGGATTTACATGGGAAAAAACTTCCTGGCCCTGTACAGGAAAACGACCTCCTTAGCAGCAGATTTAGCAATTGATTCGATATAGTCATTCCACTTGAGGTTCGCTGAGAGTGTGAGGCCAAGGAGGCATAGTGTTTTACTCTCAGGGAGGCTAGCCTGTTCTATGCTAATGGGGAGAAGGAGCGATTGTTTATAATGGTTAATAGATAGCAGCTTTGTTTTGGAAGCATTAAAATTTACAAGCCATTTCTTACCCAAATCCACCACGGATTGGAGGTCCTTCTCAAGCTTGGAAGTGAGTTTCGCTTTGTTAACCTCAGCAGATTTTTGATCGAGGTGGGAGTAAATGGTGGTGTTGTCAACGTACATGCCTACTTGGGATCTTATTACATTGGGGAGATCGTTAATGCAGATCAGGTAAAGCGTAGGACCTAGAATAGAGCCTTGAGGGACACCCGCATTCATATGGTAGTTTTGGGAGGCATGTCTGTTTACTACCTTCATCATGCAATTTGAGAAGAATGACTGGATTAGGTTAAACTATTGTCCAGTTATACCATAGCTCCACAGCTTGTGTAGTGCTCAACACATGTTCAAAAATATGAACAAACAAATATTTCGGAGGAAGTGCTTTTTGGCTGAGTCAAGAACTTTTTAATACTCCCTTGTATATGTAACTGAATGAATACAGTAATTGCCTCTGTTTCCCATAGAAACAACAGTCATACTATTTGGAAAGGAAATAATCTTTGTGCAAATAAAGGTTTTGAGGGGATTTTGACAGGAAGCCATTTCCAGGAAAACTGGCAGACTGAACTCTTCTTGAAGTTAATTTTTGTGCTTATTTATTGGAACTGATTAATTAAAATAAACTTGAAAGGTCAAACCAGACTGAGTGTCTTTATTTGACTTTTTATCCATTTGTCTGTCAAATGTGGCCAAAAGTTACATGGATAGTTCAATGAGAAAAATATTTAATTTTATGGTCATATCTCAGAATTTTTATTGTAAAAATGCAATCCTTTTAAAAGACAATAATTGATGGTGTTAACTTTAATATAATCAGTAGGCATTTGTGAAAAAGTTAAAATATTATCCATAAAGTTATTGATATATCACAAAATCAGCTTAATATAATAAACGAAAGCTTTGTCTGCCAAGATTTAAATTTAAAATGATCATCAATCAGATACCTGCATACTGATAGAATACAAAATTCATGTGTTGATCAACAGAAAAATGTTTCATTTAATATTAGGAAGTGAAATAAAAGCAAAAAAAATTACACTCATTATACCATTGAGCAGGATAAGCTACATTATCTTATTTGTATAGGTTTATTTCATTCTTCATTAAAAAATACCAATCAAAATCTTTAGTTAGAAAGAACAATTCTCTGTTCAGATCATTCTCTGAACCTAAAATTAAATTTTTAACAAGTTTACTGAACATGATGCAAATGTGCCACTCTTCTAACATGTTGTGCAATTAACACGTGTCCATCCCAAGGTTTTATTTAAGGCAATCAAAAAAAAAAAAATTAAAGTGCAGAGTTTCTCTTTTTTGGGGATGGGGGAAGAAAATGAACCTGTCGCATAATTCAGATTTCGTTATGGAGAAGAAAGTAGCAGGAATTGAAGATACAAATTAGCAATTATTCTTTAGAGTTTAAGAAATTTTATTTTATTAACCAGAATAAAGTATAAGTAATTTTACACAGTAATTTCTAATGGTAACTAACAAAAGCATAGATCACATTATGTAATGTATTAACAAAACTGAATTGATAAAACCGGATCTTTCCTATTTCCTGTATCAATATAAATAATTATTTTCACAAAAAAAGGGGAAACCATATACCAAAATATTCTATATCATTATGAGATCTCTTTAACAGCACCCTAAAAATTGATGCTAATGACCAATTTTTAATTTTTGAACAAATCAAATGGGTACTGAAATTGTTTTGAAAACTATTCTTCCACTTTCACTTCAACAAGCTTAACTTACCTTCATAAATAAGAAATATTTACTTTGCTTCATCAATTGTGGTGACAAAGAACACTTGGGTCTTTTACAAAGCCAACTCTTCATTAGTCACATTAACAAACCTTGCAATAATGCAAATATTAACCTCAGTGATAAGAGGGGGTCATTCAGTCATGCTAGAACTATAAACATTCTCATCAAACAACTGATTTGAGCACAGTAATTGATTGACAAAAGATGTTAAAAAATTAATCATTTATCAACAAAATCAACACTTCTAAGTACAGAATTGTAATGCTATATTAATAACATTTGATAGGGATGATATATTGACATTGAGTAAACTAAATTTTTCATGCGTAAAATAATTGTTTATTCCCTGTCAAATTAACACTGATATTGTCAAGGTTTTTTCAACTGTTCAATCTTCTTATGAGATTCATTTGGGCATTTATAAATTTCCTGTTATCTGGTTGTCTTACATATGCATATCCCTTAGTGATGTTCATTTCTTTTTTGTTATATTGTTGAATCTACCAACATAACTTCAAGTTTCAATTCTGTACTAAGTGGCTTTGGAGTAAACATCTTCTGTTAGCCCTCAGGGTTCTTATGTAATATGACACTTTAAGATGACACAGAGTTCAAAACTTACTTTGGTATCACTTAGTAAATACAGGGGGCACCACAGATTAACTCTTAGATCCAATGTTCCTGATGGACACTGAATTTAATTCAGATCTCTGGTAATTTCATGACATAAATCACATACAACAGAACTTTTCACCATACCTCTAATGATTAGAATTACAAATCCTAAATTCTATTCAGTCATGATGGTCATGCTCTCAAATGAGGCTCCTTGAATATCTATTGGGACAAGCTCATACCAGACCTAAAGTAGAATTCATAAATACATCCCATCAATAAAAGGTGCTAGAAAAAAATAATAACACCTTATATCACTTCAGAAAGTATCTGACTCCTCCTATCATGCATTATCTTTACACGAGGCAGATAAAACTAAAAATGGAGTACTGCTACCATATCTTGGCTGGAGCTGCTCAATCTTACTTTTCAGCCTTGACAGAGTTCAAAAGTATTTATGCAGCCTTGTGGGTGATGAATTAGTTTCCATCCTACAACCCCTTCCCCACAGATGAACTGTTGCAAGTTTCTCATTACCCTATTTCTATTTTAATGGCAAACGTTCAGGTGAGCGACATTCCTTAATTTTCCCAGTTGTGACTTTTTACAGTTAAGTACACACTATTGAATCATCCTCATTTCTTTTCCTATTCTATTGGTAAGAAGAAAGGAAGAGATTCATGAGAAAATAGGTTTGTTTTTTGAGGATAGGGATGGGTGTGGCTTGCTTCCATAATGTAGGGTATGTTGCCAGAGATCCAGATATTGTTGTATATATTTAGGAGATATTTCAAGAATATTGTTAGGAGTTCTTTGAAGAAAGTCTAGTTGATTTTATCTGGGCCAGTGGCTGAGTTATTGGATTTGGATATCAAATTTTGGAGTTCGGTTAGGGTGAAAGGTTGGTTATAGCCTTCAGTATTGTCAGAGGTTAATTTTATTATGTTCTTTTCTTCTTTGGATCTAATTTAGTTAAATTTATTTGAGTAGTTTTTTTGTTGATGATGCTTGAGCAAAGTTTTTCTGCAACTAGATTGGCTTTGTGTGTTACACTTGTGGCAATTATATTTTCTTGAAAGAGATGATTTATTGGCGCGTTGCTGTTCTTATTTGATATTTTCTTTATAAAGTTCTAAATTATTTTGGGGTTGGTATTGCTATTTATTTTTGAGACAAAGGTTCTCCAAGCGAATCCTTTGGCTTATTTAATGGTATGTCAATTTTTAGCTCTTTGTTGTCTATATTTGATTAGATTTTCTGATGAAGGGTTTGTTTTAAATTTTCTGAGGGTTGCTTGACATTCTCTTATATTCTGTGAATCATGATTCGTTGTGTTTCTGAGATATTGTGGTTTGGGGGACAGTTTTGTTGGCTATAATAATGAAGGTGTTGGTAAAATGTATTATGGGTTCTTCTTGATTTGTATTTGTTTCTGGGTTTAGTGTAGTAAGACATAATTCTTTGAAGGATTGCCAATTTGTTTTTTTAAAAATTTCATCATGGGGGTCTTAGAATTGCTTGTGGTCCCAAATTTTCTATGATTGGGCTTTCCATTATAATTGGGTAGTGGTCACTGCAACTCCAGTTATATTCTAGAAAGACTGATGGATCACTGAGAGTTAGATCTATGGCAGAGAATGTACCTGAAGATGTGTCAAGGTGAGTTGGAGATTTCTGATTGTGGAGGCATAGATTGTTGTCATTGATGGTTTTTTTGAGAGTCTGGCCTCTTTTGTTCATTGTTTTACTTCCCCATATTATATTATGACTATTAAATTCTCCCATTAAGATAAATGGTTTAGGAAGTTGTCTTATTAAATTGTTTAGTTCTTTTTCAGTTATGGGATTATGAGGTAGAATGTATAGTAAGAAATGCAGACAGTTTTGTGTAATCTTGCCGAAATTGCAATTTCTTGTAAGCTAGTATTGATGTTGATTTTTTTTGGGGGGATATGTTTTCCTAAGTAGGATTGATACTCCCACTGATGCTCTCAGCTACTATTGTGTATATAATCATATTGCTCAAAGTCTTCCATATAAGTTTTTTTTAAGACATATGGTAACAGGATTTAGTTCAGCTATGAACAGAAGTAGCTCATTGTAATTTGCCTTATAGCCATGGCAGTTCCATTGGATGATTTTATGAGTCATGTTTTTAGTCTTTGTTGTGCGATTGAAGTTTATTATTTTGGTGTAATTTTGGTTATAGTGTTTTTGTTTGTTGTTTGTTTGGATTCATTTATTTTCATGGTTTCTATGCTTTTGAATATGGTTTTTTTGGGGCTTTTTGGATATTTAGAGTTTTTCTGTTTTGAAGGATTTTCCTCCATCTCCATTAGTTCAAATCTGTCTTTTGTTTCTATTAGTGAGGTTCTTCTTCTATGTTTGCTATATTCCCTCTTCCTGGTAGATCTTTCTTTTGGGGTTAGTGACAGGCTTTCAATGTTATCTATTTGTTGGGAGGGGAGGGATTTATTAGGTTTGATTGTGATAGTATGGATGCTTAGGGTTTTTTTTTTGTTTGATTTGTGTTTGCTTTGGTTTTTGGGGGTCTTCAGTTTATTAGTTTGGGGTTCAGAGTTCTTGAGAACTGGTTTAACAGGGAGCTTGGTTGTTAGGTTAATTAAGCTTTCTTTTAGTGATTCCATTAAAGTTTTGAGTTCTTTTAATAGGTTTATCATTTTATGATGGACCATTACCTGGGTTTGAGTTAGATTGTTGGTGAGTTTGATCATGTTTGCATACGTTGTTGTTGCTGTTCAACTTTTTATATATATTATATACATACATATATATAAGTATAGAGTATGCATGGATAGAATAATATTCCATATCCAAAGAAACACTATTTTTAAAAAAGTGCTCAATACAAGGTAGGGCTAATAATATTTATTCAGAAATTATAACATGACTATGTTATAATATCAGTACAAAAGTAGCTATTTTTTTTCAACATTTCTTGTGTCTTATTAAGTGATGCGGTTTATTTCCCAAAAACATCTTCACTGATTAAAAACTATTTATTTTTAATCATCAAAATAAATCTTAAGTCAGTTCTCATTGTTTTAGGAAAACACCTCAAAACCATCATTAATTATGATTTGGGCAGTCATTTCAGAAAGAAAAAAGTACCCTTTTGTTTCTGTACCTCAAGGGGTAAACATTAACAAGGAAGTATACATAGAACATCTTGGAAGGTACACTCAAGCTGCGGTATAATGTGGTATAAGTACTTTCAATCTCTTTCCGAGATCATCTTCAGGAGTGTGAAGATGATCTCGGAAAGAGATTGAAAGTACTTGGGTACCTTAAAAAATGAATGATAATAACATCTGTCAATGTTATAGCTATTTCTGACATCTTTCAATTATAATATGTGAAAGATTGTCCATGAGTATGAATAGATTTTATTAAAAATAAGCAGACACAATGTTTGCAATTTATTTAATCTGACGTCTAAAAGAAAATTTGCTGCCTAAACACACACACACACACACACACACACACACACACACACACACACACACACACTATGTATGTATGTATGTATGTATGTATGTATGTATGTAATTGGCATTTATTAATAAATACTTATTTTTCTGATATTTTTTCTTTCTAAAAATATCTACTCTTTGTAATTCATTTTACTTAAGTGACATTTGCATTTAATGCCGAAAGCCAACAAATGTAATTGAATATTATTAGCTATATTCCTGACAAAACAGGAAACTATTTGAACAACATTGCAAGAAAAACTCAGAATTGGACAAGTCGTACAATATCTCTAAAAATCAATAAAAGAAAAATGCCTGCAGTAAATCTACATACGACATATACAGAACAACTCCAACACCTAACTTTATCTCTCTGTGCTTTTAATACATTTCTTAACACAAACAGGTGGAACATAGATGAAGTAAGCATTGTTCAATGTTTGTTCACTTATTGACATTTCTGGGAAAAAAAATTCCCATTGAAATTTTGGTATCACTCAAACAAATGGTTTCCATGACAAATCCAAATTATGTTCACTTGTTGGAGTACAAGTTGAAACCTGTCCCAAAAGAAAAATAAATAATCTAAAGAAAGTCATAAGAACTTTCTATAAAGCTTACTGATATCTATGTTACCTGGGAAATATGGATTTAGCAAGATTAGATAATAAGGAATAATATTTTCAGTAGTTTCAAACATTACAGATATCAGGTTCTTAAATCTTGGAGATTTAGTTAATCTATACTGTCAGCTGAAATATGAATGAAATAACAAGCTGAAAATTTTGACACTGGAAATCATGAACTAATTTCTGTTTTGTAATATTATGAAGCCAAATTTGAAGCTCTGATGGAAAAAGGTGAACTCATTTTTAATGAACAAGGATGAAGAGTTCAGTTCTTGATAGGGTTAGCATTAACAATTTTCATTAGTTATCTAAAACATAAAAGAGCATTGCTAACAGTTCTCCCTGTTTTCTCTTTTCCTGTACTCAATGTTGTTAGCTTATTTATCAGTTTTTGCATCTGTATATATATCTTTGATAGAAAAGAGATTCTGGGATCACATGAAGTACTAAGGTTATTTTTGTTTAAGAAAAAAGAGATATGGTTCTACAGAAGGATGCTGAGAATACCATGAACAGAGAATGCAAATAACAAGGAAATTTTATGAAAAATGGAAACAAAGAAGACCTTTATATTTAGAATTGGAAAGATAGAGTTTAAATTCTTGGTATATAATGAGAAAAAAAAAGCTTTGAAAACTGGACACTCACAGGACATATTGAAGGTAAGAGGGGCAGAGAAAAACTATGAGTAATCTATTTAATTAGCTTGTGGGAGGGATAGTAAAATGACAAACATTAAGCACTATAAAAAATAGGAAGTTGTGGAGAGTCATGATCGCTTATTGTGCACAGAGACGGAACCTAAAATTAAAAATTACTTGTTAACTTTAACACCTCCAAAATGAAATTGTTCTTTTTTATTGACTTTATTTGCCATCAGCATGGTTGATGCTAATCTTCAGGAGAGCAACTAATTGTGCTTCTTTCTTTGGCTAACCTTTTCCACTGACATGAAGTGGAAAGATTATATTAAATCAATTACTAGGTCTGCTGCTAGAAAAGTTGCTTCCCTGTGTTGTATGAGACAGTTTTCCTTGACAATATCTCTCTTACATATCTACCATCAATCCATTTGAATATTGTAGCCATATCTGGTTTGGCACTCCTGTACCATATCTTCCGACCTCAAGTGGAATCATTAAATTAAATCAATAGCTAAATCCACTGCTAGAAAGGTTGGGTCACTGTGTCGGGCCAGGAAGTTTTTTCTGCCTGAGTCCATCTTGCACATATACAAATCAATCATCCGACCGTGCATAGAATACTGTTGTCATATCTGGTCAGGCGCCCCTGTTGTTCATCTCAGTGTTCTCAACAGCCTCCAAAGGAGAATCTGTAATATGATCGGTCCTGATCTGGCAGCTCAACTCCTACCACTTTTTCATTGGCGGGATGTTGTTCCCTCTGTCTCTTCTACAAATATTTTCTTGGCTTCCACAAGAATTTACTTGTGCAACCTGACTGGCAACAAGGTCCCACCCATTTACAGTTGAATCAATCAAATGTAGCCAACAATTCTACTCCATCAGCTTCTTTTCTTGAACTTTCCATCTGTGGAATTCCCTTCCATATACTTGCTTTCCTGAGAGCTACAGCCGCCAGGAATTTAAGTGCAATGTCAATACCCATCTCTTATCCACTTGACTCCAGTCCTTTCTACATCACCCTGTGTATCTTCTTTTCCTTTCTCTTTACCTTCGAAACTGTCTTCACACCTGTGTTCCCTTTCTTCTCTTGCCTTTTCTCTGACACTTCCTGTATCTGGTTAGTCTTTCTCTTCACTCTTCTCCTACCTAAACTTTTACTTTCTGATGTAGCCCCCTGTGCATCAGTGGTAGTATCGCCTTGCTTGGGACGAAACAATTAAAAAAATATTCAGGAGATTTACCCATTTATTTATTGCCTTGCTTAAGATGAAATAATTAACAAATAAATAAATAAAGAAAGAAAGAAAAAAGTTATATTAACATGCAATTCCAGAGCTTAAAACTTGCAACATTCGTAGAAAAAACTGAAAAAACTTGGTCATACCATCCACACGTTTCTTCTTGTTTCTATGCATTATCATTAGGGCTTCAATTGCCCCATAGGACAAATGAAGCTTCATCTATTCTTCAGTACAAAGGATCTTATGCATTATATCATTAAAGATAAGTGCCACAAATCTGGTCTGTTAGATTCTGAGTCTGTTCCTATTCAACATCAGGTCTTCATTAACTTTGGCAGAGGTGACTTCTGGGTGCTATACTTTGCCAAAGGCAACTTTTTATTTAGTCATCAGGGTTTTGAATTCATAGTTGTTCTTCACTTAGACTGGTTGACAACAGAGAACCCAGGCTTTCCTGCTATTTAACCAATAGCAGAGAGCAAAGAGATTAATTCATACCTTTCTCTAGGGTTAATGTCATCATGAATGTAATAAACTCAACCTGAATTAAAAACTCTGCTCCCTAATTTCTCATCCCAACCTACTATCTATGACATTACCCACATCATCACATAAATGTTTTTTTTTATAATCATTTCACCCCAAGCAAGGCAAGAGTACCACTGGTGCATAGGGGGTTACAAAGAGAGAAATAAAATGGGTACAGGGGATACCAAAGAAAGAATGGGAAGTTGATAGGATTTGAGGAGGTGGATTGGATTTAGAGAGGGAGAAGATGGCAAATGATGTTACCTTTAAACTTTTAGAGAATGTAGCTATCAAGGAAGCCAGTATACACAAGGGAGTTCCACAAGTGGGAAGTGTGAGAAAAGAAACTGTTGGAGTAGAAGTGGAGTTACATTTGACGATTTTGATAGTAAAAGGGTGGAACCTTGATGCCAGTTTAATAGTACCAGTAAATAGATGTGGTTGGAACACCAGAGAAAGAAGCTTGTCAGAGCAGAAGCCAGGAAAATATTTGTAGAAATGACAAAGGGAAGCCACATCCCATCGGTGAGAAAAGGACTGAAGGCGAGCGTCCAAGTTAGGATCAACTCACTTAATTGTTTCAAATGAACAAGTTTACACTGATTTTTATAAAAAAAAAAAAGGAAAGTAATAAAATTATGGGACTTTTTCTTGCCTCTTTTCAGTGGTGATTTATTTTCTTCTGGCATTCACTTGATCTTTACAATTCATTAGACAGTTCTTCATAACTTGGCTTTACTGACCTAACTCATTTTAGTTGATAGCTTGTTTAGCAGCATTTATCAAGAAACCAGCTTGATTCTATTTCTATGATACTTTAATAATCTGTAAAAGACAGCTTTTATAGTATTTTTATACCAAGCACAAATCTACACTATTTACATTATTTGGGCTACTGTCCTCATCTTTGTTGCGATTTTTATGACGTTTCAGTTGTTGTACATAGGTATGTTATGTTTTTCTATCTGCTGCCTTCAATCTATCCTGTGACTATCAAATTTTTCAAGTTCTCTTTCCTCATTATGAAATTTCAATGATCTCTTCTTCATGTTAAATATAGGGTCCTTTTTGTTTTCATTTTATCTAAAACTTGCTCACATGTTCGGTCACTGGTATTGTCAGATATTGCTTACAGAACCACTTTTCTGTTGCTTCAAGTCTCTTCTTCATTTATAAAGAGATAGTGCTGCATTTATAGGATTGATATTGCATAACAGTTCAGTACTCTATTTTTAGTTTCTAATAATTTTTTTCTGTTTTTTAATACTTTGCATAGCTTTTGGAAAGCTTCTTGTGCTATCTTGATGTACCTTCAGATTTCAGTTTTGTACTTTCTGTCCTATGTTAAAACATGTTATTTGTTTTTAATTTTTTTATAATCATTTCACTCTACACAAGGCAGTATAGCCACTGGTGTTCAGGGGGCTGTATAAAAGGAGAGAGAAGAGAAAGAGAAACAGGTTAAAGGGGGTGTCAGAGAATGGTTAAGAAAAGGATAGGAATACTGGTGTGAAGAGAGTTGCGTGAGAATACAAGATACAGGGGGTGTTGGAAAAAGGATGAGAGAAAGATGGGAGTCAAGGGGATAAGCGATGGCAACTGATGTTGCATTTAAACTCTTGGAGATTGTAGCTATCAGGGAAGCAAGTGTACAGAATAGAGTTCCACAGGTAGAATGTGCAAAAAAAGAAGCTGTTAGAGTAGAAGTGACAGCTGCATTTGGTTGTTCTGATTGTAAAAGTGTGGGACCTTGTTGCTAGTCTAGTTGCTCGTGCAAATTCATGTAGAGGGGGCACCAGGGAGCTAAGCTCATCTGAGCAGAAGCTGTTGTAGAAGAGACAGAGGAATGCCACATCCACTTGGTGAGAAAGTGACTGGAGTCGAACTGCCTGGTCGGGATTGATTTCATTGCAGATTCTCCTCTGGATCCTGTTGAAAACTGTGAGATGAATAGCAGAGGCACCCAACCAGATCTGACAATATTCAATGCATATGCAGATGGTTGATTTGTATATGTGTAAAATGAATTCAGACAAGAAAAACTTCCTGGCCAAACACAGTGACCCAGCTTTCCTAGCAGTAGATTTAGCTATTAATGTAGTCATTCCATTTGAAGTCAGCTGAGAGGGTGAAGCCGAAGAGATGCAGTGTATTGCTTTTGAGGAGACTAACTTGATCCATGCTAATGGGGGGGCAGGAGGGACTGTCTATGGTGGTTAATAGATAGCAGCTTTGTTTCAGAAGCATTAAAATTTACAAGCTATTTCTTACCCCACTCCATCACAGATTGGAGGTTCTTTTCAAGATCAGCAGCAAAGTTATCTTTGTCTGCCATGACAAATTTCTTACTGAGATGGGAGTAAATGGTGGTGTCATTAGCGTAAATACCTACTTGGGAATTCATCACATCAGGGAGATCATTGATGAATATAAGAAAGATCATTGGACATAGGATAGAGTCCTGGGGACACCTGCATTCGTGTGATAGGATGTGGAGGCATGCTCATTCAAAACAACTTACATGGTTTTATAGGAATAATTAGATTAAATCAACCAAGTATCCATTCTACCTTGTGCAGACTCTATAAAATGCTTTGGAGATATCCAGGGTAACGGCGCCGTTCTTATGGTGAGCTCGGTATATGTACTCAGTGATGATCATTAGCATATCAGCAGTAGACCTTGCATAGCTGAAGCCATACTGTCTATCAGAGAATAGGTTATGGGTGGTGGGATGTTGAACTATTTCAGTATTGATAATAGCCTCGAACATTTTTCCAAAAATCAGTAGGAGGCTTATAGGGTTATAATTAGAGGGGTTTAATATTTCTCTAGAGTTCTTAAATACTACAGAAGAGGACTCCCAGCAAGCAGAAAAATAGGAAGCAGAGAGGCAGTAATTATAGAATTTGAAGAGGATAGAGGAGAATTCAGGGACACATTTCTTCAAGACAATGACCAGGATTCCATCACCTTCACTCACCTCATGGGGGTCAAGCTTTGAAATTATGTTAGAGACCATAGAAGGGTTTATGTAAATGTCCCTCAGTTGAGCCTCAGTTCTAGGAGGAAAGTCAAGTATGGATACCCCAGAGGAGTCAAATGTGGAGTTAGAGAAGAATCTGCATGCAAAGCACTCAGCCTTGTTCACTGTGGCTGCGAGGACCTCAAATTTATTGATTAAAGAAGGAGTAGAGTGTTTGCTGTTGTTCAACACACTTTTACAAAGTTGCTAGTAGTCTTTGGAATTAAACTTGAAGGCTGCTATACACTGCTTTATTCTATCAGCAAACAACAGCTTAGCATCATTTAAGATTCTCTTACACTCATTACAAGCAGAGGCAAAAGGTGCCTATTATGGTCAGATGCGTGGCTCTGATATAGCGGGAAGAAGTGATCCCTGTTAACAATGGTATCCAAGCAGGTGAGAGAGAACCAGGGGAACAAAGTAGGTTTAGGATGAAATTTCTTGGTCAAGATGAAAGCATTAATGCCAGCTTTCACCCAGGAGACCCCAGAGATGCAGTCCTCAGCGTAGAGGCTAAACACTTTTCCAAGGGACATCATGCAGAAAATCATAAAACAAATCCTAGTCTGCTCTTTGGTAGCAGCAAGAAATTCTGTTGGTAGGAAATTCCTGAGGGGAGTGGGAGTAGAGAGTGATATTAATGGAAATGACAGCATGAGTTTCAAAGAGGGCAAACTTGCATGGCTTGGCAGGAGTCAGGGATAGAAGTGAAGCAGAGAAATGTGTCCTGTAGGGGACAATGGGAAAGCATGTAGGGAAATCCACCACTTGCATAAGAGATTGAATCATTGCAAAGTTCATGGCATGGATGCCAGCAAGATCAGTGACAGTTTTTCAGTCGCTTGGCATGATGGGCATTAAAAATCACTGAACACAAATATGTCAGAAAACGGATAGGAGAAAATAGCCTTATCTATAGTGTCAGAGATACTGCCTAGCAAGGAGCAGTCAGGAGAGGAAGGAGAATGATATAAAAAGAAAAGGTAGCTAACTGGTTGTATAAATGAAAGATGGAGACACATGTATGAGTGGTCAAGAGAAATCTAGTGAGAGGGAGGTATTTGCTGGCGTAAGCCTGCAGACTATGCATATGGACAATGGAGCCATTCTTTAAGAGGAGAAGGTAGCCAGGAATCGAGAAATCAGAAAAAGAAATTGAGGGGGTTAAGATTGGTTTTGCGAAGCGCTAGGATGTTAGGTGACATTTCATGAAGGAAAGATTCCACGCTGCAGAAGTTGGTACACATACAACAGCTGTTTGTGAAGAAAATGTTAAGTGGTTTAGATGATGGCAGATATTTAAATTGTTGATGGTTGTATTTGTTTGCATTTGCTATCTTCAATTTTTAATTTACATATTGAGCAGACTTTTTTGTTAGCAACCATTCATTAGCAGAAAAAAATTAAATTTCAACATTAATCCTCTTAATTTATACAAAAAATATACAAAACAATGCAACACTTAAAAATTAAAATTTCAAAAAAGCTAGGATGGTTGGGTCACTGCATCAGGCCAGAAAGTTTTTCTTGTCAGAATCCATTTTGCATTTATAAACCTACCATTCATTTCATACATTGAATACTGTGGCCATATCTGGTTAATTGCAATTCATCTTGAAGTTTTTGACAAAATCCAAAGGAGAATCTGCAATATAATCAAAATTGACTTGGTAGCCTGCCTTCAGTCACTTTCACACTGACATGATGTGGCTTCCTTCTGTCTTTTCTACAAGCATTTTCATGGTAACTGCTCTGACAAGCTTTTTTCTCCCCTGGTTCCTTGATCCCATGTATTTAATCATGCTACTAGATTGGCATTAACATTCCACCTTTTTACCATTGAAATAGTTAAATGTAACCCTCTCTTCTATTCTAACAGTTTCTTTTCTCACACTTCTTGTTTGTAGAACTCCCTTTCATTTACTTGCTTTTCTGATAACTATAATCGTCAAATGTTTAAATGCAATATCAACTGCCATCTTCTAGCTCCTTGATTCTCATCCTTCTCTTATACTTTCTTTGAACATCCCTGTACCTTGTTTTTTTCTCCAACTGTAACCCCCTGCACACCAGTGGCGGTCCTGCATTGCTTGTTGGTGAAATGATTATAAAAAAATTTTTTTTTAAATATTGGTATTTTCTCCAAACAATGAAAAGTGCTTTATCTTTATCGTGCAGATTTAAATTACAAGACTGATGGAACTCCTGGCAAAATAGACTTGAATGATTTATAGATTAGAGAGTTTAACCAAATGAATTGGTGTGGTGGGATGTAATGAATAATAGCTTGGAATAAGAAATCAGAGAGACGAGTCTGAATTCCAGTCTGGTTGTGTTATGTTCACTTCTACACAAATATCCTTGGAAACGTTATGAATCCATCTCTTCTCCCCCAGCTATGGGTTAAATAGCAGTACTTTTGTTGACAACCAGTACCCCAGAAAGAAACGGCAGCTTACTGTGTAAAAATCTTCTGCTTAGTCAGTTATGAATCGAAAGAGACATGATTGGTCAAGCACTTATCACATATAGCACTTAGGCCCAACTGAATGACATCCACATTACCACTCGCTGGTCTCTAACATAATCTCAAAGCTTGACCCTCATAAAGCGAGCAGAGGTGACGGAAGTTTAGTTTTGAAGAAATGTGCCCCTGAACTCTCCTCTGTCCTCTCTAAACTCTACAACTACTGCCTATCTGCTTCCTACTTTCCTGCCTATTAGAAGCCTTCCATTGTAGTTCCTACATTTAAGAATACTGGAGAACCCTCGGACTCTGCTAATTACTGCTCTATCAGCCTCCTACCAATCTTTGGCAAAGTGTTTGAAGTCATTATCAACACCAAGGTGGTTCAGCATCTCACAGCCCACAGACTCTTCTCAGACAAACAGTATGGTCTACTGGTGAGATACTAACAACTATCACTGAGTATATATACCAGGCTCTCAACAAGAATAGCAAAGCTTGAACTGTTGCCTTGGATATTTCCAAAGCATTTGATAGAGTCTGGCATGCTGGCCTTCTTTGCAAGCTGCAGAGCTATGGTATAACTGAACAATTGTTTGGCCTAATCCAGTCATTCCTCTCAAATCACACAATGAAGGTAGTATTGAATGGACATGGCTCCCAATGCTACCATACGAATATGGGTGTGTCTCAAGGCTCTATTCTAGATCCTACGCTTTTCCTGATCGTCATTAATGATCTCCCCAATGTAATAAAATCCCAAATAGGCATACACACTGACGACACCACCGTTTACTCTCACCGCAATAAAAAATCTGCTGAGGTTGACAAGGCTTGAGAAGGACCTCCAATCTGTCACTTGTAAATTTTAATGCTTCCAAAATGAAGCTGCTATCTATTAACCATCATAGACAATTGTTCCTACCCACCAATTACAATGGATCAAGATAGCCTCCCTGAGAGCAAAACACTATGCCTCCTTGGCCTAACACTCTCAGCAGACCTCAAGTGGAATGACTATATCAAATCCATAGCTAAATTCGCTGCTAAGAAAGTCGGTTCACTGTGCAAGGCCAGGAAGTTTTTTCCCGTCTGAATCCATCCTGCACATATATAAATCTACCATCTGCCCGTATATTGAATACTGCTGCCACATCTGGTTGGGTGCCCCTGCTATTCACCTCGGGGTTCTTGACAAAATCCAATGAAGAATTTCTAATGTGATTGATACTGACTTGGTAGCTTGGCTGCAGTCGCTCTCTCACTGGCTTGACATGGCTTCTCTGTGACTCTTCTACAAATACTTTCCAGGCTTCTGCTCCAACAAACTTAGCTCACTGGTTCCCCCCATGCATGAATTTACATGAGCTATTAGACTAGCAACTAGGTCCCACCCTTTTACAGTAAAACCGATAAAATATAACCACAATTTCTACTCTAACAGCTTCTTTTCTCACACTTCCTGCCTTTGGAATTCCTTTCCATTTACTTGCTTCCCCAACAGCTACAATATCCAGGAATTTAAATGTAAGGTCCATAGACATCTATTTCACTAACTCACATTCTTTCTCTCAAGCTCTTTTTCTCCATCGACTCCACCCCCACTACACCAGTGTTCTCATTCGTCTATTACCCTCCTCCTGACATCCCTATAACTAACCCTTCTTTCTCATCACTTTCCCCTATGTAACCCCCTGTGCAACAGTGGCAGTAAAACTGCCTTGCTTGGGGTGAAGTGATTATAAAAAAAAAAAACTAACTGAATGATTACAAGTGTTACCAAACTAACACTTGCAACTAAATCTCATACCACAAAACTTTTATTGATAATTTTGTTGCACTAGTATGATAAAATCTTACAATCTGAATTAAAAATGCCTTTACAAAGTAAGCATCTCAAGATGACAGTTTATTAAGATTCATAAATACTGATAAAATAATTGATAAGACAATGATTCATATCTGGAAGAATGGAAAAGTGAGATTCAGGAGAAGAAAAAACTACATGCAAAATTAATAGCCTTAACTATAAACTGATATACAAATGGCACCAGAAGACCTGAATGAAAATCTTTTGTCTTGAGATTATGAACAAAGAAATCAATGAAAGATATCAGCAGCAGCACTACTCCATTGTTGCTATCAAATATGACTGTAGTCATTGCCTGGAAACTTTATCACTTATAAATAGCCATGACCTCAATTACCTGTGCAAAGTGAGAATAATGATAAAACAAAGTAAAACTTGTAGGAGAAGGAAAGGAAGATAGAACAATAGTAATGATAATATTAGTTGTTTCCTTATAAGGAAACATTCATTATTTTCCTAAGAGTTTCAACTGTTTCTTTCTGATCCTAAGTAACAGTGTCCTTTTTACACTATTTACATTATTCGGACTATTGTCCTCATCTTTGTTGATAACTAATGACTGCCAAAGAGGTTTCACACAAGAAATGAGAATGATATACCCCAGTGATTGTAATAAAAAGTTTGGTTCAAAATTTCTAGCATCTGAAGAAGGCCAGAGCATACAACAGCTGAAACATTGTACAAATAGCAACAAAGTTGAGGACAATAGTTTGAATAATGTAAATACTACTGCATCTCAGAAATATAGACAAATGGTGTCTTTTTTGTTCCCATTTTCTTTAAAACTTTCCATTGCTAGCACATTCGTTCTGGGGTATTCTCATCGTCCTTTTAAAGAAATGTAATATATTATCTTGAATGGCAGATGTAACTGACAGGTACATCTGAGCATAGGTAAAGTCAACAAAAGTGACAACCGGCTTGAAAGGCAATACCCGGGCAAGATATGGTTGACAGATACTTTCAGTCGTAGATAAAAGGACAAGGGTAATTGACAAATATATCTGGCCATAGATAATATCAAAAACGTGCAACAGAAAAGACAAACATCTTGTAAGAGTTTTAAGATGACATAAAAGTCTACAATTTTTGGCTGAAGATACAGAGACTGGCTAATGACTCCAAACAACTCCTTCATATGTGCAAACTCTCTCTGGCTACTTACTTATACCATACAACTGTCACTAAAGAATAAAAATATAAGACTATATTTTTATATATAAATATTCCTTGTTTGTCCAGACCCAGTGTAATATACTACAGAACCACATGAAATTGTCATAACACTACAATGTTGCACCTTCAAAACCAATTATATACTTTGGAAAACTTGCTGTAAGCAAAAATGTGTAGGATCCTTGATATGAAGTTCTGGGAATGTAAAGAGTGATACAGAATTAAAGATGCTACTGGAGTGAGGTTATAACATGGTTGCAGATAACTGTAAAGACTGATTATACAAGCTTCTTTCTGGCTTTTCTACAAATATTTTCATGGCAACTGCACTGACAAATATTTTTCCTCTGGTGCCCTAACCACATGAATTTACATGTGCTACTTGATTGGTATCTAAGTCCTACCCTTTTACTGTTGAAACTAACTATCTCTTAAATGTAACTATCTCTTCTACTCTAACAGTTTCTTTTCTTGCATTTCCTTTCCATTTACTTGCTTCTTTGATAACTACAATCTCCAAAAGTTGAAATGCAATGTCAGTTGCCATCTTCTATCTCCTTGAATATCATCTATATTTAACCCTTCATTTAACATTCCTCATACTGTATTTTTCTCTCACTGTCACTCCCTGCACATTAGTGGCAGTCCAGCCTTGCTTGGGCTGAAATGATTAAAAGAAAAAAGAATAAATATATAATATGTCAACTATTTAAACTAACATGTTTCAAAAAAGTAGTATTTTTTGCAACACATGAATAATCCCAAATATGTGTAAACAATAGCACTGATTTTATGACTATTAAAACTATCAAAAAACAGAACAAAAATGTCATTATTCTATTAACCTTTATATTATACTTGAGTTAAGTATAACAAAAAAAAATTTAATTTTATCATAAACATTAATCTTACATTATTTATAGAATTAAAAAATTTTACATGTAATAAAAAATGCCTTTGTTTCTTAAAAAAGATACAGTCTATAACTGTAAATCACTAAGAAATCCATCTAAGACTGGGTCATCCTGAGTATGATGACAAACTACATCTGGCAGCAATACCTCTGATCAGAAGATTGGCATTTTTGCAGAGCATAGAACCCTCTCTGAACTGCTGTTCTTAGGTCTACTATGACCCAGGTTTGTATCATCTGTTTGGGTCCCCGCTATGGACAAATGGTGAAACACCAAACAAAAATTAACAGTATATTTTTTAATAAAATGAGCAACAATAAATTTTTTTATAGAAAAATGAGTATGTAACATTAAAAAATATATAAAAAATATATTTTTATAGTAAAATAATCAACAACACATTTTTCGATCAACAAATCATATATATAAGAAACTTTACTATGAATGTATGAAGTTATGTATAAAAATATCTGTAGTTGAAAGCATAAAATCAAATAGAAAATATTTAAATTCCAGTATTAAATAACCCATTGATATGCTGCTAAACAAAATCAACCAACCAACATTGGACACAAACTTGTACCTGTGAAACTGGGAGTTTGGCTAATAGAACTTTATTTATAAAATGCAACACAAGTAGGAAAACCCAGTCATAGCGGTCAGACAATTTTCTGCAACACATATCAACCCTTACATGTGGCCATCTAATGTCCCAGACATATAAATATATATATATATAAAGTTGAATCACAAATTGATTTCAATTTGGTCAGGTTTCAATCCTGGCTAGAAGCAATTGGATGTCTAACCATATTGATAAGCTGTGCTACAGATGACTATTTATGCTCTCACACCCTGATTGAGAATGGTAGACTTTGGAAAAACAGTAGCTACTGAAGCATCTTCACATCATTCATTCAGTAATAAATTAGAACACTCTCAGCTATTGGCGTATGTTTACATTGTATATAACATGCTAAAAGTCTGCCTTCTTCTACCAAGCACCCATAGCTCAGTGGTAGAGTGGACTGATATCAATTTGGTCGGGTTTCAATCCTGGCTAGAAGCAATCAGTTGTCTAACTGTACTGATGAGCTGTGATGCAGCAAAACAGATCTGTCCTTGGATGACTATAAAGTATGTATATAAACCCATAAATCAATTAAGCAAGGTACACATGTTTCATGTGTGTGTATTTAAAAATTCTTGACACAGTATTTTCATATACTCTCTTAGTTTCATGTTTTTTGTATTTAAAACTATCTAATGCTGAAGACCTCAATTCATATCTAGTTTGAAAAGCCAGTTCATGTACAATCACTCAAGTTAAGCATCCTTGTATCTGGTCAGTACTTAGATGTGAGTAGTAGGAGCTGTAACACACAAATACCCTTGGAAAAGGTATAAATCCATCTCTTCTACTCTTCTCTAGGTTACTTAAGATTTGTATGATTAAATCATTACTTTCTCAATAAAAAATAATTTTAAAATCTAAAAATACTTTGTGGTCTCAAATGTTGATAAATCATAACTTGACTCCTTATTGTTATCATCAATTAATTTGAGTAACTTATTAAAATAGTTTTTTTTTTTTCTTTAATCATATCACCCTGAGCAAGGTGGTAGCACCACTGATGTGCAGGGGGCTACGTAAGAGTGAAAAGATTAGAAAAGAGAAAGCCGGAAACCACATCCTAAACAGGGAACAAGGGATGAGCCTCTACACCTGTACAATAGACGTGGGTGGAGTTTGAACTGGGTGGTAGTTTAGTCTATCTACTCCAATTGAAAAAAAAAAAAGATGAAAAAGAAAAAAAAAGGAAAAGATAAGTGAAAAGATTGGAAAAGAGAAAGCCAGAAACCACATCCTAAACAGGGAACAAGGGATGAGCCTCTACACCTGTACAATAGACGTGGGTGGAGTTTGAACTGGGTGGTAGTTTAGTCTATCTACTCCAATTGAAAAAAAAAAAAGATGAAAAAGAAAAAAAAAGGAAAAGATAAGTGAAAAGATTGGAAAAGAGAAAGCCAGAAACCACATCCTAAACAGGGAACAAGGGATGAGCCTCTACACCTGTACAATAGAACGGGTGGGTGGAGTTTGAAAAAAAAAAAAGCTGGGTGGTGAAAAGTTTAGTCCTATCTACCTCCAATTGAAAAAAAAAAAAGAATGAAAAAGAAAAAAAAGGAAAAAAAAAAAGATAAAAGTGAAAAGATTGGAAAAAAGAAAGCCAGAAACCACATCCTAAACAGGGAACAAGGGATGAGCCTCACACCTGTACAATAGACGTGGGTGGAGTTTGAACTGGGTGGTAGTTTAGTCTATCTACTCCAATTGAAAAAAAAAAAAGATGAAAAAGAAAAAAAAAGGAAAAGATAAGTGAAAAGATTGGAAAAGAGAAAGCCAGAAACCACATCCTAAACAGGGAACAAGGGATGAGCCTCTACACCTGTACAATAGACGTGGGTGGAGTTTGAACTGGGTGGTAGTTTAGTCTATCTACTCCAATTGAAAAAAAAAAAAGATTAAAAAGAAAAAAAAAGGAAAAGATAAGTGAAAAGATTGGAAAAGAGAAAGCCAGAAACCACATCCTAAACAGGGAACAAGGGATGAGCCTCACATTATTAACCCAATTATTTTATTTCTCGTTAAGCTAAATAAAATATTTCAAAATCATTTTTCTCTTTTCGTCCCTTCATTTATGTTACTTAAGTTATCAATCCAATTCTTCCAATATTGAATTCAATAGATCACTTGGATACTTTCTCACCTCTACAATTAAATTTCCTTCATTCGTTTGATGACATAAAAAGCTTTTGTCAAATCTAAATTACTCCATTTTAAATGTTCCCTATCGCTTTCAGCATGACTGTCTAATACCCCAAAATCTATAAATTAAATTTGCTTTATTTTATCTTTGTTATATTTTATTATTGCCAGCAAAACAATTTTTGTATTTACACTCTCCATCTTCCTCCACCCAAATATTTTGAAACAATCATGAAATCATTATTTTTATTCAGTGTTTTATCATTTCTTTATTAAATTTCCCTATCTACCCATATATCTATCTATCTACCCATATATCTATCAAGCCATCCATTTAACAGTATTAATCACTTCTTTTACCCTTTCTCAAGCGTCACTTTATTACATGAATGTCATAATAATGTGAAGATTGGAGCAAAGTAATAAAGTTTATTTTAATGTTTCATTTAGAAAGTAGTTCATAATAACTGTATGTGATGGTGATAGTCAGTCAGTTAAGTGCCATACATGAAACACGCTTGGGCATTCATGTCTCGAAAGAGACATGACTGACTGGGCAGAAGATTATCCCACAGTAGGTTGCCATTGCTTTCTGCGGTAGACTGGTTGCCACCCAAGGCTATAGAACCCAATCTGTCCTGTTATTTAACCCATAACTGGAAGGAAGAGACGGATTAATACCTTTCCCAAGGGTATTTGCGCATAAGTGAATGCAATGAATTCAACTGGAATTTGAACTCGACTCTCCGATTTCTCGTTCTGCATGTAGGATTAGTGAACTCTGTGAATTTAGCATGCTGTTCAAGCATCAGAACATTAATGGAATAGTTAAGTCCCTTTACTGCTTTTTAAACTGACAAATGTATACAACCTCTTTTTCAGATAAATGATTAAATGGCTTCAAGTTAATAATCCCTGAAGTTTTTATGGAGAAGAATTCTTCTTTGAACCTGGTGATCTGGCATGACAGATTCACTAACAAAGAACTGCATCAAATAACAGAAACCACATTGTTTGAGGACTTTTAACAGCAGCCACAACTAAATATGCTATGTGGATAGCACATGAAATTTAGAGAGAAAACAATAGCTTAATCAAGGTGTTGATGTTCCACAATACTTCAAATAAAAGGTTAGGAAGGAAACCCCCATCATTAATAGAAAAAGTAGGAATAGTTGGTGAACTTAGTATTTTACTGAAAAATAGTTTTAAGAAAGAGCTTATAAATTTCAACCAAACATAGCATTGTCTGCTCAATCAAAGAATGTCTGATGTTTCCTTAAAAAGAAACAGCTGATATTATTATTTACCATTCAGGCCAGAATTAAAGCAGGATTCCTTTGATAATACTATAGACATATTTACTTTAGCATGTTGGAACAGAGAAACAAAGAAATATACAAAGAAAGTTACAGTTTTTTTTATGTATAAAGGTAATTAAAAGGCAAGATTCACTTGATAATTTTATTGCTTTAATAATGTAAATAGTGTATCTATTTGTTTTAACATGAAAGAAATTATGGACAAAAACAAAGAATCCTGTAGTAAAAATGACACCTTTTATTATTAGCATCTGATTAACATTGTAGTTATTAAAAACAAATTAATATCCTGCCATTTAATAGCATATATGACTTCCTCCATTTACATTTAATATTACAATATCTTTGATGTAGGCCAGATAAAAAACTGAGAGTCTGCTGATCAGATACTAACTGATCAGATACTACAATTTTGCAAATAAAACCTTAGAGAGATTTGAACCACTTTTGAAGGAAATAAATCAATTGGGCCATAAAATACAATAAATTTTCTTAATAAAATTTAAAACCGGTGGATATTCCAATAAAAGTCATGAGAAATTGTATGACAATATATAAAGAAAATCTACAAAGAATATGGTGGAAACTTACCTTGCCAAAGCAAGAAAAGGTGGATTGTTTGCACATGCACTTGTAGACATCATAGACCTGCAAGGCGAGCTTTGACAAGGCAGTGTTGAAATGACACAGTGCATGCGTTATCAGCAAAAACGAGGCTGCCATATGTGAGAGATCTCAGTTTCTTGCCCAAGAATGAAGACGGATAAAAGGAACCGACTTTTGGTTTCAGGGCAATTGATGCTTGAGACTGGTGAAGGTTACACTTGTGTTTGAGAGCAAGAATGAATGGAAGTACTATTATTTAAGGTGTGCAGAGAATGGAGTCCTGAATGAAGTATTGTTCTGGTGTCCATGTTAGCAATTGTCGAGAACAGATTCAAGAGGACATTAATTTTTCTACCAACCACACTTTGTTTAACCACAACAAGCTATTTCGGTGCATATCACACGTCTTATAATGGACAGCAAGACCTTTGATGTCCAGCTGATTCCAGAGTTCAGTGGTGCTGCAATGCCAATCATCGAGTGGATAGAAAACGTAAAGTTGGTCTGTGAACTCTGCACTATGGACAAGCTTGAGCATTATGACTCCAAGGTGGTGTTCTTGTATACAGGCAACTCAGCAAGGAGCAGAAAGTGGATGCAGTGCAGATTAAATGAGCCCTCATGACCATGTATGCAAAGGATGCATTTGATACATATGATCAATTCATGATTCGGCAACTTTGGCCAGATGAACTGCATTGCTTGGTTGGCTAGTTGAGGGTTCGTTGCCTGAACAGTGGATGACGTGTGCATTTGTTTCAGGGATGCCACATCATGTTAGGAAACTTCTTCATACCTCATCCAGGATGGAGACCTTAACTGTGGAGCAGCTTCTGACTTAAGCACGGGCTATCATGACTGAAGACAAAAGCTGCATGGAATTAGTTGTTGCATCCACTGGTCAAATACATGTGGATGCACAGTCACTCCCTGTTGATTCATACAGCAAGATTTTTATTTGCTAAAAGTGATCTGGGCTCAAGGATTGTATGCAAGGAAACCAAGTGAAGTCAGACTAGACTTGGGCATGTGTCATCAGAACGCCAGAGAAAATGCCCAAGGAGAGGAGACATCAGCACCAGTCTTCTCCCTGAGCAAGTGAAAACCAAGGAATTGTCTGCCGTAAAATTATTTGTGAATAGATACGAGTACACAGCTCTAGTAGATTCTGGCTGCTCACAGATGCTGGTGAGCAAAGCTGTGTGTCACCACTGGAGACAGAAGGAAGTGGGAGTGCTGACAGCTGACGGGAAGACTTTGAAGTGTCAGGAGTATGGTAGAATAAAGTTGGAAGTTGGGCAAGTTCAGCCCCCGCGAATGTTGAGGTCCTAGTTGTGGATGGACGATTGTTGAGTTTTGACTTTCTTCTGGGGATTGACGCGATCAAAGAGCTGGGAATAACCAAATTTGGTGAAGCATACTTTGGAGAGCTGCATGGATGTACTGCCATTTTAATTGATGAGCCTGACTTCAGTGTGACATTCAATCAGAGCCAAAAAGTGCCTAGGATGTGTATGAGAAAGAACTCTTACTATGTATGGCAGTGCAACGGATGGTTGTTGCCATACCCTCAGAAGAAACTTGGCCTACCCAAGGGTCTAATTTCCTTGATGGCAGTTGTGCAAGAGCACAAGCAAAAGGTCCAACTGGTACATGACTACCAAAAAATTAAATTGATTTGTAGAGGCATTCACTGCTGATGCTGAAGTGTGCATGCAAAAGCTTAGAGAGTGACGGCAACAAGGAGTTGAGGTGTCACTTTTAGAACTGTGAAATGCTTACCTACAAAACCCCATTGACAAGGAGCGGTGGCTATTTCAAACAGTCATTTTCAAGGGCAAGCGGTTCTGCCTTACATGATTGGGCGTAACTGGTTTCTGCAGCATGTGTGTGACAGCACTTTTTAGATTATAGCCTAGTCTGCCGTTCTTGCTAGTATGTGTATATACTTGTGTGTGTGCATGTATGTGTGAATGTATGTGGTTTGCCAGACCAGTCTGTGTGCATGTTGTATGTCCATGTGTGTAGGGGGTTATGATCTATTAAATTTGTGTATAAAGATTTTTTCTTGTATTTGTAGGTAAGAGTAATTATCTGTTTGATATAATGGCATAATTTTAAATTTGCCTTCATTGCATTGGAAGATGTGTTGTAATATAAAGAGTTTTCTGTTGTTTGAAAGTTTGATGTTGCTTCTGTGAAGAGATACTCTGATTCCTGCATAAGATTTATTACATTTTGTGCACTTGAGTGCAGATACCAAATTTTTGGAGTTGCAGTTCAAATTTTTGTTTGTTGTGAATGTCTTTGTGGAGTTTTCAAAAATGTGTTTTAGGTTTTTTGGTTGGTGTTTGCTTTTGATTATTTTGGTCATTTTTACTATATTTTTCATTTTATCATTTTTGTTTAAATTTTTATATTTTTCATTTTATCATTTTGTCTAAATTTTTAAAATTTCTGTGAATAATTCTGGGTTGTTCCTGTTGTATGTTGAAACATATGCTAGAGACTGTTCGATGTTGTGTTTCTTTAGGTTTTGTAATTCATATTCATCTAGAGATATTTTTTCTGCTAGTTCAAAACCTTTGTTTATATGTGTTGTGTGGTAGCCTCATTTTTTTTAGACTTTCATGTAGTTCTTCTAGGCAGGTTTGTCGGAGGTGTTTGTCTGCCACTATAGAGCAACCCTTTGTGCTAGGGAATAGGAAATAGATTCTAGGCAGCATTTTGGCAGCATGATGGCTCTTAAAATGAAGATATTGTTGGGTGTCTGTAGGTTCTTGGTAGATATCTGAGATTATGTGGTTGTTCCTATTTCTAATGAGTATGTCTAAAAAGGATAATTTGTGGAAACTATGTTCTTGGGCGAATTTGATTTTCGGGTGTAAATTCTGGAGTAAAGTATGAAATTGGTTAATATTGCCCCATGAGGATTTCCAGAAAATAAAGCAATCATCTAAATATTGTTTCCAAGACTAAATGAAATGGATTTTCATATTATCCTCATAGATTTGTTTTATCCTTTCATATAGGTTTTCCTCTAGGTAAGCTAATGTTAAGATGGCATATGCTGGTGCCATTTTTGTTCACATTGCAGTATATAGGGTTTAGGTATAGTTTTTACTGTCAAATTCAAAGGTGTTATTGTTAAGAATTAGGTCTATACTATCAAGGATGATTTTTTTAGTAAATTTGGGGTGTTGTGTTTCTAGTTGTTTTTCAATCCAGAATGAACTTGCCTGTTTTAGCTAACTCATGGGGTATTTCGTGACCTTTGCCATAATAACAATATTATAGCAAAGGTCACAGTATGTTGCTATATAGTCTACTGATGTAGGATGCTGTCATAAGTGTTCCCAGATCTACTTTTTGTGGTATGGAGTTAGGGAAGTGAATGGTTGTTAAAAGCAGATGTAGCTTTTAATTTGCTTTGTGAATGGTTGTATTATGTCTATTAAGTTATTGAGCCTACTAGTTGGACAGGCTGATCCTGCCATTATGGGTCTGAATGTGAGGTCACTGGCATTTGGTATTCAGATTTTTGTGTCTGGACAGTTGTTTTTTAATTCATTTAATTTGTGAACTTTTGGTAGTCTGTAAAAATTGCTAGTTTTTGGTATGAAGTTTAATAGGAAAGTTTTTTTGTTAATATCTGATTGTATATTGTGCGGAGTTTATTAATTTCTGATATAATATATTTGCCTATGTTGTTGATTAATTTATTGTTGTTCTTATCCCTTAGTGCTTCTAGAATGTTTGCTTTATAATACATTTTGTCCATGATTACTATAGTGCTTCCTTTATAATTATGTTGTCATTTTTCCAGATGTTCTCTAAAGTTAGTTTTTGTTTGTGTGTAAGATTGTTGAATGGTTTAAATTTTTCTTGTAAATCTAGGTTCCAGAGTTTTTCACAAAATATGTTTAGCTTGTTTGTATTATTGTTTTTATTTGGAAAGAAATTGGATTTACTTTTTACTAATGAGTCATCTCTAATGTTCCCATTATTATTATTATTATTATTATTATTATTATTAAATGCTTCTTTTAGTCTGAGTTTGCATTCAGATTCTCTGAGATCTTTTTTTTTGTTTTTAGAGCTGTTATATTGCTTTTCAGAGCAGGGCAGAACTTCAGGCCAAATTTTAATAGGTCAATTTCATCTTTTATAAGTGTATATATGGATAGGTTTATTATTTTGGGTTTTGTGTTATCTAAATTGGTTTATTGCTCAGACTGGGTTTTCTAAAAAATAACAATTGTTCTTTACTATATGTTTTGGATTTTCTAAGAGAATCTCCCTCCACACGTTTTGGGTTTTCTGGTCAATGAGAGTTTCTCTTGGTAAAGTTGGGGTTTTTGTTTCTAGCTGGCTTCATATAGGTGTATTTTTTTTTGTTATAAGTAGTGTTTTAGTGTTTCTGATGTATCTGGATTCATTGTTTCTGTATGGATTGTATGTAGATCATGTGTAGAGATTTGTGGGGAATTTTGATTGTATTCCTTGATATTAGTGGTTGTAGGATCTGTTTTGTTGTGTAGGGTGGTGTCTGTAATGGCTGACTTTGTAGATGTGTGAATTGTGTTCTATGTCTGGTTGTATTATAGTGTGATGGCATGTTGCAGGGGTTTGTTTGTGTTGTTTGGTGTATTTTTGTAATTGTATTTGTTGTGTGGGTGTGCATGTGTGTGGTAGTATTCAACAGGATTCTTACCTTGCGAGTGTGTTTGTGTGTGGTAGTATGTACTGATATTCTTGTTTCTGTGGTGTTTTCCTGTATATGCTGATGTCACGTGTAGTTGTTTTGTGTTGTGTATTGTGTTTTGTTGTTAGTCTGGTTCATGTTTTTTAGTTCTATTTCATTATCCAATTTTTCTTTTCTTGCTAATGTTTTCAGCCAGGTTATCTTTCTAAAATACTGAGGGATTTTTCTTCCTCTTTTTGCCATAATTCTTATAGGAATTGATGGGTCTCTTTAAGACATAGTTTCTGTGATTTTTGTCAATGTTTTGTCAATCTTGGTGTATTTTTTCGTGAAGTGTATGAATTTGTCTTCTTGTATTTCAATTTGGGCCTGTAATTTTGTTAGGCTCAGTGTCTTTTTTATTTCTTTTTGTTTTCCTGTGTCTTGCAGATTAATTTTTTCCTGGAATTTCCTTGGAATAAATGTCCTCCATTTCTATGAAGGTTTTGTATATTGCTCTGGTTTCTTTGTTTTTAATGGTATTAAAAATACCAGTTTTCTTTGATTAAGTAGATTGTCCCACATCCGAAGATTCTGTTTCTTTGTTTTGTATGCTTCCACTTAGTTGTGTGATTTTTTAAATATTTTCTAGGAATATACATTGAGTTTTGAAATAATCCATTAGTGTTTCTGTGTTGTAGCTGTGTTCCCTAGCTTGTATGAATGTGATTTATAGATGCATAGTATCCATTTTTTGATTCAATTTTTGTATTTCCTCCTCCAGAAGTTCCTGTTTCCTGTCGGTAATTTTGTATAACTCAAGTAGTTCTTCCTTGGATTTCTTTTCTGTATGCAGCATTCTTTTGTTGTAGATATATATAATAGGAATTTTACAGTGAGAGAGAATTTTAAATAAAAATAGAAACTATTTAGCCAACACCCGATACAAGGGGTTACAAAATGTAGCAATAAAAGATGTGGGGTTTGTGATATCATTATTGAAGAAAACATGTACACTTTTGAAAACCCCACAAAGACATTCACAACAAACAAAAATTTGAACTGCAACTCCAAAAATGTGGTATATGCACTCAAGTGCACAAAATGCAGAAAATCTTATGCAGGAATCCACCAAGCACTAAACAATTTCCCTTCACAAGAGCAACATCAAACTATCAGATAACAGAAAACTGTTTGTATCACAACATATATTCCAATGCAATGAAGGCAAATTTAAAATTATGCCATTATATCAGATAGATGATTAGTATTACTTATAAATACAAGCAAAAACTTCATAGACAAACTCAAATCAGCACATAATAGATCATAATCCCCACTCCCCGGACACACAACACGTAAAGAGACTGATCGGCGGACCGCATACATTCACACATACATGTACACACATAAGTATATACACATACTAGCAAGAATGAATGCAGTGACACACACACATGAAATTCTACACGGCATAGGAGGTGTGTATATATATATGTGTGTGTTTATGTATATATATAAATTAAAAAACAAAGAAATAAAAACAAAACCTTTCTCTGCCTAATATTTAACCCTTCCCAAATCATTTTATTATCCCTTAAAGCAGAAAGAGATTCTCTCATGAGTATAAGATGAGAACTACTATCACATACAAGCAAGACGATAACTGAAAAACACTGCCTGAAGACAGTCGCAAGACCAGAAACACGTGTAGCAGAATAGATAATTAAAAAATAAAAAATAGAGTACACCATATATTTTATAAAAGAACACTTGCAGTTTCTCTTTTTATTTAAAATATACACTTCTCTCTAGCTAGAACCACTGTAACATCCCTATTATATTATATAAAATATTGTGTGTGTGTGTGTGTGTGTGTGTGTGTGTGTGTGTGTGTGTGTGTAAAATACTATACCTATTTTTTTTTTTATCATACAATGTGTGAAAGCACGTGCGATACCCTGTCCTCATCAGCCGCCAACCAGGGTGATAACACAGTTTTGGTAGCTCAAGGCGGTACTGCCACTCCTGGCGCTACCAAGCAGCTTTTGCCACCGGACAGGGTATTAAGAGAATTATATATATATATACTCCAGATCAAATAAGAGCAGAGACTACATTGGATGTTAATCTTTATTTTGCAGTTTGTGATTTGAAATAAAAAAAAAGCGCGTTTAATTTCGGCCGTTGATGTTATTACACGTTTACTGAAACCAACTTTTACGTAATCACACGGTAGTATTTTGTATGTATTTCCCAAGGGTATTTGCGCATTCAAAATATATGCCAAATTGAACCTACTCGTCAAATGTTCACCAAGACATTGCGGTTTGCTAATATTTCTGTCCAACCTAAATTAATGTTTGAAAACTAGTGATTCAGTCTCATATGACTTTAATCCTGAGCAGTAAGTGAGCAGTACTAAACAAAAGATGAGATACATCTAGACATGAATTGAAAATAGTTCATTCTCATAGATAAAATATTTACTTTAAAATTCCCTGAAGCTTACTTGTATTGACAGATATCTAACGAGGCCTGGAAGGTACAATGGCCAAAACACTGTGTAGTATGTTTCATTGTATCTTATTTTTTTATTTTTTTAATCATATCACCCTGAGCAAGACGGTAATGCCACTGAAGAGCAGGGGGCTACGTTGGAAAGAAAGGATTGGAAAAGAGAAAGCCGGAGACCACATCCTAAACAAGGAACAAGGGATGAGCCTCTTCACCTGTTCAATAGATGTGGGTGGGTGTGAACTGGGTGATAGTTTAGTCTATCACCCGGTTCACACTCCACCCACGTCTATTGAACAGGTGAAGAGACGTGGGTGGAGTGTGAACTTTATATTTTTCACATTGACAAATATGGAGTTTAAAAGGATTTAATTTCCTAAACAGAATTATTTGAATGTGTGGGCAGCATAACGTTTAGGGAATTGGATAAGTGAGTGGTGAGTAAAAATTTGTTACGTTCTCCTTGATTGATTTTATTCAATGACTCCTCAACTTTATGAGTCATACATTCATGCTGGAACAAATATCCTGCAAAAATGTATGACTCAATATCTTCTACCTACCAGCTATAGTTTAAATGGCAAGGCAGATTAGGCTATGTGGCTTGAGATGGTAACTAGTCTAGAAGAAAGAAAACTGAATTGAAGAGAGATGGGCTCTATCAGGCTCTCCTGCCAAAGACACATCAATGCTGCTGTAGCTATAGTACATGTGGTGCCTTTACAATCTTGGTGGGCTACAAGACTGATCACACATTATGACAATGAATTACTGAAAAAAAAAAATAATAAAGAGTAACATCTTTTATTTCAAAACTTGACCTATACAATTCCAAAAAGTACTTGACTCCTTCCACTATCCTCTACCTTTACAAGAGCCAGATCAGGCTTAAATTGAAGCAATGTTGCCATATATAGACTGGAGCTGCCTAGTCTTCGCTTTCCAGTCTCAATAGAATCCAAAAGTGTCTCCATGTCCTTATTGGTGACAAATTACTTTCCATCCTACAACCCCTTTCCTTGCAGACAAAATGTTGTAAACCAATTGGATCTCTATTGCTATTAGCATCAAAAGTGTTTAGATGAACTACATTCCTTAGTTCTAACTTTCACAGGTAAGACATACCATGTCATGCACATTGTAGTAAATGATCCAAATTCCCTTTGTATTCCATTGGGGAATTTGTAAATTCCACTTGAGCAGTTTCTCTTCATGAATTGCTGTTTTATGGAACCTGACTCCCAAGTGAATGCTTCTCCTATCATTACAACATTAATCTGATTAATCTAGGGTAACCATTACCTTCCCCATACATCTGCATAAACTGTGCATCTTACTCTGTAACTCTACCTTGAGTGACTCCAAGGTTTTGTAGTGGTACAAGTTACATTAAACAGAATTTTCTTGCCGTTTGGTAAAGTTATATGTATTGCTTTTGTCTCTACATCTACGTCTGTTTGACAAGTATTTAAACAACAGATCAACACAAAATTTCTTTTTTACTGGCACAAAAATAAATCCCCCATAATTTGAGATATGTATTGCTCTTAAGAGGTTTTTGGCATTTTTCTATGATACCTTGAATAACTGCTTTTCTGTGAAAATCAGAAAATATATATATATATATATACAGAGAGAATTGGGATTTAAACATCTACATAATAAATGTTTAGATAATATTTGAAATATTCACCTGATCTTGTGATGCTTACATCTGACTTCCCGTAGAGATATTATTGTTTCTTGCCAGTTGGTTATTTGCTTGAGTGTCATGAAAATTCAGAGTGAGAAGCTTTGCTACTCAAGTTAGCAGATGCATCGCACATTATAAAATAGAAACTTGCTTTAACTTGTTAATCTTTTCCTGTCTCCATCACCAACTCTAGTTTTCTTTCTTTCTAAGCAGTTGATCTTTCAAGCCAACAACATGAAAGACTTTGCACCCGGATTTTATTCAACAAAATGAAAAGAGAGACTAAAAAAATAAAAATGAAAATTATTTTGCAGAAATGATTCCTCTTGAAAGGATGTTCCTGTCACTTCTTTTTGGATGAAGCATTCCTGTCTTCTGTCAGCTCAAATGTTCCATTCCTTTTTATTAGCTTTGCAGTGTGATTTTTGCCACGTGACAGATGACACCTTCATTGCACGACCTTGAGGCACATCCTTTGACCTCATAACATTGAAACTCATCATCATCTTTGTGAAGTTTGAGATGCTTATTATACTGCAGTGATATTACCAAAAGGAAAGTACTTCAAAAGTAAATATATTTAAAAGTATTCCTCAGAAAATAATGCATTGATACATATAAAGTAGTTATTGATTTTGAAGTAAGAAATTTGGTACAATTTTTATTTTTTACTCACTTATAATAATGTTAACCATATTAACAATTATAATTAATAATATTAACCATATCAGATACGTTTAATTCTATTACAAACAATACAAAAATAAAAAAGCCAGAAAATTTTTTCCATATCAAATTCTCTGATGAAGCTTTAATAAAAGAAAAACAGGTTTGATTTACAAATGTTTTTGATTTGTTCTTTCTTCTATCTCACACACACACACACACATATATATGCACATACATACATATGCACACACAACATGTATAAAAGTCTGTCCTGGAAAAGTAGTTGGAAATCCCTTTTGGGTTACAAATAACATTTTACCACACCCTCAAATGGCATTACTTGTCAGGTTATGGATTTTTTAATCTACCTTTGAAAGTTTTTATATCTATCTCTCATGAGTGTGAGCACAGGTATAATAATATATTTAGATGGTGTTCTAAAAAGAAGCCTATACACTTTATCAGTGAATGAATCTGTATTAGTGGGTGTTAAATCATTCTCAGCCTGACCCATTTTATAAAATCAATATTTCAATGCCCAAACATCAGAATACTGATTTTAGAAGTGGGTTATCTAAGATTTTCCAGCACCCTTTTGTAAAAAGTACTCCTAGAAATAGAAATAAAATAATGCAAGAACAATATCAATTAATAATGGACTGAAGTAAGATTCTGACAATGTAAATGAAGTCCCATGAAATTCACAGTAACAAAGTATAGATAGGATTTGAATTTGATATTAAATAAAAATTTGTTTTTAGAAACTCTTTATCTTTCTTGTACTGAATGTTTGTATTTTTACTGTTCCTCCCATTCCCTGTTCTGACATCCATTTACACAAGCTCATTAGGTAGATTAGGTTACTCACCATTTTCCTCAGTTTCTTTTGTCTTTGACATGTCCTGTGAGGATCAAATTTTTCAAACATTCTTTCCCCATTAGGTGTCCCAGAAATTTCAACTCTTTCTGATTCTAAGTATGCATCTTTTTGTTTTTATTTTCATTAAAACTGTCATTACTCGAGTTCATTCTATGCTGTTCTCAGAAGCCTTGTAAGACCAAATTTCTGTTATTTCAAGTCTCTTCATCTGTAAAAATATTGTCCAACATCCACTGCCATAGATGAAGACTGATATTACATAACAGTTCAGCACACTTTCCTTTGTTTCTAATGAAATTATATTTGTATTAGTTGACAATAAATTACAGATATAGGTGTGTTTCCATTTTGATATTAAATGAGACAAATATGCTTATCTTTATGACTTTTTTGTTTGATCTGTATAAAAATATTCTTCTTGGGCCTCAATCAAAGCATGGTATCTGTTAAATAATTCTAGGTAGGAAAACATCACTGCTTCTAGGGATTTCAACTCTGCACCAACACAGCCATTGCACTCAGCAAAATGGAGATTAGTGTAATATTGATCTCAGTGTGACAGTGATCATAAGCACTGAGAAATTTATATCTTTGGCCTATATGTATATGCATGAGCTCTTCACATTAATAAAAATACCTCATGTCACATGCTGTCTTAGGAGAGAGGTTAGGTAAATAAAACTAGTCTAATAATATTTCTGTAATTAAACTGACTGAACATAATTTTTGAAGAATATACTATCTGGAAAAACAAAAAAGAAGTAAAAAATATAATGAGTAAACGAAAGACATTCTGGAAAATCACAGAAAACAACTTTGGATTCAAATCAATTGAGATAGATTTTATCATTTGGATTTAATAACAATGAGACAAAAGAAGGCGGCGGAAACAGTGAATAATCGACTTTGAAGTTGATTGAGTGAATGACGGAGCAAAGACTAAATGAGTGGTAAAGAAAAAGGGTTACTTAGAGCAACAAATATCAGGAAGTGGTAGAGAACCATGATTGCCAATGTTCTGAAAGACATGAAATATGAAAGAACAATAATGACAATGATAATGAAGGGTGAGGAAACTAAAAAAAAGCAAAAAACAAAAAGCAAATAACTCTTGCTTTCCTTATTTATATAACTATTCCTTTGTCATTGTTTGTATATTTGAAAATATGCTTTTGACAATAGACTTTTTTCCCTTATAATCATATCGCCCCAAGCAAGGCATTTTATGCCACTATTTTGCAGAGGGTTTCATAGGGGGAAAGTTATGAGAAAAAGTGACAGGTTATAGGGGGTGTCAGGAAGTAGGTAAGAGAAGGATGAGAATACTGATGAGAGTGGAGTGGACGGAGAAAGGAGCACGAGAAAGAGGATGCAGGTTAGTGAGGTAGTTGATGATTTTTGACTTTACATTTAAATTCTTGGAGATTGTAGCTGTCAGGGAAGTAAGTAAACAGAAGGAAATTCCACAGGTGAGAAGTATGAGAAAAGAAGCTGATGGAGTAGAATTTGCATTTACATTTTATTGGTTTCACAGTAAAAGAGTGGGACTTAGTAAATTCATATATAGGGGACACCAGTGAGCTAAGTTCATTGGAGCAGAAGCTGTGAAAGTATTTGTGGAAGAGACACAGAAAAGCCACATTGCGCCGATGAGAAAGTGACTGTATCTGAACTGCCAAATCGGGATCGATCACATTACAGATTCTCCATCAGAGAAGACTATTTCAATATTGTTGAAGACATTTACCCCACCATCAAAACAGACAAAAACATTCATCTACAGGATGAAGATTACATTTTATTTTAGTTAATTTTATGCTTATTATTTTTAGGAAAATTTGAGTGGACTTTTGAGACTGTAATTTTCATGAGATTAGTAAATTCAGAACATTTTAATATCAGATCAGGGTTTTCAAACCACATACAGGATTATGGCAATATCACATGGAAACAAGTCTACGTATGATCATTAAAGTTAAGCAACATAAAGGCTGGTCAGTACCTAGATGGGTGACCACCTAAGAATACATGGTGCTGTAATGGACTTATTAATTAGAGAGCTGGATTTCAGTTGAACAATTACAAAAGACAAATTCACTTAATGCAAATGTCCTTGAGAAAGGTATGAATCCACCTCTTCTCTCCACAGCTATGGGTTCATTAGTAAGACTTGTATAACTACATTATTATTATTGCCCCTCAAAAAATTCTTATAATAAAAAAATAATTTTCTGGTTTTAAACCTGCAAAGGATTGATAAACCATAGAAAACAAAGTAGTCAATCCATCAACTAAATCATCTACACAAAAATTAATAATGCCGTTTAACACATCTCATTTACTGATAAGTGACTGTTAGAAAATGTGAAATAAAAGTATTTAAAAACCCAAAATAGGAAATTACCAATATTAATGATGGCCATTTTCTTCTTACCAATTCTACTATATGCTATGTCTCTTCAGGAAATTGGTCATAATGGCTTTTCACAATTTTCTCTTTGAAACTCTTAATAAATTTTGCCTTTTTAACATTTCTCCTAAATCTTGTTCTGCCATCCATTTACTAAAGCTCACTAGATATGTTATGTATCGTTTTAGTTTTGCCTTCAGTATATCCTGTGAGTATCAATTTTTCCAAGCCCTCTTTCCTCATTGTGTACTTCAGAAGTTTCAAATATATCTTCTTGATGTTAAGCATAAGTTTCCATTTTATTTCTATTTTCCCAAAGACACTATTGTTGCTCTAATGATAGAGAAAAATATCAATTGTTATCTACTGTGTTCCTGATTACTCTTTTCTCTTCCCACTAATGTTTCTATTCCTAATTCTCTCATATCCTGTAACCCTTGTGTCTTAGTGGCTTTACTGCCTTCCATGTGGTGATACTAATTAAAAAAAAGAAAAAAAGAAGTCAATTTAGAAACAAATTATTTATATTTAACTCAATAAATAAAGGTGAGATAATTATTATTTTCATTTTTTAAAATCTGCCATATAATTCACTGCTTTTAAGAGAAAAAAAATGGAAGTGTACACAGGTATTACAAAGCTAAAATCAATTGGCTTTGGAATGCTTTCAAAATTAAAACATCAAATATTATCTGTCTGGTGTCCATTGAAGGGAAAATGTCAATGTTCCCACCAGTTCATTGATTTCTGTTGAGATCTTTTTTGCCTGCAACAGAAAGATCAATAAAAACAAAGTCAAAATATTCAAAACAAATTTTTGTCCTTTTAAAGTTACTGAACCACAAAATTCTTCACATCCTGGCAGCACCCATCTTCTCTCTTGAGTTTATCTCATGTGATACATTTCTGAAGATTTTCCAGTTGTTCAATTGTTCAACAAAGTGAGCCACAGAATACTTTATATTTTGGAAACATTTAAATGCTTACCATTTTTTTAACTCTTCAATAATAAGTCAAAAATATTTTCCAGCTACGGTAATACAAAGTTGATGTGTCTGGTAGGTTAATGTTTACCTAGACACCTTGATTAAATCCAGTTGCTAATAAATATTTCATGATGCTAAAAAATTTGCCATAATTTTGTTTTTCAAATACATAATATGCTACATTTAAGATTCATCTATGTGTAAGTATGCCTTATTAACCATTTATTAATATGATATTGTCATAGCATCATAAGTAGCTGGTGAACTATGGTCCTTGTCCCATAGTGGGTTGTATTGTTTGTTCTCAGTACAATATGCCAAAGATGCAGTCTTGATTTCTCATTGAAAATCAACCAGGGAACAGGTTTTCTTCTAATAATGTGGCACAACTCAATGGGATTTGTACTGGTCACTTTTCTCCCGGCAAGGAAATGTTGCTGACTAGTTGTCAGTGATAGAGAAGTACAGTGAATGAAAGAAAGAACTTCCTTAGCACAGTTTTTTCCAGATTTTCTGCTTTCTACAAAGTTAAAAACCTCACTGAAGAATTTTGGAGGAAGGAAATTCTGTTTTTATTAGAAAAATTTGCCAATTCATCAATTCAAGGGCCAATGAAAAGTCACTACAACATCCTCTATTTTTATATGGGACTTTGTGATTGTCAACTAATCCTATCTTTATATTCCTAAGATGAATTACTATATTTACACTATTTACAATGTTTGGGTTGTTGTCTTCATCTTCATTGCCATATTCACAATGTTTTGATCATTGTACACTCTGGTCTTCCCCAGGTGATTAGAATTTTGAAATGAACTCTTTATTTTGTCTACCAGGGTGAAGTGTTCTACTTCCACATGCCATGCCTCTTCCAGATGTCTCAGTATCAGTTATTTTCCTTTAACTCAACACTCCAATTTTTTTGTTCACTTCTGCTGTAACTAGGTATAGAACACACAACTCTTTGGATCAAGTCGCTGGTTTCAACTAATGCTTTTATCCACTAGGCCATGTGTCCTGGACTTTTATCCACTAGGCCACATGTCCTGGACTTTTATCCACTAGGCCACGTGTCCTGGACTTTTATCCACTAGGCCACGTGTCCTGTACTTGAGTTTAATACCTGTCTAAAGCAGAGGTGAACAAAAATAAAATTAGAGAGTTGAGTTAAAGGAAGATGATTGATACTTTTTTTTTTTTTAATCATTTCACCCCGAGCAAGGTGGAAATGCCACTGATGTGCAGGGGGCTACATAAATGTAAAAAGAGTGAGGAGTACAAACTAGTTAGAAAGGAACAATAGAAAGCTGAGAAAGCAGGTGCGATGACTGATACATAGGTGGAGAGAAAGGGAAGGTTATACAGGGGTGGGGAGAGAGCTAGAGTCCAGTGGTTAGTAGATGAGTATTGACTTTGCATTTAAATTTCTGGAGGTTAAACATCTGAAAGTAGCATGGCATGTGGATGAAATAAAGTGATTAGAATTTTAAACTGAATGTTTGAAATTCCAATCACTTGAAAAATACCGGAGCATACAATGGCCAAGATGTCATGAATATGGCAATGAGGACAACAATTCAAACAATGTAAATCGTGTAAGTAATGATCCAATCTTATTTTAATTCTGCTTAACCTCCCATAACACAATTGTTACACTTTGCCAATAATTCATAGATGAACTGTTCTGCTTTTTTTTATGCAAAAAAACATATTAGAGATGCTACTTAGTTTCAGCGGGAAAAGGAAAGAAAGAAGTGAAGATAAAAGTGTTTAATGTCTCCTGTCAATATGTCATGAATAATAGACTATTCATTTTTGATCACATGTAAAAATGAAAAATATATATCAAAAACACTACTTGGTTTCAGTGAGAAAATGAAAGAAAGAAGTGAAGATAAAAGTGTTTAATGTTTGTTTCAGTGAAATAGAAAAAGTTGTCAATTTTAAATCTTTATTTGTAGCCCCTTACTTCTTTAAATAAAGGCCAGTATTCATATTTATGATTGTTATTGCAACATTTTGATATTAAGGTTGTTAATTTCAAATATTTAATGATGTGATAGAGGAATTACTACAAATATTTTATTGTCATAGATCTTGCCATAAGCTTATTCAATAATTAACTTAAGAATTAAAATATATCAGAAAATTAAAAAAGGAGAACAGGTATTTTCACAGGTATTTCTAGTAAAATCAAAAGAAATTACGCAGTCTAACATATGAGTAGAATCAAGCTTGTTATAATGTTTTGTGTCATTTATTGGCATTTGCTGGTGATTTGTTCTGTTAAATAAACATTTTATGAAATTTATCCAAAAAGACCAGAGAGTGTTTTGGCAAATGATCAGGTCTCAAAGTTTAATTGGTTAATATTAATTGCCAGGTACATTTATAACTGATTTAACAGTTCATACTTGGAATTGAGTCAAAGAAGGAGGATTTTGCAAAACATTGTCAAGAGTTCTGTATAAATATTTTCATTTAAATTAAACAGGAAACTGAACATAATATAGGATGACCTAGAGATAGTTTCACACAACACTGCACTGGTTTACAAAACCAAAGTATTAACCTTTAAACTTGCATTTTGTTCTTAGATAGCCTTCACAGATTGAGGCTTTCATATGATGGTCATGCAGGGCACCAAACCTGTTGGGAAATATCTAAACTGTCAGCTGTATACAACTGCTTTCTAAGATTGATGGTAAAAGGTGACTTCAAGTAAATGAAGCATGTAGGGCTTAATGAGGACCATATTTCTTTGAACATAGTAGACTGGTGCTACAGAACTAGCAGATAGCAGAAGCCACATCACTTGAGAACTTGCAGTAGCAGCAACAGCTAAAATGGATAGCATATATAGCTTAAACTTTCAACTGAAAGTAGCACAAGCTACTTACACTAAATGGTTTCTCATAGGAAAACCACTAATATTATCATTAGAAATAAGGAGAACAAGTACGACACTGATCGCAGCCCAATGGCAGGGAGTGAAGGAAAGTATGATTAAAGTAGCACCAGCCATTTGGTCAAAAAATACTGAATGTTCTTTCATGAGGAAACAGTTAATATTACTATTACCATATTCTTTTCAGTAAGTTACCTGTTGTACTGTACTTGATACACTCTTAGGTGACTGACCAAAGAGCAGCCTGGGAGTTGTTCTGCAATTTCCTGTGTGACATCCCTTGGAACAAAATTTTAGTCTCCCCGTTGAAGACTATGTGTCCGAGATCAATGCGTTCATCCCAAGCAAGAATTTGTGATTTAAACCATATTCATCCCCCTGGTTCTCTTCTGCTTGCTTGGCCACTACTGCCCACAGGAATCACTTCTGGCTTTATCAGAGCCATGCATCTGACCATTATAAGCACCTTTTTGCCTCTGCTCCTTATGAGTGCAAGATAATCATAAATGATGCTAAGCTGTTGTTTGCTGACAGAATGAAGCAGTGCATAGCATTCTGCAAGTTCAGCTCCAAAGACTACTGGTGGCTCTGTAAAAATGTGTTAAACAACAGAAAGCCCTCAATCCCCACTTTAAATAAATAAATTTGACCCCGACAAGGCAAGCAAAGGTGACGGAATCCCAATCATTGTCATAAAGAAATGTGCCCCTGAACAATCCTCTGTAGTCTGCAAACTCCTGTCTCTCTGCTTCCTGCTTTCTGGAAGTCCTTCTCCTGAAATTTAAGAACTCTGGAGAACCCTCTGGCTCCTCTAATTATCACCCTATCAGTCTCCTATCAATTTTTGGCAAAGTGTTCAAGGCTATTATCAATGGTGAAGTGGTTCAACATCTCTCAGCCTCTTTTCCAATAAACAATATGTTTTACACTTCACCAGGTCTACTGCCGATATGCTAATGACCATCACAAAATATATAGCAGGCTCTCGATAAGAACAGTGAAGCTCAAGCTGTTGCCCTAGATAATGCCAGAGCATTTGACAGAGTCTGGCATGCTGGCCTTCTATGCAAGATAAAGGGCTATGGTATAACTGGACACTCGTTTGATCTCATTCAGTCATTTCTTTCAAATCGCATAATGAATGTAGTATTGAATGAGCATGCTTCCAGGTACTATCATAAGAACACAGATGTCCCTCAAGGCTCTATTCTATGCCTTTTCTGATCTTCTTCAATGATCTCCCTGATGTAATCAGATCTCAAATCAGCATCTATGCTGATGACACTACCATTTACTCATGCCTTGATAAGAAATTGGCTAAGGCTAACAAAGCAAACCTTACTGTTGATCTTGAAAAGGATTTCCAATCTGTAGTGAAGTGGGGTAAGAAATGGCTCATAAATTTTAATACTTCCAAAACAAGCTGCTATCCTTTAACCACCATATACAATCGCTCTTATGTCTCATCAGCTTAGATCAGGCTAGTCTCCCCGAACACAAAACACTGTGCCTCCTTGACCTAACTCTCTCAGGTGACCTAAAGTGAAATGACTACATTAACTCCGTAGCTAAATCTGCTGCTATGAGGGTGGGTTCACTTTATAGAGCCAGGAATTTTTTCTTGTCTGAATCCATCTTGTTCATATACAAATCTACCATCCATCCATGCACTGAACGCTACTTTCACATCTTGTCGGGTGCCTCTGCTATTCATCTTAGGGTTCTTGACAAACTCCAATGGAGAATCTGCAATGTAATCGATTCCATCCTGGTAGCTCAACTGCAGTCAACTTTCTCACTGATGGCTTCCCTCTGTCTTTTCTACAAATACTTTCACAACTTCTGCTCCAATGAGCTTAGCTCCATGGTGCCCTCTTTGCATGAATTTATCCAAGCTACTAATGAGCTTAGCTAACTGATGCCCCATCCAAAAGAATTTACTCAAGCAACCAGTCTGGCAACAAGGTCCAACTCTTTTAAACATAAAATCAATCAAATTTGACTGCCATTTCTACTCTAGCAGTTTCTTTTTTTGCACTTTTGCCTGTGGAACTCCCTTTCATATACTTGCTTCCTTGATGGTTACAATCTCCATAATTTAAATACAATGTCAGTTCCCATCCCTTGTCCACCTGACTCCAGTCTTTCCCTTGTCCTTTCCCCATCCTTTCTCATTCTACCCTCACAACTCTCTTCACACTGGTATTCCCATCCTTCTCTTGCCCTTTCTCTGACACCCCTGTAACTCATTCATCTTTCTCTTTGCTCTCCTCCTGTTTAAACTTTCACTCTTCTCTTATGTAGCCAGTGCACCTTGCTTGGGGAGAAATGATTAAAAAAAATAATCTCTCTCCAATATTTCCTGCTCTTTGTTTTTCATAAATTTTATCTTCTTGTTATCTTTCCTAAACCTTGCTGTGTCAGCCATTTACTTAAGCTCAGGTTATGCACTGTTTTTCTCTGTCCATCTTAAAACAAGTGAAAGAATTTTCATTGGTTTTAATCAAGATATGCTTTAAAAAAAAAAAACAAGAATCCTCTTCAAATTACTTATAATAACTGATCATTTTTGCAACTTCTTACATTGAAGATAATGTAAGGGTCAGGCTTCAAATAAAAAACAAAAAATGAAATAAAATTGACTGAAACTGAATTTATCAATGCAAAATATGAAATACTTGATTATTATGGAATTCTAACCAAATTAGTTATACTTGTAGCCATCTGGCCTTAGTCTCCAGTGTACATTGGAAGACATGACACACTAATCAACTTAATGATAGCTGAAGGTGGGAGGATATTTCCATTATTGCTATTACTACTATTTATTGATTTTAAGGATTGACATTCTTTTTATCAACTTCTTTCTATTCTTTAATGCTGGTTTAATTTTACTTGCCTGTCTTAAAAAAGAAAAACTCTGAACAAGCAAAAAATGTTAGACAGAAAGAAAACTGGAGTCAATGAGACATGAAAAGTCAGTGGTTTTCATGATTCTAATAAGCTGCTAATTCAATATTGACAGAAGAAGAAAAAGATTAAAAAGGAAAAAAAATATTTCTGTTTGTGGTTGATGAAACAATTATAACACAAAGAAACTTCAAAAGAACCAGAATTTTCTTAAGTCTTAAGATCGATCCATCTATAGCGGGACTGAAATCCATTTACAAAGATGAAAGCAAAGCAACAGCATCTTTGTGTTATTTCACTTGGAAATGCTTTGTCAAATCTAAAACTTTTATAAAAAACTTCAGGTTTTTTTTTTTCAAGATGTGCCAAGTTTAAAATCCATTAAATTACTTTTATGCTTTTAGAGTCAACAAATACTAATATATCGAAGAAAATTAATCATAGGTAGAAATGACACGTCCGTTTTTAACTGTTAGAAAGAAAAAATATTTAAAATGAATATTGGAAATTTATTCCAAGATTTGTCTGAACAAGTAAACTCATTATTTCAGTTGCTTTAGTTGTTACTGGCATATTGCAGCTGACCAGTTCTAGAATGATCTTCAACTGTATCATTCAGAAAAAAAGAGAATGGTCCCTTTTCTAAAGAAAAAAAAAGAAAAGAAATAAAGGGTAACATAGCAACCAACTTGGCTCATTCTCAGCAAAGCAAGTCATACAAACAACTTCTTTCTCAACAGCCTGTGTAATCCAAGTGATCCCATATTTATACACAGGAATACTCCACAATTCTCTCCCTGATGAATAAAGAAAACCACAACTGAAGTAAATATTACTCCCCACTCCCACACATCAAACAGTTTTATCTCAAACAAGGTGACAATTCCACTAGGAAGTGGCAGGGGGAGGGGTTACAGGGAGTGAAAGAAAATAAGACTTCAATGAGGAGAAGTGAGAAAAATAGAAAACAATAAAGGAACAGGGTTCAGGAAGACAGAAGGATGACAATTAACACTGCATTTAAATTTTTTTAAAGATCCTTGGTGGCAGGAAAGCAAGAAATCAAAAGGGATGTGTGTGTGTGTGTGTGTGCTGGGATCAAAATCTGACAGAATGATACGATAAAGAATAAATAGAAAACATTTATCAATCTAACATGTTTCACTTTTATTAAAGCTTCATCAGAGATTGAGATATGGAGAAGAGAAGGAAAGAAATTCTAGTATTTTTACTTTTGTGTTATTTGATTCTTATTCGTTAATCATGTTTCATGTGCATTTGACCTGAGCCAACATTAGGAAAATTTGCTAAGTTCCAGATTCAAGGAGAAACGATGTGTACATTCAAATTTTGAGGAAATGGATTCCCAGCCTAACTGAAAAACCATAAGTATAAAACTCCTAGTTGGTCTATATAAAAATTGAAGATAAATAGATGATATTCTTTTATGCTAACATAATATAAATCTATTAGACATAATAAAAAAATTAAAGTTAAATCACACATGAATTTAAAATAAACAAATCTCTATCTTTCCTTTGTGACACTATCTCCTGTAGGTATATTTTCTTTTGTTTCATTTAATACAACGAAGAGAGAGAGAAATTAATATGAGTGGTATTATTAGTTGTGATTTATTGTAATTCACGATTTGATCCTATGTAAAATCTGGGGAATAGAAAAATTAGCTATTTTAATACTATCATGTACTTGTAAAATCTGGAAAATAGATAAATTGGCTGACAATTTGAAAAGGAGAGAAAGAAATATAGTTTTCTTTCTTTTTCATATACGATACGCATTATTTTGGGCTAGGTGGAAATTTGACAAAATAGTCGCAGTCATAACAAAATTTTAGGATTTACTTGATCAGGTCAGGTAGTTGTTCCTGAGAACAGAAATTGTGGGAATTGAAAAATCTAAAGATGATGTAATCAAAAGAAAGAAGACAGAAAGACATTACGTCATGTGAGCTGTTGATATTTCATTCCATGGCTCCCCACAAATTGTGTGGGTGGAAAACGGTCTCATTGGTCAAAAGCTTTGAGTCAGTCAGTTCCCCCGCGAGGATTGGGGATGGTTATAAAAATCCAGACTCAGCAAGAAAAAGTAGTAGTTGTTGGCTGGAGAGTAGATTTTGTAAGTTGAAATGTAATGACCGTGGATAAGGGTTCCCAACTGGGGGAGCTATGACCCATGGCTGGTTGCCTACCACAGATCTTATGACTAAAGAGTTAATGTTGAATGAAGCCTGCTGCTGATTAACTTAAAGAGTTAATATTGAATAATGCGCCTCTGATAGGAATCCCGAAAGAACATTATTGATTTTTTTAAATTATGGGAAAATTGAAATTTCTGATTATTTGTTCGCTCTACTCCGTTAAGCTCCGATAAGGACCTGAAAGAACTTTGTTATTTTTAACGTTACCTAGAGAATGGACAGCTCCAATTTTAGAGAATACGTGAAAAGACTTTAACGAGAATTTGAAGAAATCTTTTACTTTAACAAAACTTAAAAAAAAGACATTTTTATTTAAGGATTGAAAGCTCTGATATTTTTTAACAAACTCTCTCTCTCTGTTGTAAATTGGCTTTCCAACAACTGTATTATCTGCTCCTGTGACTAATAATTGTTTTTTTTATAAAGACATTCTTTGTAACTCTCCAGGCATGTTTGAACTTATTTATTTAATTTATTTTTGGTGCTGTGTTTATTTTTAACCACAAGTGTGCACAAGTGTCCGATCTGGTTCTGGTGGAAAGATGGCTACTGAATTTGCACAACGTGACTTTCTGAGATCAAATCACAACATGGGCAGTGGTCCATTGTTGCAATAGACCAGCTTTTGTGACGAAATCACCATGACCAACAACAGTGGCCCGAAAGTGTCAACACAGCGGGTACAGTTTCGACATCATCACATCGGGATCCATTCTCGAACCAGTGAGTGAATAAACCAACTGGCCAGCCAGGTGGCAGTGTCAACAATTGGTACCGTCATGACCGTTGACGAGAAAAGCATCACAATCAGCCGACCTGGACAAAGGTGATACATTTATTGGTTGCGGTGACTGATGATCGACCCTGCATAACCACCGAATGAGCTGACAGCCCGAGCAAAAGTGGCACACCCTGACATCTTAATAATACATAATATTAAAAAAATTAGATTTTAGTGTTTATTATAAACCTACTAACAAAAATGGTCTAATTAATTTTCTATTCCCACCAATATCAAAAAATAAAATTAAGTTTAGTCATAGAATGCTAACTCAGAGCCATTAAGTGAGAAGGTCGCAGAATACCTAAGTGAGAAGAGAAAACATTTAGACAACTTTTCTACCTACATCATTTCATCCTCAGTGCTAGAGCATAGACTTCAGTGCAAAGGGTAGAGAGAATCATGGCCCAGAAGAGCGTGATTTTGGTTCTTATCGTGAGGCGATGATTGAAAAAGGCCTGATGTGAGAATATTTCACACACAGGATGATACTCTTTCATCCTGTAGTCAAGGTCTCTTTTACAAGTGACATTATTCAAAATGATGCTGCTAAGGTATTGTATTGTCAAGACATCAAACATCTGGAGCATTTCCAGCAAAAGAAGCTCTGAAGAATCCTTTGCATTAGTTGAGAGGACAACATCACCAACAACGAGGTCCTCTCTGGGATGTCTCTACCCATCATCAAGGTTATCATCCTTCAAACATTGCCTCTACTGAGTAAATAACATATACAGAATGTGTTCCACTAGATTACTGTGTGTCATTGTCTTTGGAGATATCACCATTGGCAAGCAGAGGCATAAAACAATAATTCATTTGAAGAGATCCTTGACACAAGTCAATATTGACACTGAGACCTGAGAAACCATTGTTGTAAATTGGCCTTGCTAGTGTAGGACCAAAATCAATAGAAACTAAGACTTTTAAGTCCAACTGTCAATATGGAGAGGATCTATTATGTTCTGTCAGAAGGGCCTGACTCACCCAACCATATCCATACTATGGGACTCCTACTCCCAAATGTTCAGGACTATGCTGGGCCTTCAGGTATATTTCTACCTCAGCAACTTCCACCAGAGAATAGAAAGAAGATAGGGAGAGAAGATTATTATCCTAATGCACAGATGCAAGCAGGTGTCAATGATTATATATATATATATATGACAAAAAAAGTAAGTACATATGTTGATTTGATGACCAAGTTTTCAAGACATCTTACACTTCATTTTTTGGATATCAGTTCCCTTGCCAACATCTAAAACACATTCTTGTCTACCTTCACAGTACAGGAAAATATCTGTTAACAATATTAATATATGACAACACGAAAATAATACGCAGAAAACTTATTTTCATATCAAAATCAACCAACCAACACTCAACAAAATTTATTACGAATATAACAACATATAAAAGTGCATATAACAAACATTTAATGCCATTTTACATCTCTACCAATTTTCAGTCAGTTCTCTTATATTGGGATACTTCTTTTGCAAACAATTTTATAGCTAAATTTAAAATTTTAAAATAACTATAACAGAGCTCATCTGTGCGCATTTTAAAAAAGTTACCATCATAATGGAATGCAGATTTTATCGCAGTTCTAAGTTTGTCTTTGTAATTTACTCCTAAAGATGGTCTTGGAAAAAAATCAAAATAATTGGGTAGAGAAAAAAAAACAACAATAAAAAAAACAAAAAAACTACAGTGCATTATTTGAAGAATTTCATCATAACATCAAGAAACTAATAAGAGTACTGGAAAGGATTAGTATAAAAATAAGTGTATTATTCAATGAAACAGGTTTGAATGAAGATATGCTGCATGCATACACACACACACACACACACACACACACACACATATATATATATATATGTAGTAAATGTGTTGGGTTGTGAGAAGTCATTTTTGTTTTGATATTCTCGAGTATGTATGAATTTTAATTTTGCTTTTTTCCAGTTATGTCTAATTGAACATTTGGTTTTCCTTTAACTTAAATTCTGTGGCTGTTGGAGTCTTTCTTTCCTTTTTCTTTCCTTCTTTTTCACTTGCCCACGGATCACATACAGGCTTCCACCCTTCCCTATTGCTTGAATGGTTCTAGCAAAAAGTTAAAAAATAATTTTTTACATTACTAGCCATGTGTTGGGTTGTGAGAAGTCATTTTTGTTTGGATATTCTTGAGTATGTATGAATTTTAATTTTGTTTTTTTTCTCAGTTATGCCTAATTGAACGTTTCGTTTTCCTTTAACTAGTTAGAAAATTCTGTTGCTGTTGGACTTTAAATAAGTTAAAACTTAGTAATTCTTCATCCTATTCCTTTTGTTTTTTTTTAATTGGAGTAGATAGTCCCTACTATCGACCAGTTCACACTCCTCCCACCTCTAATGGACAGGTGCAGAGACTCATCTCTTGTTCCCTGTTTAGGAAATGGTTTCCAGCTTTCTCTCCTCAGACCTCAGTACTGGTGCTACCGTGATTTTCCTGTTACATGTGTGGTCAGTGGCAACGTCTCTTCATTGTAAGGGTACTGGGTTGGCAGTTTTTTGGTTGCTGCTTCTGACTGGTAGTTAGGAGTCCTAACTCTTGCATAGTGTCAAGAGTGGCTGCTCTGATCAACAGTTGCATAATATCAGGATTCTTGTAGTGCCATGTCACAAACGGATAGGTGTCCCTGCAAGTGCTTTTGGTTAGCAACCCCAAGGTCACATTTTGCTGCTGCCTGCGCCATTTTCCCTTCCAATGCATATCGTAGTTTATCATCGCCTGCCTCCTCTACTCGAGGTCTCCCCTTACCAACAAACCTTAATATGAATAACCATATCTCAAAAGAAATCTAAACCAGTCAAACTTAAGTCACCAAAACCTCTTCATATTTTTATACTAACATCTGGGGCATTCGTACTAACTTTTGTAGTGTAGAGTCTTCCCCCACAAAAAGTCCCCTGACATCCTAGCGCTCTGTGAGACTAATCTCAACCCCCTCATCTTACTTCTCGATCCCAGGCTATCTTCCTCTCTTAAGGAAGTATTCCACCATCCCTATGCATGGGCTAGGGGTCTACATTAGTGAACACCTCCCTATAGCTAGGGTGAGATCTCTTGAATCCCCTGACCACCCACATATGTGTCTCCGTCTGTCACTTCTCATTTCCGTTAGCTACCTTTTCTTCCTCTACCATTCCTCCTCCTCTCCTGACTGCTCCCTGCTAAATAGCATTTCCTCCCACCCATTTGCTCACATATTTGTGTTCAGTGATCTTAACGCCCATCTTGATGAGTGGCTAAAAGACTCCATTATTGATTCAGCTGGCATCCAAGCCATGAAATTTGCCATTTCCGAATCCCTTATGCAAGTAGCGGATTTCCTCACACGCTTTCTCAGTATCCCCTCAGGACATGCCTTTCTATTAGATCTATGCTTTACCTCTGTACCTGAATTCTGCCACGTCTTGCAGCTTTGCCCTCTTGGTAACTCCAATCATGCTGTTGTCTCTTTCAATATTTCTCACCACTTTCACTCCCCACAAGAGTCTCCTACCTACAGGATCTCCTACTGCTACTAAAGAGCTGACTGGGACGCGTTTTGCAATTTCCTATGTGAATAGGTGCCTATTTACTTCTGCTCATAATGAGTGCAAGAGGATCCTGAATGATGCCAAGCAGTTGTTTACTGGGAAAATGAGTTAGCACATAGCTGAGTACAAGTTTGGCTCCAAGGACTATTGGTGACTATACAAATGTGTGCTGAACAACAGCAAATCCTCCATCCCCCACTTAATCAATTAATTTCAGGTTCTCACAGCATCAGCAGCCAAGGCCGAGTGCTTTGCTTGCAGATTCTCATCCAACTCCACATTTGACTCGTCTGAAGTACCTGCACCCGACTTCCCTATTAGAACTAAGGCTTTACTGAATGATGTTTACATTACCCTGTCACTAAGGTAATATCTAAACTTGATCCACATAAGGCGTGTGGAGGTGATGGAATCCCAGTCATTGTCCTTAAGAAATGTGAAATCTCCTCTGTACTCTCTAAACTCTATAATTACTGCCTTTCTGCTTCCTGTTTTCCTGCCTGATGGAATCCCAGTCATTGTCCTAAAGAAATGTGCCCCTGAAATCTCCGCTGTACTCTCTAAACTCTGTAATTACTGCCTTTCTGCTTCCTGTTTTTCTGCCTGCTGGAAGTCCTCTTCTGTGGTTCCTGTATTTAAGAACTCGAGGAAACCTGTGGACCCATCCAGCTATAGCCCTATCAGCCTCCTACTGATTTTTGGGAAAGTGTTCAAGGCCATTATTAATACTGAAATAGTTCAGCATCTTACTCCCCATAAACTATTCTCAAACAGGTAGTACGGCTTTCACTTCGCCAGGTCCACGGCCAATATGCTAATGACCATCACGGAGTACATATACCAGGCCCTTGATAAGTTCAACCAGGCTTGTGCTGTTGCCCTGGACATCTCCAAGGCTTTTGATAGGGTTTGCACGCTGGATATCTACGCAGGCTACAGGGTTATGGTATCATGGGACACTTGCTTGATCTTATTAAATCTTTCCTATCTAACCGAATAATGAAAGTTGTCTTGAATGGGCATGCCTCCACATCTTACTGTACAAATGCTGGTGTCCCTCAGGGCTCTATCCTAGGCCCAACACTCTTCTTTATTTTCATAAATGATGTCCCAGATGTGATCAAGTCTCAAGTAGGCATCTACGCAGATGACACTACAATTTACTCCTGCATCAGTAAGAAATGTGGCAAGGTGGACAAACATTACCTTGCTGCTTATCTTGAGACAGATCTACAATCAGTGGTGGAATGGAGAAAGAAGTGGTAAATTTTAATGCATCTAAGACGAAGCTGCTGTCTGTCAATCATCACAGGTAACCTCTCCTCCCTCCCATAAGCATGGACCAAGCGAGTCTCCCTGAGAGCAATATACTTAATCTCCTCAGCCTTACCCTCTCATATGATTTCAAGTGGAACCATTACATTGAATCAATAGCCAAATCCACTGCTAGGAAGGTTGGGCCACTGTGTCGAGCCAAGATGTTTTTTCTGCCTGAATCCATCCTGCACATATACAGTTCAACCATCCATCCGTGTATGGATTACTGCTGTCATATATGGTCAGGTGCCCCGTTGTTCATCTCAGTGTTTTTGACAGGCTTCAAAGAAGAATCAGTAATGTGATAGGTACCGACTTGGCGGCTTGACTCCAGCCACTTTCTCACTGACAGGATGTGGCTTTCCTCTGTCTGTTATATATATTTTCATGGCTTCTGCTTTGATGAACTTAAATCACTGGTGCCCCTGCCACAGGAGTTTACTTGTGCAACTAAAATGGCAACTGGGTCCCACACATTCACAGTTAGATCAACCAAATGCAAACAACGATTCTACTCCAGCAGCTTCTTTTCTTGCACTTCTCACCTGTGGAACTCTCTTCCATATTCTTGCTTTCCTGACAGCTACAATCTCCATGAATTTAAATGCAATGTCAATACCCATCTCTTAACCACTTGAATCTAGTTCTTTCTACATCACCTTGTATATCTTCTCGTTTCTCTGACACCCCCTGTAACTGGTTTGTCTTCCACTTTACTCTCCTCCTATCTAATCTTTTACTCTTATGTAGCCCCCTGCTTATCAGTGGCATTACCACCTTGCATGAGGTGAAACGATTGGAAAAAAAAAACTCAAAATAAAAAATGAAAGAAATCTTATTGTTTCAACAGCAAGATTCACAGATATAATCTGCTCATCAGAGGATTAGAGAATTCAATTGAATTTATTATAGATATCAAATATTGCCTGACTCTCATAAATTTAAAAGTTATATAATTTCAAAAACATATTTCTTTTTGTGAAAACACAATTTTTGATATTATATCTGAAAAATAGATATAAATTTATTTATTTACATTAAAACATGTACACATTTCTAATTTCTTCTCTATTTTTATGTGCTTGCATTTGCAAATCTGAAAGTTTTTCAGACAATCAAGCAAATAGTCTTGATAATAAAAATTTAAGTGTCTAAATAAATTTAATCATGTAAAAACGAATTCATCAGCTTCTTTCTTATTTGCACTTTTCTAAATTTATAAAATCTGAACTGAAAGCTGCTCATTCTTCAGCTCAAGTAAAATAAAAAAGATTCAAAATATATTTTGTTGCAAGATTACAGCATTTTGATATTAAGCAAGGCATTATGCAAAGTATTTTGACCGCATATACATAACAGATTCAAGCTGGCAGAAGTGATCATTTATCTGATTATATTCTGCTTTATTTTTAATTGCTGCAAATGCTGATCTGAATAATACGAAGAAAAAAGGAGGCACAGCTTCTCTTTTTTTGAACTGCTTTCAGAAAGTGAAATATTTCTATATATTTTGGCTTTCATGTGTGTTCAATATGACATTAAGTCAAATGTGGACCAGACAAAAAACAAACCCCAACAAACTCAGGGAATCCTCTCTGGAACCATTTTACCAAAAGCAATACAATGTTATGACAAATACATACATACATATATATATATATATATATATATATATATATATATATATATATATATATATATGGTCTGGCACTTTGCCTTCATTCATGAGAAAAGAAAACTTATTCATTGATTGAAAAGTGCTGTTTGGCTATTACTGTTCTGCAATCAAGTGCTATTATCAATCTATCTGTGATAAAAGTCATTTTCAAAATCTGATCAATGTGATAAAAATAACATAAGCAAGTCCAGAAAAGCAAAGGACAATGCAAAGCAGACATCAAAATGTAAACAAGTATTTGCTATTGATTCGACAGAAAAATATGAAGTTTTTATGCATTAAAAGCCCGAGTCTTGCATTGAGTGCTTTATATTTTATGTTATATAAGCAGAAAGACAAACTCTACATAACAAACAGAATTGGACTTCTAGAGAGATAAATGATAAAAAACAAATATATTTTGTTTCATAATTACCAAACACTTTATTTCTAAATTCTATGTAAAATTAACAATTTGTTTGAAGCTATACAAAATCAAACACACAGAGATAAAAATAACAGTGAGTAAACATGTACATAATCAATATTTGATAAGCAAACAAGATAGGATGTTTGATGATGATGATGATGATGTAAATAAATATTGACATATTAATATTTACTAACACTTCAACATTGTTATTGAAATAGTGATAGCTGATAATTATGCATCTGAGAATTTTTTTTAATTCTTTTTCACTTCAGATTGCCAACTCTTTGGAGACAGCCACAAACATATAACTATACAAAGAAATGTCTAAATAAATGTATGTAGGCCTTTGTGTAAAATGATAATTATGATGAGCTTTCTGTAGGGGTAAAACAGCAAAACATACTAAAATTACAGAGGGGTGAAAGAGAAAGGGCAAGAGATGGATGTGAATACAGGAGTGAAGACAGTTGCAAATGTAGAGAGAAAAGAAAAGAACAAGATACAAGGGGTAATGTAGAAAGGGTTGGAGTTTAGTGGATAAGAGATGGAAATTGACATTTAAATTCCTGGAGGTTGTAGCCATCAGGAAAGCAAGTATATAGAAGGGAATTCCACAGGAGGGAAGCGCAAGAAAAGAAGCTGGTGGAGTAGAATTGTCACCTACATTTAGTTGATTTGTAAACCTTGTTGCTAGTCTGGTTGCCTGAGTAAATTCTTGTGGAGGGGTCACCAGTGAAATTAAGTTCATCAGAGCAGAAGCCATGAAAATATTTATAGAAAAGACAGAGGGAAGCCACATCCTACTGATGAGAAAGTGGCTGGAGTCAAGCTGCCAGGTTGGGACCAATCACATTACAGATTCTCCTTTGGAGTCTGTCGAGCAATTGAGTTCGAAAGGTAATCTGGAGGACAGCAATTGATATTGCATTTGAATTTTTGAAGATTAAAGTTAGCTAGAAAACATGGAACTACAAATGATAAAAGAAACTGTTTACATAGAATTTATAGTTACATCTAGTATTACGCTTAAAGTAAAAAATGTCTGGAGAGTTTATCCAAACAATGACTGGGAAAGTATTTACAGGGAGCTAACCTTATGCCGGTGGGAAAGTGACTGAAGCCAAGACACTAGATCAGGACTAATAATATTACTAATTCATCTTTGGATTTTATCAAAGAGGTCCAGATAAATAACAGGAACACTGGACTATATATACTAAGCATGGAAGAATGGAAGATTTAGAGATATGTAGGATAGATTCTGGAAAAAAAAATTGTCTTGCACGACACAACCAACTTTCTTTGAAGTTGACCTAAATGCTACAATTTTTTTTTTTTAATCATATCACCCCGAGCAAGGTGGTAACGCCACTGATGTGCAGGAGTCTACATAGGTATGAAAAGATTGGAAAAGACAAAACTGGAAACTGCATCCTAAACAGGAAACAAGGGATGAGCCTCTTCACCTGTTCAATAGACGTGGGTGGAGTGCGAACTGGGCAATAGTTTAGTCTATCTACTCCAATTGAAAAAAAAAAGTGAGAAGAGAAAACCGGAAACCGCATCCTAAAAAGGAAACAAGAGATGAGCCTCTTCACCTGTTCAATAGAATTAAAATTAATATGCATTTTGTGTAAACTGGTTTTTCACAACCAAACACCTTGAAAATTTATGTATCATATTTAGATTTTATATGGAAATTTAATATTTCATTCACACTTTAAAATGCTGCCTCTTGCGGGGAAAGATATTTAATACAAGTTGTTTCTTTTGAATAATCAATATTTAGGGTACATTGTGTTTTTCCTTACAGTTGAATTTAACAATACTTGTTCAGGTTATATGTAATTTCTCTTACTTTAAAAATAGTAGCTTTTATATAAAGACTTATTTCATGTTAAGTAAAAGAAATAAAATGATTTTTTATTTCTAAATGAATTACTGTCAGTCATAATTTTTAACTTATATTTCCTTCAACTTAATTTCACTTGTCTTTATTTAGTAATAATATCAGAATATTATACTGAATATAGATTTTCAACTATTATTAATTTTTAGCCAGTATTTTTTTTTATCATCCCAGTTTCAGTCACTTTCCCACCATTGTAATGTAGCTTCTCTGTGCCTTTTCTATAAATACTTTCTTGGTAATTGTTCTAATGAACTTTGCTCTATAGTACATAGACTTTATGAAGTTAATCACAGTACTAGGGTATTTGTGCATAAGTGAATGCAATGAATTCCACTTGAATTAACTTATATGCAAATACTTTTGAGAAAGGTGTTAATTCATCTCTACTCCCTCCAGCTATAGGTTAAATAACAGGACAGATTGGGTTCTGTAGCTTTGGTTAGTAACCAGTCTACCGCAGAAAGGAATGGCAACCAACTATGGGAAAGCCTTCTGTCTAGTCAGTCATGGAACAAAAGAGACATGATCACCCAAGTGTGTATCATGTATAGGACTTAACTGACTGACTAGATTGGCGGTAAGGTCTCATCATAGTTGAGTTGGCTAGATGTAACCATAAATTTTATGTTAACAGTTTCTTTTCTCACTTGTGGAACTCTCTTCCAGCTTCATGTTTTCCAGCCAACTTTGATCTTCGAAAATTTAAATGCAATATCAACTATTATCTTATGTCTTCTTAATTCTTGTTTTTTTTTTATTGTTCTCTCAATAGTGTTTTTCTTTTTTTCTTATACTTTTTCACTCAGAGCTCCCACCTTGCATAGTGGCTTTATTGCCTTGCTTGGGGTGAAATAATTAAAAAATAAACTAATGCTCACCATCCCATCTTTAAGATAAAGGACATTAATGGCTCATAGATAGAAATCTATAACATTGAATTTTTTTTTTTTTTTATAAACTTATAATTATACTGTTTATTTTTTTGTTTTTTTTTATACCTAAAAATTAATTACATTGTTTTTTTTTTTACCTATAATTATGCTTAATATATTTTTTAGAAAGCTATAATTAATACCAAACTTTTTTTTTTTACCATACCAGGTTTTACAATGGCCATTAATATGTTCAATCAAACTTCTTAAATTCAAGTCTTGCCAGGAAATTTGTTTTTATTTCTGATTCACACACTTTACTGAATGACATAGATTGATGGCCTGAGTTAACTTGTAATGAAAACAATAATAAAGAAATCTTAGTTAAAAATAAATAATAGTTGAGTGAAAAGTTTGTTTCAGAGTGTGTACAGTTAATAGTCTTTGAAAGATTCTAACAACACTACTTCAACAGGTGGAGATTGTATAAAGAGCTTCATATTAATTTGAATATTAATTAATGTGATGAAGCCACTCAACAACAAATGTGCAGAAGTAGAGAGACTGAGCAGGAACAACAAAGCAGAGATGCATAAAGAGATAAGAGAACTGACAGGACAAAAAGCCTGCTCCTCAACAGGATGCATAAAATCCAAGGAAGGGAAAATCATATTAGAGAAAGAGGAAATACTCCAGCGATGGGAAGAATACATAAAGGATCTCTTTTGCGACAAGAGAGAACAACCGAGAATACACAAGGAGATGGATGGACCGGAAATACTAAAATCCGAAGTGGAAGCTGCAATGGCCAAAATGAACAGAAACAAAGCACCTGGTCCAGATGGCATAGTAATAGAGCTGCTGACAGCCTTAGAAGAATATGGCATAGAAAAGATTACCGACATAATCAATGAAATTTATAGCAGTGGAATAATACCAGAAGACCTATGCAAGTTGATATTTATAGCGCTGCCGAAGAAACCTGGTGCAAACGAGTGCAAACTACACAGAACTATCAGCTTAATGAGTCACATTACAAAACTGATGGTCAGAATCCTGATGAATAGAGCAAGAAGCAGAATCAGGCCAGAGATAGGGCAAGAACAGTGCGGGTTCGTCAAGGACACTGGAACAAGGAATGCCATATTCATGATTAGGATGCTCTCTGAAAGGGCATTACAAATGAAGAAAGACTTGTATCTATGCTTCATTGATTGCGCGAAGGCATTCGACAAAATACGACACAAAGAATTGATGGAAATGCTAGGCAACCTCAACATTTTCGGCAAAGACATAAGAATAATCAAGAATCTCTACTGGCAGCAAACGGCCTGCATACGGACAGGTAACGACCTCAGTAGATACACAAAGATAGAAAAAGGCGTAAGACAAGGATGTGTCTTTTCACCGGATTTGTTCAACCTATACATCGAGAATATTTTGAGGACCCTAGATGACACACCAGGATTTGTTATTGGAGGCCACAACCTGAACAACATAAGATATGCAGACGATACAGTACTGATTGCGGACACGGAAAGTAAACTGCAAGATCTCATACAGAAAGTAGCAGTGGAGAGTGACAAGAAAGGACTACATATAAACTTTAAGAAAACTGAGTGCATGGTCATCAGCAAAAGATACAACCCAAAATGCCAAATACAGGTAGGGGATAACAGAATCAAACAAGTCCAAGAATTTAAGTACCTAGGAAGTGTTCTAACAGGAGATGGAAAGTGCGACACAGAGATTCGAAGGCGAATTGGCATGGCAAAGGACGCGTTCCAGAAGATGAGCAAAATACTAACACACAGGAAAATCTCAATAGAAACGAAGAAAAGAGTGCTAGACTGCTACGTGATGTCAGTTCTTCAATACGGCTGTGAATGCTGGACAATATCATCGAAAATGAGGACAAAACTGGAAGCGGCCGAAATGTGGTTCTACAGAAGGATGCTACGGATATCGTGGACTGAGCATGCAAGCAACGACGAAGTGTTAGAAAGAATGGCAACAAAAAGGAAATTGATGCTGAGCATCAGGAAGAGACAATTGAAGTTCCTGGGGGCATGCAATGAGGAAGGAGAGCCTGGAGAACCTGATACTGACTGGAAAGATAGAAGGAAGGAGAGACAGAGGAAGGCAGCGGATAACATATTTGCAGGGACTGATCAGGTGGATGACGGAACGGGGGTTGCCAGGAGCAACAGGAACAAACATACTAAGAGCCACAAGGGATAGGGAGACGTGGAGATCCATGATTGCCTACGTCCTCCTGAAGGGACAGGGCACATAGAAGAAGAAGAAGATGAAGCCACAAGATCTTATAAAAGATGACTTGGCAAAATTTTTTATATTTCAGTATAAAATCATGTACAAACATAAAAAAATTCTAACAAAGCATTAAAACATCTCTATTTTTATTGTCAATAGTTTTTATTTTTTTAGGATAGCGTGTCTGGAAAAAATATCAGTTGGATTCCTTTTTTTTTTTTTGCATATTTATTTTGCCTTTTATTTTCTTAGAATAAATTCTAAAAGGAAAGATCATTGTAGTCAAGAAACATTTCTTGGAATTAATGATGGTCATATTTTTAGAAGTTCTTTTCATTGGAAATGTACACCTTAACATATGAATACTTTTCCAAGGAAAATTAATATTATCAAAGGACAAGCATTCCCCAAAGAGAAGATAGACTTTTTTGGTGGATAAATCACTAGAATCTAGTCTCTGTTTATCTACACTGAATATAAAAAACATTATTTTTAAAGTAAATACAACATAATAAACAAGTCTGTCTTTTTGATAAAAAGCTTGCAAGTAAAAGAAAAAAATTATATTTTCTTTATCCTAGTCACAATAAGAATATGAGAAAGAGAGAGAGTAAATGTTGATACACTTTGTTATTGAGTGTAGAAAACTGGACAAAGGAATAGTTGGTCTTTGAATATGGCAGTGCTTAACTGGCATCTGTCCATACAACTTTCACTTGTAAAAAGAAATGGTAACGGGACAAACTGTTCTTGAGGAGAGGAGAAATAAAATATGTTGAGAGCTTAAATTACTAATGATTTATCCTATTCTCATAAAGAAAGAAAACACTATTAAATAATTATCATTTTCAGTCATTGCTTGTTTACGACAAGACAAATGCCTTTCCAAAAACCTTTTATGACTTCTGTGATTGCACTATTCTCTACCATGTCTTGTCAGCAAACCCCACTTATCTTGTCTCTTCATCTTTTCTTTAATGTTTTCTTACTGTTTTTGTGTTATTGGGAACTATTCAACCAACCTCATGCTCCATCTGTTATCCTTCCTTTTTGGTGTGTGTTTTTTTTTTTTGTTTTTTCTTTTTACAGTTTGGTTCATCCTGTACAAGATCCAAGGGGTATTTGAGGTAGAGGGCTATGTTAAGGGGTAGTTTATATAGATAGAAGGGGAAGGTAACAGTTGATTCTAGGCTTGAAAAGGTCAAGATTGAATTGATCAAGGAAGTATCCACTTGGGAGTCTGTTCCATAGGGCAATGGTTTGCAGAAAGAAACTGAGTGGAATTTAATTCTTGCTAATATGGAGGGAGTGTAGGTGGTTTGTTACTATGTAAGTGGCATGATAGGTTCTAACTGTAAAGTTCAGACCTGGTGGAACCAGGTGATGTAGTTCATCCGAACACTCTCCATGGTAGTAGTGATAGAGCAATGAGAAACTCTCCACATTCCCCCTGTGGGAGTGAAGGTTGGAGTGTGGAAAATAATTCTTTTCCAATTCACCTACTTTCATTTTGGTCACTTCTATTATAGGCTCTTAGCGTGATCTATTCTCAGATTCATGTTGACCTCTTTATAACATCAATTTTTGCATCAGTTTTAAGTGCTCTCTGATTATTTTCAAGTTATTTGAATTTCCATGTTTTGGACACATAAATCTTGAGCAGACTGTAATATGAACTTGACAGATAGTGAAAAAATATCAGGACCTTGCTCAAGGCCTACAGCTATAATGGTGATGGTCATGCTATTAATCATTAGAGTAGTGGAAACAGGCCAAAAAATAAGTCAGAAATTTTAAGATGAATTCAAATATTTAGAATTCTGTGGTCACTGATGTAAAGATAATTATGAAAATAAAAAGGATAGTGAAAAGTAAGAAAAAAACAAGATAGCTACATGTTTACTAAGAAATTTAATAACAGTGATAGTATTTTTAATGTCACTAATAGGGATAATTCTGGTTTTAGTTCTTAATGTAGGAGTTGGAGTAATCATATTAAGAAAAGATGATGAAGGATAAGAAAAGAGAGTTGGATAAAGTGACAGAAAAAAGATGGATGAATGATTTAAAGATAGAAGCAGAATGAGGGATGGTAAGAAACAGAAGATAATGATAGTGGAAGCAGAAATAGTTGTAAAGGAGGTAGGAGGATGCAGAAAGTGGAGGAGGAAGAACTGTTGTTTTAGAGAGGAGCTAAAACTGTAATAGTTGCAGGAAGAGTAAGAATAGCAATGGTATTGTATGAATAGGAAATATAATGATAGTAGCAGTGAGAATGGAGAAAGATAAGGTGATGGTAATAGTAGAGAAAATAATGATAGTGGTAATAGAGTTGGCAAAAGAATAATGATAAAATCATTGGCTTTGTATTGTGTAATTCTAATCTTCTCATAATTCAACCAAACATACGTTTTTGTTTTGTAGTCTATTTCTTTATTTTTATTTCTTTCATTCTATTCTTTTGTTGCTGTTCTGATCAATGACAATGGGTCCTGACAGACATAAATAGTGCGCAGTGGCAGGGGACAACACTGACTTTTAGAAACTGTAGAAGACAAATATTGATACATAGGTTAGCATTTAAATTTATATGGGAATATCTCTGGTGCCATTTCTGAAGGAGACAGTCAGTGGATAATATAGTTGGATTATCAATGAATCTAGAATCAAAGAGATGATTAGGGAATTATCCATTGATCTGATACAATGATCACAACATAGAAGTCAGAGTTCTTGTCTGTGATCATTTCTTGAAAAGAACTTATTTTTTTGTGTGTGTGTGCCTCAGAATGGATTGACTGTTATTCAGACAATATTCAGTATTAACCAGAAACTGTGATTTGAATGTTTTCAAGGGTTAGTTTTTAGGATACTCTTACAAATACCTACTACCTCCAATAAATATGACATGAAGATCTTGCATATTTGTGCATATATATATATATATATATATATATATACACACACACACACTTTATGTCCAGAAAGGATATTACAAAGAAGAACACAAGGAAAATTGAATAAAATTTTAATTGTATAACTTGTCAGTTATCTTTAATAAAACTTATATAAAAGAGGGATTGCTTCTCAAATGCACAAATAAGGTTGTCTTACTGTGTCTTTATTAGAAATACTTTCATGGTAATTGTTCACATCAACTCCTTGCTATGGTCAGTCAGTTAAGTGTCATACGTGATACACACTTGGGCAATCATGTCCTGACAGAGACATGATTGACTGGGTAGAAGGTTATCTATAGATAGTAGATTGCCAGTAGACTGGTTGCCAGTCAAGGCTATAGAATCCAATCTGTCCTGTTATTTAACCCATAACTGGAGGAAAGAGACAAATTAATACCTTTCTCAAGGGTCTTTGTGCACAAGTGAATGCAACAAATTCAATTGGAATTTGAACTTGGCTTTCCAATTTCTCATTTCAAGTCAATAGCCACTGCACCACAACACACATCTCCTGCTATGGTACTTAAACTTTTTTGATTTAATCACAGTACTAGGCTGGTGTCAAGATCTCATCAATTTGCAGTTGAGTTGGCAAAGATGTAATTGTAAATTCTATGCCAACAGTTTCTTTTCTCACTTGTGGAACTCCTTTTCAGCTCTATGCTTTCCAGCCAAATTTAATCTTCAAAAATTTAAAAATGATGTCAATTTATCTACTGCCCTCTTGATTATTCTTTTCTCTTTCTGCTCATTAGTAATGTTTCTGTTTATAATTCTTCCACACCTTGTAATTCCTTGTGTCAAAATGGCATTACTGTCTTGCTTAGGGTGAAATCAATTAAAAACAAACAAATATATAAATATATGATTTTTTTTTATAAACAGTAACTACTCACACATTTATGCATTGTTCACTCAGTAATGAATCTGAACACTTTCGGCTACTGGCATTTGTTTACATTGTGTTATAACATGATAAAAATCACCTTCCTCCACTGAATGCCCCTAGCTTAAATGTAAAATCACCAACTGATGTTAATTCAGTCAGGTTTCAATTCTGGCTAGAAGCAATCAGATGTCTAACCGTACTGATGAGCTGTGATACAGCAAAACAGGATTGTCTGTGGATAACTATATATATCTTCTTTTTCTTCTATGTGCCCTGTCTCTTCAGGACGTAGGTGATCATGGCTTTCCATTTCTCCCTATCCATGGTGGCTCTTAGCACGCCTTCTGTTACCCTATGCAACCCTCGTTCCATCATCCGCCTGATTAGATCCTTCAAATGTTAACCATTGCTTTCTCTTGTCTCTTTTTCCCTGTATTTGGCCTGTTAGTATCAGGTTCGCCAAGCCTTCCTTCCTCATTGCATGTCCCAGGAACTTCAGCTGTCTCTTCCTGATGCTCAGTATTAATTTCCTTTTTGTTTCCATCATTTCTAGAACCTCATCATTGCCCACATGCTCGATCCATGATATTCGCAGCATCCTTCTGTAGAACCACATTTCAGATGCTTCAAGTTTTTCCTTCATCTTTGATGATATTGTCCAGCATTCAATGCCATATTGAAGAACTGACAACACATAGCAATCTAGAACTCTCTTCCTTGTTTCTAACGAAATTGTCTTGTTTCTTAATACTTTACTCAACTTCTGGAATACTTCCTTCACCATGCCAATTCGCCTTCAGATCTCTGTGTCGCACTTTCTGTCTTTTGTTATAACACTTCCCAGGTATTTAAATTTTTTTACCTGCTTAATTCTAGTATCCCCGACCTGTATTTGGCATATTGGGCTGCTTTTTTGACTTTTGACCATGCATTTGGTTTTCTTGCAGTTTATTTGTAGTCCTTTATCATCACTCTCTTCAGCCACCTCCTGTAGGAGGTCTTGTAGTTTCCTTTCCGTGTCTGCTATCAGCACTGTATCATCTGCGTACCTTAGGTTGTTTAAATTGTAACCTCCAATGACAAATCCAGGCATAACTTCTAGGGTCCTCAAAATATTCTTGCTGTACAAGTTGAACAGATCCAGTGAAAAAACACATCCTTGTCTTACGCCCCTTTCTGTCTTTGTATATCTGCTGAATTTATTACCTGTTCATATACAAGCGGTTTGCTGCCAGTAAAGATTCTTGATTAATCTTAAGTCTTTCCCAAATATGTTAAGGCTGCCGAGCATCTCCATCAATTCTTTGTGGTGTATTTTGTCAAACACCTTCGCATAATCAATAAAACACAGGTATAAGTCCTTCTTTATCAATGTTGAGCAATTGAATTTGAAAGTGGAAAGATTTTGTGTATTGAACTCTAATATATGATTAAATAAGGAAGAACTAGGAAAACATTTACAAATTTTATATTTTTGTATTTATTGAGATTTGTTGAAAATTTTTGCTAATGTGGAATAGTTTTAATTTTTTTAAATCTTATTTTATTCACATTGGTTGAGTTGACATCACATGATCTGTTGATTTGATGATGTGAATACATATGAATGTTCAGTCTTTATGTCCAGATGGTGTCTGTGTGTGTGTGCTTAATTTCTGAACTCTTAGTGTAATTTAAGAGTGTATATTGAAAAAAAAACATTGAGCATATTAGTGCATTTTAATTGTATGATAAATATGACAAATGCTAAAAAAGGAATTTGTAATATTAGGTTACATCATCTACATTTTCATATGTATATATATATATATATGTAGACATCAGCAGACAGTCCTGTTTTGCTGTATCACAGCTCATCATTATAGTTAGACATCCAATTTGATATCAGTCAGAAATTTTACCTCTAAGTTATCAGTGCATGGTGGAGGAAGGCAGATATTAGCATGTTATATATCCAATGAAAACACACACCAGTAGCCAAGAGTGTTTAATTTATTATTGAATGAATGATGCATAAATAGCATTGAGTAGCTACTGTTTTTAAAAGTCTACCATTTCTCCAGAGTGCTCAATTGACGGGCGAGAAAATGAAATATATCAGGGGCAAAGAGTTCATGCATGCACTATCCCCCTTAGACTTTTCCCAGGATAAATAATTTTTATGAATCTCCCATTCTTTGATTTCTTAAGATAAATTATGAACAAGCATTCATTTAGTAGGGTAGTGTAAGTCCTCTGCTTCTGAAGACCACTTCCATGCCAGTTCTATACACAGGCACATGAAATAACTGAGTGAAAGGTGGTAGGAGGGGGTTGAATACTGAATGAGCAAAAAAAAAAAAAAGAAGTTTGCTGTTTCTTCCTTTTGAAGAAAGAACTAAATTATGGTGTTGATACTTTCTACCAAAAAGTGACTGATAAATTTGTGCCAAAAACAAACAATTGAATTTAATTTACAAAGAAATAAGTTTTAAGTATATCATTATTTGTTGAATTCTTTTATTTTTTGGATTTTTCTCATAACTATAAAATCATCATGAATTGCATATCTCAGTCATCTTTTGACATCACCCATTATACCACCTGCATATCCATGCTTACAGCACCTGTTATCTCCAAGCAGTCTCCCATTTAGGTACTGACCAGGCTCAATGTTGCTTAATTTTAGTGATTGTACAGGAGCTGGTGCTTTAACATGATGTAGCCATAAGCTCCTTTTATCAAACAATAGAGTTATAAAATCTCATCTGAATAATGGATATTACACAAGGTTATCAGATTTCTACCAATATTAGATAGACATTTACTAAAAACACTAAGATGCTAAGACAAACTGATATAAACTATAAAAAAACTGTAAAAAATATAGAAATTCTTAAATTAAATACAAATGAAAGAACTATAAATAGAACCTCTTTTAGCCTAATAAAAATATTAATATAATATAATAAGCCATCTGTCTATCTCTGCTATATATTCAAATACAACCTCTTTTATGTGACATGTCATGAATAATCATGGCTCTCCACAATTACTTGTTCTTTGAGTCTTTTTGCTAAATCTCCTAATCTGTGTCCTGCCAATTATTTACACAAACTTATTAGGTAAGTTATGCACGGATTTCTTCTGTCCCCCTTGTGTTGTATGTTTTCTGTGAGTATTAAATTTTCTAAACCTTCTTTCCTCGAGTTCCCTATTTTTGATGCTATGTATAAGTGTTCTTTTTATTTTAATTTTCTTTAAAACTTCCTAATTGCTCACATGTTCAGTCTATGGTATTCTTAGCATCCTTCTGTAGAATCATGTTTCTAATTACTCAAGTCTTTTCTTAATCCAGGATAAAATTTGATTGGCTAGCTTTAAATTTAAGTGCCCATGTTGTGCAATGCTGGGCAGGTTTGCTAGTGTGTAATAAAAATGAAAACAATAAGGATGTTTTGGGGATTGAGAATGATAGAATGAAGGTTCTTTTCCTTGATATGAAATACAAAAGCTGGAACTAGCAAAAATTTGTATATTGTGTCTAAAATAAATATTCACTGATACATTATTGGGAATCAACTACAGAATGACAGTAAGCAAGCTAATCTAATTGATCAATTCACCAACTTAAGGAGTTTGATTTTTATCAGCAGTCCAGTAAAGTAGCCTTGTACCAGGGTAAGCTGTCCTAAGTAAATAATCATTTTTCCATTTCAACTTCATCCCATTACTTGCTTATAGAGTGTTGACAAATAAACCAACTTCATTAAGCAATTTACTAAGTGGTTAATCCACACAGGTGTCCTAATATAGCCTTCTTAGTAAATAAACATACCTTTGTTTTTACTTCACTACATATACTGAATACCTGATGTAGGATCATGAATTTGATTATCTTTGAACTGATCTTGTGCCAGATATAGTTAAGCTTAGTAAATAGCATTTGTCAGCCTATTAAATGCATCCACACATTGGCTGCACACAGAAAAAAGAAAAATGAACACATTACGACAAAAAAAATTAAAATTATACCCTTACTGTTATGTGACATTTTTACTATGAAGAAATGCTTACAAGAACAAATTGTACTTTTTTTTCAAAGAAATAAAATAAAGTTTAATTACCAGGACATTTTTTGGAAAAAAATTTTAGTCCATTTAATCATGCATTTATTGAAAATTGTTTTTCAGGGAGCAGCATCTTCACATACAGTAAATTCATAATAGCTACACAAAAAACATAATGGTATCAGTAAGCACTGCTACATATGCTAATAGACAAAAATCTCAGAAGTCTGTTACTTCTTGGTAAATGAAATCCCATAACATATATGCAGAAAAGCAAATTCCAGTAACTGTATATCAACAAACACACACAAAAACCTGCAGCAATATATTTGTCAAAACAAATATTTCTATAAAATCTGGTATCTCTACAAACACAGCAGCAAAATATTGTGCAACTTTATAAATTTACTAATTTCTTTTTCCTGGGTGAATTTTCAGGGATATTTTTATTTATATCATGCTTGTTCACTTTCAGGAATCCTAGTAATTGGAGCTAAGCTCTATGTGATCATTGGTGTATCCTAATTTTTTTTTGTAGTCTTCACATCACACTTATACAGGACATGGCTGTTTTTGAGTAATTTTGGAAGAAAATATCCACATCCAATATGCTGGAAAATATGGTAATCTTTATTTTATAATTCACACCATCTCCAGCTTGCCTGATAACAGAATTAAAGTTAATCACAGAGACTATAACAACAGTAAGAGTTTCGTATTCAGTATTGCTTCACTTCTGTGATCTTGTGCCAGGCTATGTTATGCTATAAAATGACACCACCCTCCCTAATAGTTAGAAAGCCAGTCTCACAGTAATAAGTCCTATCCTTTTCTGTGGTCATGTGCAATATACAATAAAATGAGCAATCCCCTCTCATGATTAGGAAACTGGTTCAACAGATCATTACAAAAAGGTACTGCATTCAATCTTTAGAAGTTTCACCACACTTGTGACCTTAAACTTATAATATGAAGACACCAGCATAAGAGAAATTATATTTATATAGAAAGATGGGCTTCATAATCATAAAACAAATGAAATAGTGTTGCTTTTTTGTGTCACCAAACAATGTTCTCATCGATGGTGCTTCTTGTAGAGTGAGGGTTGCTGCTGTTGCAATTATGTCTTGAGATATTAGAGATTTTGATTGTAAAGTTATCTCTTGTAATATAGATGGTCATTGAAAAGACTTCAGTTGAGTAATTTCTAAGTGTTTGACCAAGAAAAGACAGCAGATGAAAAATGCCATACTGTGGTTGTAACTCTTTCTTGCAAAATAAATAATATGTACATGATGTTCAGAAAAATATCATCTTTTATTTAGAGAGAGTATTTCTTTCAAAACCTGGATCATTCCAAAAGAGATGAAAAACATAAGACTTAAAGAGGAAAAACATTGGTCACTCTTTATGAATTTGTTTATGTTAGGATACAACTAAGATATTAATTTTCTACATGAATTCAATGTTATTGCTGGCTGAATATGTTGGCTTACTGGGGATTCTCTCTCACACTGAGCAATCTGGGTCCATTTATCTGATTTTTTGTCAATGTTAATTAGTCTACACTGGTCAGATGCTAATGCCAACATAAAAAATGAGAAGACAGTATCACAAAATATTAGCAATAACAGGCAATTTAAATGCATTATCGTATAAAGCTTTATTTAGCATTAAATAACACAAGCTAACATTCTTTATCTTTGCTCTTTGAAGACATTTTAAGTCAGTTATTACACACAAACGCACACGGTGCGATGGGTAAATTGTCGTCTAAATTATGCAAAATTGAGCCAACACTGACATCTCATTGGAACACATATATTTATCAAAATTACACAAAACTAATCTTGAAATACTAAGGAGCAAATTTATTCAAAATAATTGCTATTGGCTTCCAGATCACTTTGGAATCTCCTGCAACTCTTCTAGAGGGATTCTTTGTTTAAGTTGGTGAATGCTGCCATAATACATGCCTTCAGTTCATCTTTGGTGTTACAAAGAAATTTGTCTTTTGAACAACTGTGTTCCACACATAATTATCAAGGGGGTTGCAGTCTGGGAAGTTAGGTGATCATATGTAAGGGGTGATGTGATTGCAAAAAATTATCTGACAGCCATGACTAGGTTTTCCCACTGATTCGTTATGATGCAGAGTCCTGTTGCCAGACATACTGTCTTCAATCAGTCACCCTCTTCACCCAGGGGAGTACTAAAGTTTCAAGGTACTTGATGTAGGCCTCTGTGTTGAGTCTGAGGTCCTCCTAAACAAATTTGGTAGTTCTGTTCTTATAAGAAAAATTTTGAGCTGCCATACCTTTGTAATCATCATTAGACTCGTCTAACTCTTTCTGAATCCTCTGCACAGTCCTCAGATTGACTACAAAACACTGCATCCAAATTCTGGAAGATTGAATTGCATCATGGTGTTTTTTTTTCCTCACAGATGGTGACCAACTGATCCTACTATACAGTGCAGTTGATGAAATAAAAACAAATAATGCACAAAATAATATAAAAAGGTGACAATTTATCCATCGCACCTTATACATCCATATTACATTTTAAAAAAAGGGATCATATTTTACTCATAAAATGGGACAAAGAAGTTTCACAACGTTTAAAATTTTGCTAGGTATCTTTTGGCCGACCCTTCTTCAGAATAAAAATCATTGGCAATTTAACGCTGAGTATCCAATAAGAAAAAATTTTATTAGCAACTGAAGTAGAAATGTAAGGATAGGGAGGGGAATCCTCCATTAAGATGTGTTATTACATCTGCCACTGAACAAAAAATTTCTAAGTTCAATGAGACTAAGATCTATGGGCCATATAAATGTCCCGTATATGTCAGATTACTCTAGATTGGTCATGTTAGTCAGAGACATGCTAATAAAATTGCTATTAGCTTAAGCTGTGTTTCAATGCCATTATAGTCTGAAGTATTTTTACTTTCTTTCCTTGCTGTAAGGATGTTTTGCCTGCCCATCAAAGCAATTTAGCTGTTTATCAATTTAGCTGTTTAGCAGTCAATGTGAAGTCAACTATTTGAGCAAAACTATCCAGAGGTTGGAAGTGAGAATCGCCCAACATGTTCTGGGCCAGGTGCGTATACATGAGCCAGTGACATTTTGGTGTTCACAGACTCATGCCTCTGCAATTGGCAAGCATTTATAAAATTCTGCTGCTTGCAGGACAAGTTATTCTGAATTTTTCTCTGTATTGCACAGGGCACGGAACAGACTTCACTTGGATATATTGGAGTCTGTTATTATTAACATATAGAGACCTGCTTTGTGCATGCAAATAGAACTAAAACATAAATTGGCCCTCTTTTGAGAAGCCATTACCTAATGAAGGATAATCCCCCCTTTCTCTTATCCTTACATTTTAACTTTGGCCACAAAAAACAATTTTTCTTATTAGCTACTCAGTCTTAAATTACCGATAATTTTTTTCTGAAGAAAAATTGAGCGAAAGGTGCCTAGCAAAATGTTAAACGTTATGATACTTCTTTATCCCATTTTATTAGTAAAATATGATCCCTCTTCTTTTTTTAAAATGTATTATATCTTGGTGTGGTAATTGCAACTTGTTTAAATACACACACACTCCACCAAAAATTGTAGACACACTTTAGGAAAATAATGAACTTTATGGAAATGATGAATTTTTCATTCAGCAAGACAGCATATTGCCACAATACTAGGAAGGTGAACAAACTTATCTGAATGTCAATTTGCAAAGACACTGGCTAGGACGAAGATGTTTTCTTGATTTAACAACTGTAGATTTTTACCTATGGCGCATCCTAAAAGGATGTTGTATACTGCAGAAACAGACTACATTGGCAGCCCTCAGACAAGAACTCGAAAATTCCATATACAGGTATCTCATTGGACACCTTGGCTAATGTTGCCCAAGTAGTAGTCTACTGTACTAATAAATGTCTGGAAGCTAAAGGTAATCATTTTAATCATCTCTTGTGATTGTAAAGTCCAAAGGTAACTTGCATAATTCTTGTGATGTCTGAATAAATTTAGTCTTACAATACCTATGCAAGTTTTCCTGTTTTGAAGTAGGAATACATTTTTTGGCAGACTGCGTGTATATAAGAAAATTCAACACAAAATTAAATGGTTATGAATCCAGAATTTATTTTGGCAGTTGTGTAAACTACAAACCGTCTTGTCAGACCTGAAAAAACAGTTTAATTTAATTCAGAATATTCAAAAAAAAGTAAAAGTTTCCACAGAAAAGAAATATTGAGGTTAGGTGAAAGGTAGAGAAGTATATTTTGAATTACATTGAGCTATTTGATTCTTTGGGTCTGATGAGACAGTTTGTGGTTTACACAACTGACAAAAAAAAATCCTGAATTTATAACTGTTTAATTATATGTTGAGTCTTCTTTTCTATATATCATATTGCTCTGAATAATATCCATTGAGTTCTCTATTTTTATCTGTTTAATATTCTACATAATTGAGATAAATTTTTGAGATTATCCTCTGTTTTTACAGATTTGTCATTATTTCATCTCTCTCTCTCTCCCGCTATGGTAATAGGTATAACTTTATCACTACTTATTTACAGTAAAAGTCTCAGAGAACCATGCAAAAGTTTTATATAAGCTTGGAGAAAATTATGCCATTCACATGATTTCTTTAATACATTTATTTTAACAGTTACTAAGGATGGAATCCACTTGACAAACAGAATACAACATAGAAAAAAAACATTCATCTGACTTTGCTGCAAGACAGTAAGATTAATGGGCTATTAATGAATCCGAATTTTAAGACATCATCTTTTCCTTTGAGATGACAGTTCTCTTTTATCTCTAATCTGCTTATATAACCATTTTAATGCTATAATACACCTCCATAAATACATCTACTCATGAATATATTCATAACTGATACAAATATATTTTCGATATAGCTACACACATCTGCATACACCATAAATATCTTTTATGAAAATTATGTGATCTATGTATGTGTCTGTTGATGACAGTTTCTTTATTACAATCTAGAAATTTGTTTGTGGTATAGATAATATCAAAATCAATAGACAGTCAATATAAGAACTAAATTTCAATCTTATTCTTTTCCTTACTTTTCTCTACTCTCAATATTTTCCTTTTTGCTAAATTTGCCTGCAGATGAATCACATTTGGCATATTTACTGAGAATAAGAGCTTTTACAAATATGCACAATTTTAAGTAGTTATACTGTATTAAACAAAACTATATGAAAAAATAATCAAATATTTTAAAATATATATAAAAATGATAACATAGAAATCAACACTGCATAATAGCTTTCAGTCTCACACATTAAATCATTTTCATATGGTGATGAACACTTAAGGAATGAAAAATGAAGTGTTGATTCTTGTATCTATATTCAGTCTTTCTCTTTATACATATTTTAAAATTCCTGTTGAGCATTCAAAATAAAGTGTTAGGAAATCAGTTAATCTATAATTCTTGATGATACTGAAAAGCTGAAACCATGGTAGTGTAATCAGCTGATATTACTAATTTTAATATTTAAAACTGTGGATGTTAAATCTTTAACTTATATTTTTTCTTTAAATGCATATTGAGCACTTTTAATACAATTGTTTACTGATCTAATTTGACTCAGACCAATAACTATTTACTATATATATATATATATATATATATATATATATATTAATTAAATACTTCCACTCATTTTTTTATTTACATTTGAAATTGAATTTTTGAAAATAAAAAATTTTCTTGAAAATTTTATTTCAGTTTTAATTGAAAGCTAAATGATTAAATTTACTATTTCCAGTAACCAAAATACACTAGTGTATTTCAAACATAAATTATATTGATTGGAATTTTAAAATTTTCAATTTTTCAACCATTTTTAAGCAACTGACACATTTATAAACAAAAGTTTAATTCTCGGTTTTAAAAATCTTGCAAAAATAAAATATACATCTGTGAAACACTATTTTTGGAAAATTAGCAAATGTAATGTTAATTTAATCTAATTTACACAATTATTACTTATTTATTGCATGAAATTTAGAATAAAACTTTTTCTTAATAACAGAATTGAACTTTTTTTTATCTGTCCACCATATATCAAACATGTTGACAGGTTGTTAGATTAGAGATAAGTGTATGGTGATCACAAGTGATATAATTGTATAAATTTTTTTTTTTTTTGGGGGGGGGGGGTAAAAGGAGGAAACTCTGAATAACATGACCTTTTAATTTGCACATACAAATTACCATACAAAAAAAAACTTCAAATACACAAAAAAATAAAAAATAAAAATTATTCTAAAAATAGGGAGGCCAAACAATTTGTATTAAACTTTTTAATTTTCGATTACTAAATATGATCTTCACTTAATTAGTTTTTAAACTAACTCCAACAAATCTTTGAAGTATTTTAAAAATATTTTTGAAATTTTATAAATTATTATAATTTAAAAAAATGAAAACAATTCTTTTAAAATTTCATTAGTAATTGAAAAAAAATTTTCTTCAGATATAATGTCCTTAATTTTTATTATTTATTCAAGCAATTAAAAGCTTATCGAATTAAATAATGTCATATTTATATTGCATTTTTTATTTTATTATTGGGAGCAGATTTTTGGAAACAGGCCAATTTTTTCAAAAACATAATAGATGATTTACATTTCCTAATGAGTCCTGCGTTTAACTAATAAAACCATTTATTGCAACAAAATTTAATTTCTTAAAGTTTTGTGAATTTACATAGAGGGGGGTAAAATTATTTTTACCAAGATATGTCAAAAATAATCTAACTCATTTGTGAATAAGTCCTGAAAGTTTCATTAAAATCCAAAAATTATTTGATTTTTATGAGAAGTTCCAAATTAATGTGTTTGTCACTGGAAAAAACTGAGTTATGTAATATTACGGTTTCCATTGTAAACTCTTGCTACCCGCTAACTCAAATCAAAACAAAACAAGACTTTTTACCAAAATTTCTAACATGTTAGAAGGGATTGAAATTTCAAAAAAAATAATTAAAAAATACTTTGATCTTTCCTCTTAATAATAATATTAATATTTTGATGAAAAAAGTTTGTTTTTATTAAGTTTGGGGCCTTTTTTATTCATACTGTGCTGTTTTTTTTTAACGATTTAGTGGAGGTACCTTATGTATAACATTTCTGTTCATATTTTGTTTCTATAGTTTTAAATTATCTAATCTTTCCTGATAGATATAAACAGTATGAACACAAAAATCAACATTGAATGTTTTGATGATTGCTTAAGGCATAAACTGACAGATAACATGCAGGATTGATCTATGTCTGAACTATTTTTAATATCTGCAAAAGGTCTATCCATGATACTGATCACTCCTCCCTTATAAAAAATACCAAATATTAAACAGTTATACATACATAAACCTAAGAAAAAGAATAAAAGAAATAAAAAAGAGCATTTTAACTGGCTCTAAATTTAAATGCTGTTATGTTTTTAATGAAATTCTCACAAGGTAAGAATTTAAAATTTAGCATTTGTTCCAAGGATCATAAATATGAAACTTGATAACAATTTCAATAGATTTATTGAATATCTGGCCTAGACAAGCATTTTGACATAAAACTCTAGGGCCAGTCAATTGAGATAAGTGCACTCAACTTTTATTGATTCATTGAATATATGTGTGCATGTGTACATGTGTGTGTGTGCGCGCACGTACATACACATGTGGATAGATCAATAATTTGTAGCTTGACTGATCTATCAGCTGAATTTTGACATGAAATAATCACTGTTTGATCCAGTTGATTAATGGAGAAACATTGGGTAAAGTGTAATGAAAAAGAAAGGGATTATGTTGAAGAATAAGATATTTTTGTGTAAAATAAATGTCTTAATTATTAAACTACAAACATATTCGCATATCTATGCATATAAGTAATTGCGTATTTAAGTTTGAATCTCTCTCTAATTCATTAAAAATGAATGACAAGGTACTTCTGTTAATATGAAGGTGTGTTGGAAAGTGATTGGCTAGACCAACCTTTTAGATTCTAAATATTATCCTATCAATCTAGATGGGAAGAGTGTTCCCTTTATGTTGTAAAATGTCAATCTGCAGAATCATTGTCATCATCATCATTTAATGTCCATTTACATTCTAGAATGTGTTGGACAGTGTTTTCTTGATGACTCTGTCATTTAACCACCATAAAAATATTGGAGTAAGTTTTACAGCTGTATGCCCTTACTAACACCAACCAGTTCAGGAGACTAGAAACTCAGTGATTTTATCAAAGAACCATCTCTAGGGTGATTATCTACCAAGGTTATAAAGTTCAGTCTACCCTATTCTACACAGAGTAAGTGTAAAGGTTTTGTTTTTTTTCAGAGATTTCAAAATGACTCCAGTTTGGGAGGTTAATTATTTGCCCATAGCTGGGACCCTACCACATCAGGTCAGGGTGAACATGGGAACAACAGCAATTAAGAGGTGGTTCCACACATCTCTAAACCTTGCAATCAGAGGCCTTGCTGACAGACATGATCTCTCAAGTGTGTATCATGAATGACACTTAACTAACTGGATGGTAATATCAGCTGATTCCTTATAAGGAAAACATTCAGCATTCATTGACTGAGCTGCCAGTGCTACTGTATTTGGGTAGTGGGGAGTCCCTAATCTTTTCTTTAAAGTTGTGTGCAATGTCAACATATTGATTATATCATTGTTTTTTTTTTTTTAGTTACATGTGATATCCATTATAGTTGCTGCTGCTGATTTTGAATGTTCTTAAGTAATGTTGTTTCTGTTATTCAGTACAGGTGTTTGCATTTCTGTATTGTCAGTCTATGGGGTTCAAATAAGAGAAGCTAGCAGACAAGTAAATTCGAAAATGTTTCAATGCAAAGTTAATTTTTCAGTATTTTCCATCATCTAGTGGTAATTTTTAAAACATAGATCACAATGATCTGGAGATAATCCATATATTGGCAACACTCAAATATATCAAAGTAAATACGCATGAAACTATGTGGTGAACAAAAATAAAATAAATTTCTTTTTCTGCAAAGAAAATCAATTTATAGAATTTATAAAGATAAAAGTAATTAAAACTTTAAATACTAAATAGTCAAATAACTAATAGGTTCTAAATATTCCTTTGTGGTAGATATTCATGAAAGAGATCAGTAAGAAATCACTAAAAGGAACAAGATTGATGTCAGTATCACAATACACATATTTAACAAAGGTCACATCAAGGCATAATGTTACTATGTCACCAGACATGATTCTGTGATCTGTGAAAATGGTTGGGGGAAGATGTGTGGTTATTGAGAATGGTGAGTGTGTCACAATGTGAAAAGTTCCACCTTTATGACAATAGTTCAAAACAGAAAAACCTTCCCATTCTAAGTGAAGCTGCAGTTCTATCTGTCTTGAAATCTAACAACATTTATAATCCCATTAAGACATTGCTGCCACAGAGACAAAGATTTCTTGTGTAGAGGAAACAACCTTTCCTTTAATCATTTTTAACTTGAAAGTTTAAAATTGGAGTCCAAGAAAATACAATGTTTTTGGTTTTGCTTCATTTTTCTTCATAAAAGCAGAATTTCTGTCTTTTTGTAAAAATATGAATAGTAGTGATTTTGGTTTGTACTTCTTTAAGGGTTAGCTTTAAATTATATGACTAAATGATAATAAGAACAGAATTTATGTAATTGTCAAATAATTTAAAAAACATTATTAAGACTTTTTTTTCCTTTTTATTTTAACAGAGAGATTTTGATTAAAATATTTTCCTGTTTTCATCAGATGTTGCAATTTACATTGTTTAAGAAAATTATATGAATGTTAATTATAAAGCAAAATGGAAACAGTAGAGCTTAAAATTATATTAAAATAAGTGTCTGACGTTGTCACAAATACCAAGAAGTAACGAATATGTTTTGTGCATTTCTGAAACTGGCATAGAGTCATTGTAAGTTAAATAGAAAGAGGTATGAAATTGAAAATTCAATAAATGAGAAAGTTGGTTCAGAGAAGAAAATACAGAAAATAGCAGGAGAGTAAGAAGAAAAAAGGAGAGTGACAAGGAAAGAGAGGAAGAAGCAAAGAGACAAGGAAGGAGAGGAAGAAGGAAAAGACAAGGAAGGAGAGCAAGAAGGAAAAGACAAGGAAGGAGAGCAAGAAGGAAAAGACAAGGAAGGAGAGCAAGAAGGAAAAGACAAGGAAGGAGAGCAAGAAGGAAAAGACAAGGAAGGAGAGCAAGAAGGAAAAGACAAGGAAGGAGAGCAAGAAGGAAAGAGACAAGGAAGGGGAGTAAGAAGGAAAGAGATAAAGAAGGAGAGCATAAAGGAAAGAGATAAGGAAGGAGAGCAAGAAGGAAAGAGATAAAGGGAAGTAGGAAGGAAAGTAATAAGAAAAGAGACTAGAGAGGAAAAGATTTAAGAAAGGGAAGAAAAAATAAAGGAATGAATTAAGGAAAGATTGAATGAAATCAAGAAGGAATGAAAGAAAAAAAGAAACATAAAAATGAAAGGAATTAAAGAAAAATTCATTTACAAGGTGAGAAAAACCAATTACATGGTCTATTAGTTGCTAAGTCTGATTACTTATCTATTAATGGAGATAACTCATATTTTACAAATTCTTTACAGTTAAGTGGTCTGTTGATATTTTATGTCCTTCAGTCTGTTTATACAAACAAACCTTGCTATGCTGGTATTTGAATTGGAACATTGTCTATCTCTACCATCAAATTTCTCATACACTATTTCAGCCAAGCAAGGAACAATGATTTATTACAGTATGATATAATTTAAGTATTTACAAGAGCTGGAATTATTACAATGTTTATCCTTATTTTGCTCTTCCTGTGAAAAAAAAGTGGTTGTGAGTCTGAGCAACAAGGGATAAAATCCTAGATTTCTTTTCTTTTCCATATATTATATATGTTATAACCAATAAGCAAGTGAGAAGCTAGAGAAATTATTTTTAACTGTACATAAAAGAAAAGAGAAGTTAAATGCCAATATATAAAAAATAACCATGACTTTGTTGATATAATAGAAGACTTTATTTACTTATGACATCACTCCAATAAAAAAAATATATGTGGAAAAGCAGTTTTAAGGATTAAATATCATTCACTGGGATAAAAATGTTTGAAAAACACAATAAAATCTGGTCAAAAACCTGTCTTATATTTTTAAAAATTTGTAAGAGAGAAGGAGAAAGAGAAAACATTTTATTTTTTTTTTATTTCCTTTTGGTAGTCATGATTGATGTTTTAGGAGATATCTTCTCTTATGGGCGTTGTGGTGCAGTGGATATCAGCTTGGAATGAGAAAGTGGAGAGCCGAGTTTGAATTCCAGTTGAATTTGTTGTATTCTCTTAAGTGCAAACACTCTTGGGAAAGGCATTAATCCATCACATCTCCCTCTGGCTATGGGTTAAATAGCAGAACAAATTGGGTTCTATAGCCTTGGTTGGCAACCGGTCTACTGCAAAAAGTAAAGGCAACCTACCACAGGAAAATCTTCTGCCCAGTCAGTCATGTCCTCCAGGTTTGAGGGTTAAGTGCAGGTCTAACAACCCTGCCCTGTAAAAACAGTTTGTTACAGAAACAGCAACAAAAAGTTGCTGCCCTATGCACCATCTGGGTGTGATGGATAAATGATGATAAGTCAGTCATGTCTCTTTCAAGACATGATCACCCAAGTGTGTATCACATATGGCAATTAACTGACTTCAATTACAAGTATGTTCATTCATTAGTGAATATTTAGTCTTTCATACATTGATGTTGACAGTAATTTAATGCACTCTACATTATGCCAATATAAATGAAATCATTGATCATTTTGTAAGAACATTTCAACTAATGGTTATTGCTGATTATCAACTAAAATTTTATCAATTTGAACATTAAAATGGATTTATTATGGTGTATCAAAAACATTTTCACTTTTATATACATTGACTTCAAAGCTTATATTTGGAGTTTAAGTTTTTTTACATTTATAAGTGAAGAGTGTTCAATATTATGAACAGAGAATTTACAGCTACAAACAGAATGAATACAAACATCAACACTAAATGAGACTCAGATGCTTCAATGTCTCTATAGTATTATTAGCCATTTCCTTATATGGAAACATTCAGTATTCATTAACTGACTGGCTAGAGCTACTGTCTGTTGAAATTTGTAATTGTTGTTTTTTTATTAAAACAATTTTTCAGGAAGATAGGTTTATCAAGTCCAGTAGCTGTTATCACACTTTCCAGTATTTATGGGGTTTAATGTTTGAAATAGTGATGACAATCAACATCTTGATTATGTCATTATTTTCTCTTTGAGTTCCATGTCATGTCCATGTCAGTGATGTGGTTTCAGTTATTTGCTACAGTTTTAGCTTCAGACTAAACACAAAACTGAAAGTTACCATGTAGTCTTGATTCATAAGACCAACTATGATAATGTATATGATATAAAGTATTGGAAATACCAACCTTTATATGACCAAGGTTTTTACCAGAATGGCAGAATCTAGAATCCTTATATCTTAAATTTGTCCTAAATTTTAATTTTTGAAAATTGTATTGAACACTCTTTATTTATCCACTCCTTTTGGCAAATATCACTTTTGCCACAGACTGAAATTATAAAATATATATATGTATAAATAATCATATAATTATGAATTAAAAGTACATTGTGACATGGAAATTTCTATGTTTTGAGATTTCTATCTCATCATCAGGAAATGTTAGATATTGGTTATGAAAATGATATACATTTAAATACAAAAAATACTCAGTTTGCTATTTATGTATGTTGGAAGATATAAAATTTATGTGTGTGTGTTCCTTTTAACTAATCAGAATAATGATTAACTTTGAAATTTGGCCAGTAGTTTCTATTTTTAGGGAATACATATTTTCTTTTTTTTCTTTTTACATCCCTAACAGTCAAAGTGTCAACCTACTTTTGACCCAATTTTATTTTTATTTTTTATTGCTTCTCACTATATTCTATTACCTTCATTACGGATGTATCCGTTCTTGTATCAAAATGTCCTTTCTGCTTTCTCCATATCTTAACCTCTTCTCATAGAAAACAGGAAAGTGATGAAGAAAGAAAACTTTTTATATTTTTATTCAAACTTAAAGGAGCTTTTGAGTAAATTTAATCTTCTTATCAGTATGTATTTAATTCTAATTTTTTCAAAACCTTTAATTTATAAATAACATCTTTATATTTTATTCTAATTTACTTCCTACTATCATTATCCCATCTTTCTAATATCAATTTATTTATTATAAAAAAATTTATATACCAATTTACTTATTTAAATACCACATCAATTATTATTTTCCTTAAGCAAATTATTGGGTATATGCATGTTAATTAATATAAAGTTTTTTCTTTTTTTATCCATATTCTAAGGTGAACATTTTGCAATGTCTACATATGACATTTATTTCATTACATTTATTTAATAGATTTTTATTCTTAAGTGATTTAATAACATATAATTTTTCGTATAACCATAACAGGCAGGGATCATTCAAAGACTTATATGTTCTAGCTTCTTTAAAAAATTTTCACTTTAATGTGGGTGTTTTATTTGTTTCCTTTAGATACAAATGATATTTCGATAGGGATGATCTATTTCTGTACTTATTATTATTAAATTAAATTAAATGAAGATGTGTGTTGATAAATCCGTTTTTTAGAGAGTTTTTAAATAAATCTTTATATTACATTTTCACAACCAACATTGCCTGATGATGAGACAGAAATCTCGAAACATAGAAATTTTTGTATCGCAATATACTTTTAATTCATAGTTATATGATTATATTATGCTTTACAATATTTATTGTATTGAGCACTTTTTATAAAAAAGTAAATGCCAGGGAACTCAAAATGATAAAACCTTGAGTCTTCTTTACCTGTATATATATATATATATATATATGTATATATATATATATAGAGAGAGAGAGAGAGAGATAGATGTGTGTGTGTGGATTATAAATATGCATGTGTGTGTGTGTGTGTGTGTGTGTGTGGATACTTATGCACACACACACACTGTGCTGAAAACTCTTGGTTTGATAAAAAAAATTTTGTTATTTTGTAAGAAATCAATAAATGGGTTGGATATATATCACTGGGTTTATTTTGAACATAAAGAGTTCAAAAGCTACTATTAAATATCAAGCAATTATTAATTAATAAGGTTACTGGAGAATCCAAAATTTTTTGATTTAAAAAAAAAAAATAAAAAATAAAAATACTATAGTTCTCCCACATAAAAGCTAATGAAAAACAAAAATATTGAAAAATATTTTTGTCAATTAATTTTTGTTTCAGAAGCATATGTGGATATTTATTTCCTCCCACCCCTTTGTGCATGTGTGCTAATGTTCTTCTTATCAGATTTTGTAAAATCTTCCTCGCCCTCCTAAAAGCTTTTGAGATCTACTGATCAGGTTCTCCACTGTCTTGTGTTTTCTCAGTTTAATTAATATTTTGGTCTTGTAGCATCATGCAGCTTACCCATAAAATAATCATTTTTTTTAATATTCACTGCTGAAATACAGTAATTATTATAATTGAGAATGAAAACACTTATGTGTATATCTGCATATTTATCAAAGGTGACAAAAGTGAAATGAATTTCAAGTTTATCTGTCTGCATATGTGCACCTTTGTGAATGTATAGAAAATAGATTTAATTCATACAAGAGTTCTTGTGAGTAAATAAAGAGAAAAGTTTCTCCTCACTGTATTCTCTTGAGTTAAAAACTTCCTGATACTCTGTGGCTTTAAGTTAATAGCTGATTAATTGGTTTTGTGTTGCTGTTTCCAAAATGGATTTAGAATTCTGATGCCATTATTTGAAAGTGAATGTTTCTGTTAAAAAAATGACATTCTCTTTAAGCAAATTTTAAATGGCTGCTATAAAAATAAGCTGTTTCCTAAAAGAATTTCTCTGCTGCTCATATAAAATGGATGCTCACCCACAATATAGCTAATGTAAATGTCTCTTAGAACAAAAACACTTTACATTATATAAACCATATTTTAGCATTTCTCTTGGAGGACTGTCTAATCACACATTGAACTTGCTGAGAAATATAGCTTCATTGTTTAGTACACACTATAGCTGATGATTAGACAAAAACACTTCTGTCATTGCAAACCATTATGAGGAGTGATATTCCTAACAAAGAAACAAATTCCAAATTTATCGGTTTCCCATGTTATCATTGTTGGTTCCAATCTAATAGGAAAAATCACAAAGGACATCCACTCTCCAAATTTATAGACAAATCATACAAATGCTGGGATTCTTTCCTAACCAATAAAATAGACCACTTCTTGGTTTCATCAACCATATTTTTGTATTTTCTTTTCTTGAAATCAGAATGATAAAATCATTTGGCTGTATTCCTTTTGTATGTTAACACCATTCTTACTTTGTGATGCTTTTTACTTATTACTGTTGCTTCGTTTAGTTTTGCTTTGTATACATATTGTTTGCTTATCATTTTACCTTGTTCTTTTTTTTTCCAATAATTATATACATTTTACTGTTGAATTAAACAACTATTTTGAAGAAGCATGATCGTCTGCATTTACTGAAGGCAGGAGACTTATTTATAGAATTAGATCAATTCTACTAATATCTATTTCAAAGACTGATTCCAGGATAGTAGCAAACATATTGATATCAAAAGTCATTGAAAGTGTGATCTTCAGTAAATGCATGAACAATATAATAATATTAAGCCTTCTTAAATTTCAAATTTTGAGGACTTAATGGTATTTTTGTCTGCCTTACTTCTGTCTATAAATTTTCAAATAAAATCTTCACATTCACCTTGATTAAGTCCCTTAAAGAAATAATTTAAAATGACAAAAAATATTTATACATTGATATGAGATACACCCATGATCATAACTCATAACAATGTTACAAAATATTTTCTCATGTAAGTGGTCAGTACGTAGATAGAGGACTGCTTGGGAATCTGGGTTTTGTAAGAAACTTCCTAGATATGATTCAGCATTAAATAACTCACAATGGGTAGATAAGCCATAAAAATACAAATCAATTCTATTTTAAAAATAGTGCAAACCATATTTCTTAATATAAATTGCACATAGCACATTTTTTCCCATAACCAGTCTGTATTTAGATGGTGGACTGTTTGGGAACACCAGGCGCTGTAAGCAATCTCTAACAATCCTAATGTTTTGTCTATAAATACTCCAAAAATGGTTTATAAACCATAAAAAAAAACACAAACAAATCAGTCAATTCCCTATATAAAATATGCAGATAATATTTCCCCACTATAAAGATAAATATATCTTCTAGGTATTTTTTTTTTAGAGTTTCTTGAATCTGGTCATCGCCAAAGTTTTTTACCTAAACAAATATATCTGATTTATTCATGATCCTTTATTAACATATGCAAAACAATATTACCTGAAACAAATAACATATTACATTTCCTATGTGATCATTTTTATAAAGAGATTTATGATAGCCATTTAGTTTTAGGAAAATTAGTAACTAGATATCTATAAATCTCTTAATAAAATTGATCTCATGAATTTCTATTCTCACCATGATAACAAAATAAGAACCAGAATAATTAATGCATTCCATTTAAGAGCACTTAGAATTGGTAGACTTGAATATTTGCAGGATGAAGAAAATTTATTTTTAATCCTTTCTAGTGTGTTCAAAATTTTGGTTAAAAATTTTGTTTTCCTTGCATCAGCAAGTGGGCCAAAGTACTTAATAATGATATCAAAAAGGTGCTCATTTTATTTTTTTCAATTATGTTTTATAAATAAAATCTCTGTAAAATAACATTAGATATGTCAGCAGGCTGTCAGCATGTCAACACAGCTACTGCTGGGTTAAAATATGCCTGTGATATTTTAAACTTGAAGTAAATATTCTTTGTTTGAAATCATATTAATTATACATTAAATCAGATCATATTTTTCAAGTCACAGAAAAGTATATTTTATTTTTGGAAGATTTTATAATGAAGAAAATTAAACTGTGATAAAAGATGACTAAAAAAGGTTGCTAATCAGATATTTTAGCAAAATAAAACTTAAAAATTCCTTCTATTCAATTAAAATTTTTGAAATACAGCAAAGTATAATGCTTATTGATAATATAAAATTTAATCTATTAGCTTGAAAATAAATATAATGAAAGCTTTAAGATTTTTTATTTTTAAAAATTCATTTTAAACCTTAAGAATTGTGAATTTTTTTTTGTTGAAGTTTTTTAGTACATATGTTACATGTAGAAACAAATTTTTGTTGTTCAATTTAATCTTATGCAAAAGTAAGCTTTAAATTTTCTTCAACCTCAATGTTATATCAATCAGAAAGTAAAAAATGGCTACTGTGATTTGCAGAAAGTACATTCATTTTTCAAATCTTGACAAATCAAAATTATCAGTTTTTTCTTACAAGAATTGTAATGAAGTCCCAAATTCCTGAAATAAAAATACTTTTATCTAATAATCAATATTACTCTTGTACACACATTTTATACACTAAATGCTAACAACTATTACAGAAAATAAGTAGTTATACAACTATCAATAAAAAAAAATTTCATCTTAATGCAAGTAGAGATATGTTTAAAGTAGAAGAAAAATCTCTGATATTCACTTTGTCACTTGGAATCATTCTTAACTCAAAATACATACCATCATTTTAATGGAAAGATGATTTCTCTTTCGGATGACACCAGAAAAAAAGAGTTTTATTGCACTTACCTGAAAAAAGAAAAAGAAAAAGAAAATTACTTTTGAGTAGAAACAGAAAATTATTCAAATAACATTCATTTGAAAGACTAATTTTATATATACAAGTTGAATACATGGATCAGAATAAAGTCAAAGAACAAAGTAAGAAATTTACTCTATCTGACATGTTTCACTTTTACTAAAAATTATTCAGAGATCAAGAGAAAAATGAAAAATTACAAAGATACAGTCTACTGGTATGTTGTGATTTGGGATTAATTCTTATTGGTCAGATATGTGTCATGTGTATTAATGCAATAAATAATTGTCTTTAAATGTATGGGTGTGGAATATTTTGTATGTGTATGTATGTATAGAAACACTTGTCTGTTTACATATGTGTATTAATATATGTGTAAAGTATTAAAACAAAGGACAGTTTTTAATATATGTGTCAAGAATCTTCTGGACGCTAAAGTGTATGATGGTGCATGTGTGTGTTTGCTGGACAGTAATGTTGGTTAATATATATATATATATATATATATATATATATATATATATATATATATATTCAAGTGTTACTACAGTGGACACTTTTCAATTGAAATAGTTAAATGTGTTCATTATAATAATGTTTAAAGTAATAAATTAAATCTATTAATTCCTTATATGTATATATACATACATACATACATACATACATACATACATACATACATTAAAAGTTCGACAAGATATTTGTATTGAACACTTTTTAATACAAATGTACACTGGTCTAATCTTATTATGACCAAAAACTAAGTAGTCAAACAATGAATATATGAGAAAATAATATATATATATATAATCATATGTTAAGAACAATTTTAAAGCAAAGAAGTATAACAAAGTGGAAAAATGTTTTTGCATGTCATGTTTTGAAAACATTTTCCACATTATATATATATATATATATATATATATATATATATATATATATATATATATGGGAGACAAAAAAAAAATTGAAGTTTTAAATTTCCAAGTATCAACATTTTTAGCATTTCTTACCTATGCATGATAAACAACATTTGCCTTTTTAGATTCCCTACTCACTTCATAGACATATATAATTACATCAGCTAAAACATTGCTTTTGGCTGATGATGTTCTCAAGGGTGGAACATGTCACACAAAAACATTTCTCCCACTATGTCAACATTTAGCTTAATATATATATATATATATATATATATATATATATATATATATATATATATATATATATAATATGATTCAATTTTTATAGTTCCTAAAATGTATTAAGAACAATTTTTGTTTTTAAATTTGGCTGATGGGTTAGTTGGATGAATGTTTAAAGTTTACATCATTATCATAAAAAAGCATCTCATCTTAAAAGATTTAAAACAGAAGTTGGTGGTATTACTACTGAACAATTAGGATCTCAGTTTCCTTTTTCAAAAACACTAAAAATGGAGTGATTAATATTTAGGACTGATGCTCCATAAATTTCTGAAGAGTGACAGCATTGAAACATAGAATATTTTTATTACTTCACTGTCCTGTTGGTGTCAAATTTTCCAAGGCTTCTTTCCTCATTGTGTGTGCTAGACATTTCAGTTGTCTCTTTCTGATTATAAGTAAGTATACTTTTTGTTTTCGTTTTCTTTTAAACTTCCTTGTTGCTCATGTGTTTGGTTCATGATATTCTCAGCATCCTTCTGTAGACTCACATCTCTGCTGCCCCATATCTCCTGTTTATATGAGGAAATTGCCCAGCATTCAGTATCATTTAGGAGAACCAATATTACATAAAAGTTCAATATTCTCTTTGTTTCTTAAAACTTTGTTTAATTTTCAGAAAGAATCATTCACTATTCCAGTATATTTTAAAATTATGTTATGCCAATCTTTCAAATAGAGAGGAACTACCTACTTACAAAGTCATTATTCAAAATAATGTTTTATGAAGGCTTATGACAATAAACTACATTTGACAGAAAAGATTGTGATTTGGGAGGTTTTGGGGCATGTAGAACCAAAGCTATAGAACCCAGTCAGTCCTTCTATTTACCCATAGCTGGAGAGAAAAGATATGACTTCATACTTTTCACATGGGTATTAGCACATAAGTGAATGTAATGAATTTGACTGGTATTTGAGCTTGGCTCTCCAATTTCTCAATCTGAGTCATTATCCATTACTGCACCATACCTACAGCTATGAGGAAATAGTGAATCCCCTAAATTGGGTTCAAAACTAGGAAAGTAGAAAAATACATTTTGATAGTAAAAATAACAGCAATACATTTTCATCAGAAAAAAAATTTACCAGTAAAACATTTTTATAAAAAAGAAATTAACAGCAATTCATTTTTGACCCCCAGGAATATTAACAACAATATAATTTTATAAAAGAAATGACTAATGCTCCCAAGAAAATTAAATTTCCACATTAAATGACACATAAGGGCTTGATATACTGCTAAACAAACAAAGGCTTAAATAACAATTTTTGACACTAGTAGAAAATCTTTATCTCAACCATGAGGCATGCCTTTGCATATCTCTATCTAGGATGCTATTTTAGATGCAAAACTTTCTTGGTATCACTTAAATTGTGTTAGAGATGATCAAAGTATACTGAAGTGAAACATAAAATTACATAAATTTTCAGAGATATTTTCTGCAATTGTAACTGCCAATAAGACTAAAATCTAAGAATGAACAAGATGTTTTTTTTGTTAATGATATTTTGTATGAGGACTGAGATTTCTTTTTAATTTGCAAGAAGTTGCTTTCTTTTTCGTTTTAAAAACTTGAAATGGAGATGGAAATATATCATGTTGTGCTTTCGGCTAACACAGACCAAGAATACATGAGCTCATTTATACAGTTGAAGAAATTAAAAAGGAAAATTTAAAGAAAGAATAAAACAAGATTTACAAAAAAATGTTATGTGTGTGTGTGTGTTGGGGTGTGAGAGATAGGTGGGGGACTTGGTAGATTCAGAAATGAAGATGGCAATATATAAGAAGTCATCTGTCATTCTCAAAGAACATTCTCGCATTAAAATCAAAACCGAAGTCTGACCAATTGAATAGGTTTTGTTCTTTCCTGTGATAAATAGATGTTCAGGTGGTACTGTGGTTAACAGCACAGAATGAAAAATTGGCAAGCTGAGTTCAAATTCCAGTCGAGTTTGTTACATTCTCTGTTGTGGAAATAACCTTGAAAAATTATGAATTCATCTCTTCTAACCACTACCAAGGGATTAAATAGTATGGTAGATTTGATGCTTTAGACTTGCTTGGCAACCAGTCTAAGAGAAAAACACTGAACTCAAAAGCATTTGAGCATGTCTCTATCAATTTCATCTCCTGAAAAGTCACTAGCTATGAAAATCATAGCAGCAACACCTAGCATGTTGATTTTGTGACTTCATACTTTACAGTTAAAGTGTACAGGACTTGAGAGAGATTGACTAAAATAAACACACATGTTAAAGTTTGAAATTAAACCAGTACTGTTAAAAGATTTTAGAGAAAGAATTCTACATGATACTTAATGCAAGGGACTTCAACAGACAAGTTTTTTCTTATGTTTGTAGTACAACTGTGTAAATTTTCAAGAATATCGGGCCAGAAAAAGAAAATGCTGACAATTCAACTCACCAGTACAATATCGCCAACTGCTCTCCACCTAACCAGTTAAACCTCCTCTTCGCTTCGAGAACGACTGCTTTTATCGGCCGACCAATTTTTTCCATTGGCCAACAACACAGAGAGGACGCCAAAGATTTGCATACACTCCCATAGCGACTCCTGTGGTGGACTTGTTTTGGGTCTGTAATTTTCTTTTTTGCCGCACTTTACGTTGTAGTATTAACGCGACACGCTGTCACTTGGTTTGACTAGGTAAGTCGCCGTTTTCTTCGCTATAATGTCATTGTTCATTTAACCTACAAACATTTCCTTAAAACTATATATAGAGTGAGCAAAATAAAACCAGCCAACTACAAGATGAATTTAGAAACTGTATTAATATATAAAATTTTGGCATCCTCTCTCGTATATTTGTGCATGTGAATACCAGGCAGAGAAGGTAAGACAGAGAAAGTGAAATATAATTTCACTATGATTATGAATGTAACCTATATTTCTACTCTTAGATAATGATGTCCATAATGTCATTCTTAAATCTCAAGGGAATTTCTCAATCATCTGTAAGAATGAAACTATCAGTGTCTTTAATAATTTATTGCAATTATTATTACTACACTGATTACTTCATCAATCACAACTTCTCTTGGGATTTATTTTTCAAATTAGTTACTTTTCCTCTAAGTCCTTTCATGGGTATATTTATTGTACTTTTTCTATAACTCTTATGTTTTATTTTTTCTTCCCTTTCTAGCACCAGTGATGGTCCATTTTCACTCCATTCATCATTATACCATCATCTTCCACATGTTTATTTTCAAGTGGAAAGCTTGCATTATGGTTAATCCCCACCAAGTTGTATGACCTTAAACAGATAGCACAACAAATATTCTACGAAAGGTGCTAAGCAATACAAACTTCTGAAATAGAGGGATTCTACCATTTATTCTGGTTTTCTTAATGTAGGACTTTAAGCTCATTGGTGTAATGATGAGTTAGACAATAGTGGCTTTAACGTACCACATTCTAGCAATTTAATACAGAGATTGGTGTATTTCTTAAGCTTGTTAATTTCTTTGATCTTGATATTATGGTCACCAGGAACAGCTGCATTAATGAGGAGGCATTTTCTTGTTTATCATTATTATAATGATGTGTACTTTTATTATTCTGTATGTGACTATTTGCTGTACAAAAAGTTTAACCTGCCATTAAAGGTGAGTGATTCCTGAAGAATAGTGTGTTTGAATTTGATAGCTGTGTTGTCATATCCTGCTATTGCAACAGAAAACCGAGTGAAATTAACAGTAAGGATACCCTAGTTGAAAGGTCTTGAGAAAGAATATTCTTGGATGGAAAGTAATATTAATAATGCAGTGCTAAAGATTGAGTGAGCAATATATACATATTGGCCCTTGCTGTTGACAATCAAAGACATTGATATTTCTGCAAGACCATAGAACCAACCTCTGGTTTATCCTGCAATTATGCTATGCAAAACATAGTTACAGCTTTTATTTTCTTTTTTTTAATTTTTTTTTTAATAATTGTTTTACCCCAAGAAAGGCAGGAGCATCACTGGTGTGTAAGGAGTTACAGTAAGAGAAAAGAAAGAAAGAAAAAAAGCAAGTTACTGGGGATGTTGAAGAAAGAATAAGAGCAAGATGGGTATCAAGAAGATAAGAGATGGCAACTGACGTTGTATTTAAACTTTTGAAGATTGTATCTATCAGAGAAACATGCAAATGGAAGGGAGTTCCACAAGTAAGAAGTGCAAGAAAATAAACTGCTAGAGTAAAAGTGGCAGTTACATTTGCATATTTTGATGGTAAAAGGAGGGACCTAGTTGCCAATCTAGTAGCATGAGTAAATTCATCTGGTTAAGGTACCAGGGAAAGAAGCACATCATAGCAAAATCTGTGAAGATATTTGTAGAAAAGAGAGCTTGGAGAGAGTGCATAGTCTAGGTTGATTGATAGTTTTAAACTCTTGATAATGATTGTAATATTTCTACATCGGTGTGTTTCATTATGAAAGACAAAGATCTGGTTCACAGTTGTTTATTTCAAGTTCACTTATTCAAAAGTGTTTGTGTCTTGTGGTTAGCTCTTGCATTTTTGTCATTTCACACCACATTCAGGAAATGTCACATATTGCGTAAATATGGTTACTAATTTCTGTGCACGTCATAATGATGACTTTTTGTTCTGACAATTATCAATGGTTTCTGAACAGTTTTTGTATCTAGTTTAACCAACAGGTTAAACTGAAAACCATGGTATAGTTTTCAGTCACTTTTCACAGGCTGAGATTATCCCACAGGCTGATAACATCAAGAAGTCATTTTTCAGACAAATTGACAATGGTAAGATTTGTAACTGTTAGTAAGAAAGTTATAACAACTCAGCCATGCACCCAAAATGACTAAAAAGTGCTACTATAAATAATAAACTTTTAAAAAATTAGACATATTCAAGGATTAATCCCATCGCATACAAAAACAAACATCTACTCTGTATATGTTAATTCATTTGAATTATTGTATATCTAAGTATAAAACTATATTGTGATAGATATATGCATGAGTAGGTACACAATCAAAAAAAGTTGATAAATTACGGGTTTAACATTTTAGTTAATTGGAGCATTAGAAGTGTGTGAAAATGTCAAATAATAGTATAAGGAAGAAAAAGTAAGACATAAAAAAGAGAGGAAGGTGTTAAAAATAATAGTCATGGGAGGAGAGAAAATAAACTAAAAAGTGAGGAGGGTAAGATGTGGGAGAAAGAGTGTGGAAGAAATGGCAAGGATAAAACAGAGATGGCAAGAGAAAAATGAAATTAAAGTAAGGAGGATATAGTGGGTGTGAGAGAGAGAGAAAGAAAAAAGCAGCGAGGATGAAAAGGAGAGAAAGAATGAAGCAGCAAGGATGAAAAAGAGAGAGAAAGAAAGGAGCAGCAAGGATGAAAAAGAGAGAGAAAGAAAGGAGCAGCAAGGATGAAAAAGAGAAAGAAAGAAAGGAGCAGCAAGGATGAAAAAGAGAGAGAAAGAAAGGAGCAGCAAGGATGAAAAAAAGAGAGAAAGAAAGAAGCAGCGAGGATGAAAAAGAGAGAGAAAAAAAGAAGCAGCGAGGATGAAAAAGAGAGAGAAAGAAAGAAGCAGCAAGGGTGAAAGAGAAAGAAGCAACAAGGATGAAAGAGAAATAGAGAGAGAAAGAAGCAGCAAGGATGAAAAGAGAGAGAGAGAGAGAGAGAAAGAAGCAGCAAGGATGAAACAGAAGAGAAATAGATAAAAAAATAAAATGAAAACTAGGTAGACAATGTTTGAGAGAAAGCGAGAGAGAGTAAGAAGCAGCAAGGATGAAACAAGAAGGAGAGGAGGGAGAGAAAAATAAAAACAAAGAAGGATAACATATGAGAGAGAGTGAGTAAGCAGAAACAAGTATGAAAAAGAAAGAAAGATTAGAAGAAAAAGAAAAATGTATAAATAATTGAGTGAAGAAAGGATAGTTAGAGACATGGAACGGGGAATCATAATGGAACTGATACTTGATGGAGACCCTTTGCAGTCAAATTGGACAAAAGCATATAAATAATGAAGGCTATCCTTGACATAAAAGATGGACAGCCATCAATCTTAATCAGATGCACAAGTTTTTGCAAAGTTGTTATTCACATGAGGAAAGTAGATGAACAAAAAATTCTATTAACGGCTTATTGATATTTGATGACAGCAATTACTCTTCTGAACCTAGAGCAACTATAAATCCTTACAAAAAAATAAACTTTAAAATATTAACAAACACAGTCAGAATTAATCTCATCTTAAATACAAGTAAGAGGCAAAACCAGCAAGCTCTATAAATATGTTAGTCAATCAGAAACACACCATAAAAATGGTTACACAATGAATTATTTTGTAAAATGAAGCAAGTCTATTTATGAGATTCAATAAGCAACTGAAAGAAGTTTACAAAATTTCATTTTATATTTAAAAAAAAATTTTTTATCATTTCACTCAAAGCAAGGTATGCAGGGTTTACAGTGAGAGAAAAAACTGGGTACAGTGGGTCTTGAATAAAGGATAAAAGATGAATGGAATTCAAGAACATGGCATTTGACACTGCACTTAAATTGGAGATTGTAGCTGTCAGGGCATCCTACAAAAGGTAGCAAGGGAAAATGAGGAGAAAGGCTAAACGCAGATTTAAGAAAACCAAATGCATGGTCATTTGTAAAAAGAGAACACCAAAATGCCGACTACAGGTTGGGGATACTAAAATGAAAAATATGTAGAAATTTAAACACCTGGAAAGCATTCTGACAGAGGATGGAAAGTGCAACACTGAGATCTGAAGGTGCATTAGCTTGGCCAAGGACACATTTCAGAAGCTAAGCAGAGAGAGAAAGATTTTGTTGGAAACCAAGAAAAGAGTACTGAAGTGTTATGTGATATCTATCTACCTATATGGCAGTGTATGCTGGACAGTCTCTTTAAAGATGAAGGAGAAACTCTAAACAACAGAAATGTGGTTCTACAGAATGATACTGAGGATGCCATGGATCAAACATGTTAGCAATGATATTTTGGAGATGATGCAAATGAAAAGGAGACTTACACTTGGCATCAGGAAGAGACAGCTGACATTTCTGGGACATATAATGAGGAAGGAAGGCTTGGAGAATCTAATACTCACAGGATGGATAGAGGGAAAGAGAGAAGAAAGCAGCATGAGACATACTTGATGGGCTTGAGCAAGTAGATGACAGAATGGAGGTTTCAGAGAGATACCGAGAGGAAAAATGTTAAGAGCAACAAGGGATAGGGGCAAGTGGAAGCCCATGATTGCCAGTATCCTGAAAAGACATGACACATCAAAAAAGAAGAAGCTATCAGGGAAACAACTAAACAGAAGAGAGTTCCACAGGTGGGAAGTGTGAGAAAAGAAACTTTGGAGTAGAAGTGACAGTAACTTGTAACTATTTCAATGGTAAAATAAAGGAACCCGAATGTAAATCTAGTAGCCTGCTTAAATTCATGTGGATAGAGCACCAAGGAATAAAGCTCATCAGAGCAGAAGCCATAAAAATATTTGTAGAAAAGACAGAGGGAAGTCACATAATGTTGGTGAGAAAGTAACTAAAATGGAGATGCCAAGTCAGGACAGAATAAATTGTAAATCATTCTTTGTATTTTGTTGAGAACCTTAAGATTAGTATCAGGAGCACCTGACAAGATATGACAATAATATTCAATACACAGATGAATGATAGATTTATAAATGTGCAAGATGGATTCTGATGAGAAAAACTTTCTGGCCCAACATAGTGAACTAACCTTCTCATCAGTAGAAGCAGCTATAGGTTCAATATATTTGTTTCACTTCAGGTCAATTGAAAAAGTGAGGCCAAGGAGATGCAGTCTGTTGCTCTCAAGGAGACTTGTATCAGCCATATTGATGGTAAGTAGGAAAGTTTCTCTATGATGGTTGAAGGAGAGCAGTTTTTTTGTGAAGGCATTAAAATTTACAAGCCATTCTTACCTCAGTTAACCACTAATTGGAGGTCTGTCTCAAGAGGAGCAGCCAGGTTTACTTTGGCAGATTTCCTATTGAGATGGAAGTAAATGGTAGTGTCATCTGCATAGATGCTTACTTGGAAACTAATGATATTAGAAAGATCATTGATGAAGATTAGAAACAGTGTAGTACTTAGGATAGAGCCTTAAGGGACACACACGTTCATGTGAAAGGATCTGGAAGCTTTCTCGTTCAAAACAACCTTCATTTCAAGATTCATTAGGAATTCTATAATCAGGCATATACTACACTTTGATCTGAGATAGAAGAGTAGAATGCTTGGACATACAAACAATATAATAGTGTGAGTTTGTGAAGCATTTCTATGTGAGTTATTTTAAAAGTAATGGCTCTCATTTTTTTTTGTTCTCAAGCATCAGAAATGTTATGTAGTAGAAGTTGAATCTTCCTACAAATAAACCATTTTTGTTTAATTTAACAAAAAATAATTTAAATTTCTGAAAATTATATCACTTTAGCTGTTCATGTACCAAGCTAACAAAGCAATTATTATGAATACAGTTATGCGGTTTCCGGTTTTCTCTTTTCCAATCTTTTCACTGTTTTCCTTATTTTTTATTTTTTTTTTTTTTAATTGGAGTAGATCGACTAAACTATCGCCCGGTTCACACTCCACCCACATCTATTGAACAGGTGAAGAGGCTCATCCCGTGTTTCCTGTTTAGGATGCGGTTTCCGGTTTTCTCTTTTCCAATCTTTTCACTGTTTTCCTTTATTATTCTTTTTTTTTCAATTGGAGTAGATAGACTAAACTATCGCCCGGTTCACACTCCACCCACATCTATTGAACAGGTGAAGAGGCTCATCCCTTGTTTCCTGTTTAGGATGTGGTTTCCAGTTTTCTCTTTTCCAATCTTTTCACTGTTTTCCTTTATTATTCTTTTTTCAATTGGAGTAGATAGACTAAACTATCGCCCGGTTCACCTCCACCCACATCTATTGAACAGGTGAAGAGGCTCATCCCGTGTTTCCTGTTTAGGATGTGGTTTCCGGTTTTCTCTTTTCCAATCTTTTCACTGTTTTCCTTTATTATTCTTTTTTTTCAATTGGAGTAGATAGACTAAACTATCGCCCGGTTCACACTCCACCCACATCTATTGAACAGGTGAAGAGGCTCATCCCTTGTTTCCTGTTTAGGATGTGGTTTCCGGTTTTCTCTTTTCCATTCTTTTTACCCTTACGTAACCCCCTGCGCATCAGTGGCGTTACCGCCTTGCTCGGGGTGATATGATTAAAAAAAAAAAAAAAAATGTTAAAAGGATCCTCTTTAGACATTGATATTCTATCTATCTGAGAAAAAGAACTGATCAGTTCAGAACCTGAATGCAAATGAAGTCAAATTTGTTCAAAATACATACAATTTATTAAAATTGTTATTGTAAAAATAAATACACATTATTTTGCTTTTTAAATTCAAAGATTTAAAAACAAGTAAAGCAGAATTTTCAGTTAATGTTTTCATTTAAACAGTTCTAACAAAAGTTATAAAATAGAAATTATTTAGATAAGATTGTTAGGCATGGTACAGAATGGGATGATACACAAGGAATGCTCCAAAAGTAATGCCAGTGATTTATTTCCACAGAAATTACTACAGATCCAAGAAGAACTAAGGACACTACTTAATCGGGCAAACTTTCTGCGACAAAAAATTGTGACCCCTGAGGGTTAGAATGTGTGTTGTAGTGCAGTGGATATTGACTCAAAACAACAAATCAGGGAGCCGAGTTTGAATTCCAGTTGAATCCCTTGCATCCACTTGCACACAAATACCTTTGGGAAAGGCATTAATCTGTCTCTTCCCTCCAGTTATGGGTTAAATAACAGGACAGATTGGGTTCTATAGCCTTAGCTGGCAACCAGTCTACTAAAGAAAATAATGGCAACCTACTGCGAAATAATCTTTTGCCCAGTCAGTCATGTCTCTTTCGAGACATGATTGCCGAAAGCATGTATCACGTATGGCACTCAACTGAGGGTTAATAAAAACAAAAACAAAAAAGAAAAAAAAGGAAGAGAAAAGAGGTTATTAATGGGATGATAATTGTTGAAATTTGCAGGAAGGTTGATGAAAAGTTGAGAAGAAAATTAAAAATGAAATGTATGCAAAAATCATATTTCAAAGTAATAAAATAAAATCATCAAAAATTCTAAGGGGAATTTAAACCAAATTTAACAAGACAGAATTCAGTAAAATTAAGCAAAATTACAATGACCTGTCCTTCCTCACTTCCTGCCAATAAGAAAGAGACAATGTCACCTTGAAGAGGTCAGTCCAGGAAAATAGAAAAAGCATGTGGTCAATAAAAAAACATTGGTGGTCACCAAATAGCATTTAAGATTGTTCAGAAAAAACATCTCGTTTGAATCAGCCACTATCCCTGTAAAAATAAAGATTAGCATGAGGGGTTAGTTCATTTTAATATCTGTGAAATTCATCAAACATTTTATAGCTGACATTAATTCAGATTCCTTTAGACACAAGTGATAGAAAAAGTTAATGGCCCTAGTGTGACCCTAGGCAGCAAGCTGTGTGGCCTGGTTAATCAAGAGGTCACCTAAAAGAAAAAAAAACAACCAGTGTGAGACAAGCTGATAATTAATAATTAATCACTCAGTCAGTTAAGTGCCATACATGATACACACTTGGGTGATCATGTCTCGAAAGAGAGATGACTGACTGGGCAGAAGATTGTTCCGCAGTAGGTTGCCATTGCTTTCTACAGTAGAATGGTTGCCAGCCAAGGCTATAGAACCCAATCTGTCCTATTATTTAACCCATAACTGGAGGGAAGAGACAGACTAATACCTTTTCCAAGGTATTTGTGCATAAGTGAATGCAAGGAATTCAACTTAATTAACTAGAAATCCTATTTTCACGTATTCATACTAAAAGTTTAGATTTGTCACAAAGTGTACTAGCCCTCAGGGTGGGCTGAGATGCTGAGAAAGTGAGAGAAGGATGAGGGAGAGAGTAACACCGCCTATTAGAATTAAGAGCCAGCTTTATTCCTCTGAGCACAGTGCACTAGCTCTCAGGGTGGCCTGAGGTTAGATGCTGAGAAAGTGAGAGAAAGATGAGGGAGAGAGTAACACCGCCTATTAAAATTAAGAACCAGCTTGATTCCTCTGAGCACTCTCAAAAGGGGAGTTGGACAACCCTTAAATTTATAAAAATCACTCACATAAACATATTTTGAAAATATCAAATTTTGGAAAAGGTTGATGCTAAGGATAGAACATAACCAAACCCTGACTCTGGTCAACTCCACTTCTGGTGGACACAGGACTCCATATGATATAGAGATTTGAATAACTTTGAGTCTCCTCATTGATGCTACAAGAATCCACATCATTCACCGAGAGTACCTGACCAAAATCTTGTGCTAACCCTGAAGACCAGAACTTAGAAAGTTAAATTTTTGAATAAACAACAAAAAGATTAAAGGATGTGGTAGAACATTTTTGTGCATCCCTTATTTGATTTACTTATATTCGGTGTTTAAGATTTTAATAAAAATATCAATGAGCAATGATGAAAATTGAAAGGGATAAGGGAAAGAATGAGAAGATACTGGCAATGAAAAGCAGAAGCTTAAGATAATAATTTTACTTGTTAGCATCTGTAGAATATCTACCAGTTCAACTTCTTGTCATTATGAATTTTACACTAGTTTGGCTTTCATTTTTGTTGCTTTTAATAACTCTGTTAATAATTCAACTAAAAGCTGGCTACAATATGACGTTGGATTCACCAGCCTTTTGTTAGTGTTAGTAACAAATCACATGGTACCAGTTGTTAATAATAAAACCCATACATGATATAACAGTGAAATAATAATCTGTTTTCTAATATAAAACATTATGTTACTTTATATATTTGTCAGTCACACAGTTAGATCTTCATTATTTGTAATATGATATTTCATTGCTATAACATAGCGATACCACATCTGAAGTGCAGGTTTATTATTACAATAAAGTTTAGACCAAGTTTATGCAAATGTTACTTTTAACTTACTTTCTTTATAATACTTTCTTTGGATATGTCTACTTTTAAGAAAAACACTGAGTGAGACAATCTTGGTGTGGCTGTGTTTCAAGAGATAATGAAAGATTAGAAAGCAGATAAGAATGGAGAAGATTAAAAATTGCAATACAATGTAATTCTTTATGTAAAGACAGAACAAAAGAAAGAAAAAAGGTAGTAGAATGCATTTGTGCCTTTCTCCTCCCTCTTTTTTTTTTACATATACATAAAACCAGTTCCTATTTAGTTAAAAATGAAGACAGGTAACAAAGATCAGAAGGAAATAGGAATAGCATGAGAAGATACAGCAAATGGTGAGTAGAGGGATGAGATAATTTATAATCTTTGTTGACAACACCAAGACATGGGTCCATCTAGAAGGATAAGGAAGAGAATGAGAAGATACAGCAAATGGTGAGAGAAGAATAGAGAGATGAGATAATTTATAATCTTTGTTGACAACACCAAGAGATGGGTCCATCTAGAAATATAAGCAAGAGAATGAGAAGATACAGTCAAATGGAGAGGGAACGGTAAAGGCATGAGGCAATGAATATTCTTTATGGATAACAGATAATCCTTTAACCACCATAGAGAAGCTTTCTTAACTTCCATTAGTATAGATCATGCTAGTCTCCTAGAAAGCAATACACTGTGCCTCTTTGGCCTCACACTCTTTGCACAGCCAGTTTTCTTGCCAGAATTAATCTTGCACATTTATAAATCTACCGTTTGTCCCTGTATTGAATACTGTTGCCATATCTGATCGGGAGCTTCTGCTATTCATCTCAGGGGTTCTTGACAAAATCCAAAGGAGGATCTGCAATGTAATTAATCCAGATTTTACAGCTCAACTTCAGTTACTATCTCATTGACGGGAAGTGGCTTCCCTCTGCCTTTTCTACAAACATTTTCATGGCTTTTGCTCTGACAGGCTTCTTTTCCTGATGCTTCATTCACATGAATTTACATGAGTTACTAGATTGGCTATTTTGTCCCAACCTTTTACCATCAATATAGGCAAATTTAACTGCCACTTCTACTCAATCAGTTTCTTTTCTTGCACTTCCGCCTGAGCAACTCCCTTCTGTATACTTGCTTCCATGATAGCTACAATATCCAAAAGTTTAAGTGCAATGTCAACTGCCATCATCTATCTCCTTGTCTCCCATCTTTCTCTTATCCTTTCTGACATTCCCTATACTTTCTCTTCATTTTTCTTTTTTTTTTTGTCTTCATCTCCTCTCATGTAATCCTCTCCACACTAGTGGCAGTATACAGAACTACTTTGCTTGGCATGATTATAAAAAAAATCCTTGTCATCAACACTTAGCTGGTTGCCAGATTAATAGATAGCAAATGTTTCCGAATAAGAAAACAGCTAGTATTTTCCATTACTATTGCATAAATTACTTTTCTTGCATATTAGCTTTTTCCAGATTTGTTTACTTTTAAAAATGAGATAGAGAAACCGTTTGGGTAGCCCGATATAAGGTAATAATGAAAGAGTGAATGGCATATAAAAGTTTAAAAACTTCCAAGCAGTAAAAAAAAAAAAATAAATAAATAAAGAGGATGTGTGGGAAAATAATTTTATTATAAAATAATCCTTTTTATCATTTAAACCTAATCCATGTTTGTCTAGTATTTTGATAAAAATGTAGATCAGCAATGAAGATTAGAAGGGATAAGGGAGAAAATGAGAAGACACAAGTAAAAAAAAAAAAGGAAGAGGCATCAAATAATTATTCATGATCTCATGACTCTTCTTTTGGAATTTCCACTATTCTGATCATGTGTTAAAATAATTTATTAGCTGCAAACTCACCATATAAGAATGCAGGGAGAAGTAAAGTATGTCATTATGCTGATTATGAAAATACATTCTATATGAGAGATAGAGAGAGTGAGAGAGAGAGGAGAGAGTGTGTGTGTGTGTGGATATATTTGGGAAAATTCTATATCTAATAAATCAGAAAAAAAAATAAAAATTTATTACCTACATATTTGATAATAAAATTTTAAATGAGTTATCACACTTTCCAGTAATGATGGGGATTTCCTTCCTAACCTTTTATTTGAAGTAATTTATAATTCCAACACCTTGAGTATATCATTATTTTCTCTCAAGTTACATGTGCTATTCATTTTAGTTGTTGCTGCTGTTGGTAGTTCTCAAGTGATGTGCTTTCTGTTATTTGATACATGTCTTTGTGATTCTGCAGTGCCAGTTCAAAAGGTTCAAAGAAGTGTTGTCTTCATGAACCAATACTTTAATCCAGTAGGCTATTGACATGTGGTTTGTGAGTTCAATCCCTGGGCTGGGCAGTGTGTACTTGGACTCACTGGAAATGAGGGAAGCAGTAAGTGAGCATTGTTAAAATAAGAACAAGATATCTGTTCTGGATATGACAATAAACTACATCCAGCAGCAAAGCCTCTGATTAAGAGATTGAAGGTTTTGAAGAGTGTACTTCAGTTCAAAATTACCTGAAAATTACCCAGTTTACCATACACCCGATGAAGGTCAGACGGCACAATAGCTGAAATGTTGTGAAATCCACAACAATGGTAACTCTACATTTCAGAAATTCAAACAGAAAAAACGCAAAACAAAAAAAGAAAAATCAAAGTAGAAAAAACAAAAAACAAAACAAAGTTACAATTAATATTTGTGTTCTTCATTTTTAATATTTTGCTTTCAACAGAAGGAAAACTGAATCAAAGCCTTAACCCTCTAGGGCCATTCGTATCATATTTGATACAGTATGAAAACAAGCCTTGAAAGAAATATTTTCCTGAAAATTTTTTTAAGAGAAATATTTTATAAATTTCAAATGAAAGCAGTACTGACTGCTCAGTCAATGAATACCAAATGTTTCCTTATAGGGAAATACCAAATGTTTCCTTATAGGGAAATACTGTATCAAATATGATACGAATGGCCCTAGAGGGTTAAACAAAAACTAAATTTATTTTTCTATACTTTTGAGATGAGGTATTGTAACTTTTCACATTGTTCAGACTGTTATCTTCATCTTTATTGTAATATTTACAATGTTTTGACAATTTCGTACACTCCAATCTTCTTCATGAGTCATGCCACTTCCGGATGTTCTAGCTATCTTCCTTTAAATCCACTCTCTAAGGTTTTACACTATTTACATTGTTTGGGCTATAGTCCAACTTTATTGCCATGTTTATGACGTTTTGGCAATTGTACACTCTGTTCTTCTTCAGGTGGTAGGAATTTTTAACCAAACCCTTTATTATGATCACTGGGGTATATCATTTGAAATTACAACAAATTTTCAATTGTTCCTCTTTTTTGTAGTACAACCAAGGTTGCATATTTAATCAAATCATTGACAGACTCGAGGTATGTGTCCAGCTGCTAAGGAATTTCTCCTGATTGAAGGAATAGCAGCAATGTCTTTGTGGATTCAAACTTTTCTAGCATATGAATAATTGTTCATAGAGCAAAAAAATCTTCTTTGTTTAAGAAGCTCTCATTGTTGCATTGTATCCTTTAGCATCAAGTCTCAAGAGCTAAGAGACAGATTTTCATGGTAACATAATGCTCACTTTTTACTTTTCAGACAGGGATCTCTTGGTAGACTCTATAACTGATTGCCATTCATGTGTGAGAGTGGATAAGTTATCTGGCAGCATTCAAGAAGAATTTCCTTTTCCATATTTTCTGGCATTTTAAAGGTGATTAAAAATTCATCATCTTGAAATGACTGCTTGATCAGTCTTGAATCAACACACGCCATTCAAAAACCTAAAAACTATTTTAAAAAATCCTAACAGAAAATTTTCAGAACTTCACACAAAATTTCATGCAGTCATTTGCACAAATTTGTAAGTCATCCTCATGATCATAGAAATGATTTCAATAAAATGTAATAAAACCTCATGTAAGGAGTAGATAATATGAATCCTATTGGTAGACTGACCCTGTAGACTGGGTACCAATGACTCTTTACTGAGCATGCAATTCCATTGAATAGTAGCAATCATACCAGTTCAGGAAATCTTCACATTAATTACATCCAGGTTCTTACAACATTTCACCTTTCTTGCCAGATCTTCTATTATCACATTGAGCAATATTTGATATCAAAAGTGATGAAATGAAAAATAAAGTAAATGAAATTGGCAGGACGAAAGAAAAAATTAAATTTAAAATTTCAGTATCCTTTCTACTTCGTGCACATCATTGCAAACATCACTTTAGTATGAAGAAGTCCTAAAGGATGAAATGCATCATATGAAAAATTTTCCCAACTTTGTCAAAGATCATCTATATATATATATATATATATATATATATATATATACATACACACACACATTTTTTTCCTCATCAATAAAACAACTCTGAGTTACATCAACAATCTAATTTTTAGGTGCTGATTGAAAACTTTTTTCAATTACAGTGCATGAAACTCAGAGTTATGCATTATTCATTATGCAAAAATAAAAATAACACTGACATATCATTTTAACATATATTTAAAAAAACTGCATAAATATATCTAAAGATTAAATTTATTCAATAAAATCGCTATTGGCTTCAACCACAGCCTTTAGATAATTTTGGATTCAGCTACAACTCTTCTAGATGGTCTCCTTGTTTAAGTTGGTGAATGCTGCCATAATCCTTGTCTTAAGTTTATTTTTGGAGTTACAAGGCGTTTTGTTGGTCTCTTGCTCAACTGTGCTCCACACATAATAATCAAGGGGGTTGCAGTCTGGGGTGTTAGATGGCCAGATGTAAAAAGTGATATAGTTACAGAAATTGTGTCTAATAGTCATAACTGGCTTCTCCTGCTTATGTGGCATGGTGCAGAGTCCTGTTGCCAGACATAGGGCCTTCCAGTAGCCGCATTCTTGACTCATTACCTCTTCACCAACAAATTCAGGAGTTCTTTTCTTATCAGAATGATCAGAGTGAGTTTTCCAAGCTGCCATACCTTCATAATCACCATTAGACTCACCAAACTCTTTCTGAATCCTCTACATTGTCCTCAGATTGACACCTATTTACTCTGAAAGTTTTGTATTGGAACTTTTGATGCAAATGTCAAACAGTACAGTATGCCGTTTCTAAATTTCTGGCTGTGTGAATAAGTTATGGTGCTCTTTTTCTCACAGATGTGCCCAACTGACCCTACTATATTGCACAGTCAACAAAATAAACAATATAAAGTGGTGACAATTTATCTATTGCATCCTGTACTTTTCCATATTGCAATTTTTGGTCACAGATATCAGTAATTAAGTATTGTTCAACATTGCATAATGCTATGAAAATGTTAATGCTGCATTTATCGTCATTACTTGATTGCCTGTTGTGTTTCAATATTCTACAATGCTGAACCACTGTAAGTTAAGTGAATCAGACCAAATTGAAGACAGACAAAAAACAAAACAAAAACAAACACACAGAGCACAGAAACCTTGATAAGTATTTCGATTAACTGCAATGGCTGATCGTCTCCTAAAGAAGAATGAATTTATTCAATGAATAACTAACAAAATAATTATATATATGTGTGTGTGTGTGTATATATATTGGAAGTTGTTTCTACAGTCTACCAAGATCAACTGTCATCACAAATAACTCAGTTACATTTTAAGGCAATTTTTTCCAGCTGAATGTCTGGATGTATGACAACGTTTATTCCAGTGGAAGAAAACTTAGTGCTTCACTAGATACTGTCAGCTTTCATTTGGAAGTTAGCAAAACCAATCATTTATTTTCATTAATGGCCAGAAACTAAAAACAAGTTGGAAATAAAGAATAAAAACAGACAAAAAAAAAAAACTGAATAACTAAAAATTAGAATTAGTTTTTTTCATAGAAAATTTGTTATTCGTATGTTGCTCATTCTTTTAATAGTTCAATTTGGCTGGGTTTTTTCTTTCTACAAGAACTACTACTTTGTGGGACAGACTGTAACATGGCTGCTTTCTTGCACACTATTCACCTCTACAAGACAAAGGTTAATAATTATTTAACATCCTTATCCACACATTTCTACCACCATTTTTCATTCATTTCCAACAATTCATTCATCATAACCATTTTAATAACCCACTACATTGAGTGGCTCTCGAGCCTTGTTCGGGTAAATTTGAGTAACAACAACAACAAAAGAAACATTGATATAAATCATACAGTCTTGAGAGTATTTTTTTTTTTTTTTTTTTTTTTTTATAAGCGTTTCACCCCGAGCAAGGCATGTCACTGCCACTACTGTGCAGGGGGCTACGTAGAGTGGAGAAAGGCTGATTAAATATAGGAAATAACAGAGGGTGCGTGATAGGCGGGTGAGGATACCGAGAATGAGGGTTGGGTAGATGAGAGTGTTGTGAGAATAGTTGGGAGTTAGTGTGATAGGAGGTTTCTATTGACCCTACATTTAAACACCTGGAGATTGTAACTGTCGGGAAAGCAGACTTGTGGAAAGGAGTTCCACAGGCGGGAAGCGCGAGAAAAGAAGCTGTTGGAGTAGAATTTACGGTTACATCTTATTTGGAATAGTTTCTACACACATGTTAAGGCACTGCTTATTCAAACCCACAAGTGTATACAAACACAATTCTGTGTATGAATATATTTATTTGGGATATACAGATATGTCAACACACATCAAAGCTTTGAGTAAATATAAAATAAAAAATTAAACAAACTAACAATGTAGTTAAAATATGAATTACCTTTTACTGTAAATTTCAATTTTTCTCATGGTCAAACTTGCTTTTCTATAGTTAATTTAGATAATGCCAAATCAAATACATTGTTATAATTGATTTACTAGTTTTCATATGATGTTAAGAAAACTGAACACAGGATAGGTTGCACTAACAGTTTTCTGTTTAATATCATTAGATACCAAAATATTAACCAAAAACCTATTTTGGGTTCCATACATGTCTCCCAAATCCCTCAGAAATGTATAAACTATCATCAAACTATCATCTATATACAATTTTTGTCAGATTAATGTCTTAAAGTTCATTCTCTATCAGACATAGAAGCTAGCACTAAAAAATTTCAAAAAGCTTTGCAAACTAGCAAAAACCTCCTTGCAACTCCTTCAAAGTATAGTACATGTATCTAGAAAGGAAAATAATGTAATCAAGATGTTGACTTTCCACATTATCCTAATAAAATGTCTGGAAAGAAACTCCCATCAATATGAGCAAATAAATAAATAAAATAAATAACTAAACACACTAATAGTGGACTTATGAAAAAATTTTAAAGGAAAAGATTATATAAATTTCAACTGACAGAAATATTAAATTCTCTTAACAGTAACTTGACCCAAAGAGTTATGAGTTCAATATCTGGCAAAAGTAGTGGTGCACAAAAACATTAAAGAGTTGAGTTAGATGAAAATAACTAAGACATCTGGAAGTGGTGTGACACATGGAATAAGAACAATTTGCTCCAGTGAAATAAGCTATTTCCAAATCCTGCTTAGACAAACTAAAATTACACTGGCCTGCCTTAAAAATTTTCTCACCAAAAATCAAAAGTTTATCAATTAATATATGATCATCGTTTTATGCTGAATTAAAAAATACCATTCATTGTGTTCAGTCAGGTCTTGTTTTTAAGTTGAGCTTGAATACTTCACAATAAATTGGACACAATAAAAACACTTATTCAAAAGCTGGTGAACTCTACTTGTCACAGGTGATTGTGGATCCATGATATTTAGTATAGCATATAATGTTGGTATGTGTACCTAACTACGGTATACCATTCTGCTTGTTAACACCCACACACCTACAGGGAATGAGGCTTATCCCTCAGCTTAAAACAATTTTTAATGACAAGCTGAGTGCTGATTTATTTTTTTCTCTTTTCAGCTTGACATTTGTATTCTTTAAAAATGAATCTCAAGTGTAAGAATAATTCTGACAGATCCTGTTACATCTATGGTAATGTGGTTCGTTCTAAGAGACAAGCAAAAAAAAAAATCACTGACTTTGTGAAGAAGACACATCACAATTATTTTGAAGTCAAACTAGGTGTTCAGGATAAACCATTTGCTCCCCACATTTGCTGTAAATCATGTGTGGAGAATTTGAAGGGTTAGAGGAAGTGTAAAAGGAAGAGTATGCCATTTGCTATTCCAATGGTATGGTCTTGAGAGAAGGTAAAGATCTCATTATGGATCTGCTATTTCTGCATGATAAATTTAAAAAGAATAAATCGCAAGAACAAGCACCATGTCCAATATCCTGATGTCCCTTCTGTCATCAGACCAATTTCTCGTGGCACAGACTTTTTTGCTCCAGAGTCAGATGGTAACATGGAATATGGCTCTGATTCCAAATATAGTGATGTGACTGTTGTTTTGGGGGATGGCGCATACAAGTCAAAAGAGGACAACCAGCCAGTACCCTTGACACAAGCAGAACTCAACGACCGTACACGAGACCTGAACCTTTCAAAGGAGTTGAGTTTATATCTCAAAGAGAAATATCTGTTGGCACCAGGAACAACATTCTATTGGTATCAAGATCATGAGAGAGAATTAGGGCAGTTTTTTCACATTCCAGGATAAGTCATCATTAGTTTATTGCAACAACATTGCTGGATTGATCAAATCGCTGGGCTGAGAGTATGACTGGAGATTTTTATTAACTCATTCAACAAAAGTCTCAAAGCAGTTGTTCTACATAATAGAATGGATTTTCACCTATCCTTATTTGGCATTCAGTACAAATTAAAGAAACTGATAACTGCATGAATTATTTGCTGTCTGCTGTTACCTACCAGGAGCATAAATGGCTGATCTTTGAAGACTGTTCCTAGGGCTCCAAAGTATCCTTGTTTTCTGTGTCTCTGGTCAGACAAAAGTAGCTGTTAAGACAAGGGTTAAAAACCTGGCTTACATAACATTCCATCTCACCCTCTCGTTGAACCGAACAAAATACTGCTTCTACCTTTACATATCAAGTTAGGAGTAATGGAGAACTTTGTGAAGCCAATGAACAAGGAAGGCAGCAGATTTGCTTTCCTCTAGGAGAATTTCGCATGGCGCAACTCAAGCCCCGTATATTTAACAGTCCTTAAATAAGAGAACTCATGAAGGACCCAATGTTTGACAAAGTACTGAGCAAAGCTGAACGGTTTGCCTGGCAGTCACTGAAGTCAGTAGTTACAAACTTCTTGGAAAATCACCAGAATGCAAAATAGGAGAGGGAAATTGAAGAGCTACTGAAGAGTTCCTACCAACTTGAGACACAAATGTCAATTAAGCTGCACTTTCTGTGGTCACACTTAGACTATTTTCCAAAGAACTTCAGATATTTGAGTAAAGAGCAGGGTGAGCACTTTCACCAAGACATTTGCATTATGGAAGAGCACTATAAAGGCTGGTGAAATGTAAACTTTCTCGTTGACTACTGTTGGTGTGGTGGTTACCAAGCACAGGAGGAAGCCCCTGAAATAACCTTTCATCCATGAATAACTTTTTTGTGTATTTTTCTGTTTAATATGGCACAATGTAAGCTTTCTGCAAATATATCAGCCCTAAATTTAGCATTTCTTGCTTAATTCAGCAAGAAAATAAACAGGATTACAACACTGTTCTATACAACATTTCATGTAAGAGCTTGTATCGTAAATATTGGATCTGATTAGAAAATGAGTGTGATCTTTGTATTCAGCATAAAAACTGCTTTAAAATGAGCTTTTATATATTCAACTTGAAAACATTGCAGGTCAGTGTTATAATATGCATGAACACTGCTTCACAGAACAGATGCATGTGAGATCTGATTAACCAAAAAACAGCATAGAAACTAAAAATACCAGAATCTTCTTTTGCTATGTTATATTTCATTCTCTGATGAAGTTTTAATAAAAATTATAGGAGTTGAATCTATAAACATTTTGTCCACTATATATAAAATATTTATTTAGACTTTATAACATATTTATATGTTATAATATCACTTCAAAAGTAGCCATTTTGTTTCAACATTATCTGTGTCTTATCAAGTTATGAGATTTATTTCAAGTTGGAGTTTTTAAAAGGTTCAAGACTCTCCAAACCCACTTAATCAGGGAGGTATTGACAGAATGAACCAATCAAAATAAAGTAATTTCTAATTTGAAGAATATGAGAACAGACTCTAAAAACTATTTATTGGGGGATTAATTTTAATATTTGATTAAAATAGAGATCAGCATTATAAATTGACTATTAGATTCACTTTATTTTTATTGCAAATTTTAAATTTTAAGTTTAACAAAGCATTGGATTTAGATTATTATAAAGTTATTTAGATATTAGATGAGTAAAAGACATGGACATACACATATTCAAATCTACAGACATCCACATATAGACAAATAGACAAGTATATACACATATGAACATATATTGGTCTACAAACAGATGTACAGATAAATAAATGCACACACACACACACACACACACACATATATATATATATATATATATATATATATATATATATATATATATATATATATACACACACAAATTTTAAAATTTTGTTTTTATTGACATGTCAATATATCAGTTAAACTTTAAAGCCAGGTTTGGAAAGCATCTGTAAAGGCTACAATATTGAATACATGTAAGAGCAAATTCGCAAGATAGCAAGAGTCTTAAATATTTCAGTGCATGAACAAACAAACATAATTACATATATACTCATGCAAATACACAAGCTAAAACCAAAAATGTACGCAACAAAAAACTCTACAGATCATATACAAATTATAAATGTAACCACATACATGAAAGTACTTATACACAGCTTCTGGCATAAATATACACAAATAAACGCAGACATATTCATACAGAAGCATACACGCATATAAACTTGCATAGACAAGAAATATTCTTTTTCTTCCCTAGCCTTGGTGACCCTTACAAGATAAGGCTAAAGATTTCTATTCTGGGTCATGTTACTTGATTTTTATTTCATTTAAAAAATTTGGGGGAAATATTTATACTGAATAAAATGTGGTCAGGTGAAATGAACTAATTAGTTCATTGAAATAGATTATAATTTGTAACCACTTTATATGAGGTGTTGAGTTTTCCTTTATATATATGCTTACATTTCAGTTTGAGTGTGTGAGTGGATATAAAATCAAATATGAATATTATACAGTCATATATAAAATACCTGTTTGATTGCAGATGAAATACAATGTTTCTTCCTTTTTTAATTTAATTCGTATAGAATAGTAATTATGACTTTGAAGAAATAGTTTCTCTTTTCTAGGCCTTCAAATATTGATAAGCTGTAAATGGTCACATTTATTTACTTTCTAAACTCGATCCAGAACACTGTATTTGATTGCCTAGAAGACTGTAGCTCATTTAACAGAATATTATAGTAGTATCAATTTAGAATAGAAGAAATACTAGTAGCCCACAGTGTCTTGGTGAATATTTGACAACTAAATAACTCAGCTTTGCATATAGGATGGGAAAAAGTTTTTGAAGTCAATTTTTTGGGGAAAAAAATGTGTAGACTAATTATATTTTGTTATTTTCACTTTCAGAGCAACTTATAATTAGTTAGGTGCACACAAGGAAGACAATAAATATAAAATAATACTTAACTTAAAAACATTTAATTACGAGGTGGATATAATTCAGCAATTACTTCCAAAATGTTAGTGACATGGGTTCTTGCACACTCACAAAATTAAACAAAATTCCGTAACTAGACTGGTAATCACTTGAGAATGCCAGAAACTGTAAGTTTTGATGTGCGGGTGGTGTAATGGCTTGGAATTGGAGAGCAGAATTCCAATTCAAGTTGGGTTTATTCTATTCACTTATACACAAATGCCCTAGAGAAAGATATGAATCCACCACTTCCCTCTCCAGCTATGGGTTAATTAGTAGGAGTTGTATTGGTAAATCATTATCTCCCCAATGTAAAAATATTTACTGGCTTTGAATAAACTGCAGAGATTGAAATGCTGTAAAAGACAAATCAATCAATCAAAATGTCATTTCTAGGGTAAGTGGATATGGATGAATGTAAATAAATGGCAAAACTGCCCAACAAACAGAACTGACAAAGTTTGCAATAATAAGGAAACAAGAAAAAAATGGGGCAAAAAGTAATCTAAAGCAAGCAAATTATATACACAAGGCAAATTAACAGTGATAAGGCAAGGCAACAGCAAAAAGTTCACAGAGTCTGGCATGCTGGCCTTCTAGGCAAGCTGCAAGATTATGGTATAACTGGACAATTGTTAGACCTTATCCAATCATTCCTTTCAAACCACACAATGAAGGTAGTATTGAATGGACATGCCTCCCAACACTATCATACGAACGCGGGTGTCCCTCAAGGCTCTATTCTAGGTCCTATGCTTTTCCTTATCTACATTAACCATCTCCCAGATGTAATAAGATCCCAAGTAGGCATATACACTGATGACACTACAGTTTGTTCTCGCATCGATCAAAAATCTGCTGAGGCTGACAAAGCAAACCTCACTGCCAAGCTTGAAAAGGAGCTCCAATCCGTGGCAGACTGGGGTAAGAAATGGCTTGTGAATTTTAATGCTTCCAAAATGAAGCTGCTATCTATTAACCATCACAGACAATTCCTCCTATCCCCCATTAGCATAGATCAGGCTAGTTTCCCTGAAAGCAAAACACTGCGTCTCCTCGGCTTAACTCTGACAACAGACCTCAAGTGGAATGACTATATAGAATCCATAGCTAAATCTGCTGCTAAGAAAGACGGTTCTCTGTGTAGGGCCAGGAAATTTTTTCAGCCTGAAATAATCCTCTACATATATAAATTTACCATCCGCCTATTCATTGAATACTGCTGCCATATCTGGTTGGGTGCTTCTGCTATCCACCTAGGTGTCCTTGAAAAAAATCCAACGAAGAATCTGTAATGTGATAGATCCCGACTTGGCAGCTCAGATAAAGTCACTTTCTCACCGGTGCAATGTGGCTTCCCAGTGTCTCTTCTACAAATACTTTCATGGCTTCTGCTCCAATGAACTTAGCTCACTGGTACCCCCTATATATAAATTTACTCGAGCCACAAGATTAGCAACTAGGTCCCATCTTTTTACTGTGAAACCAATAAATTGGAAATGCAAATTCTACTCCAGCAGCTTCTTTTCTCGCACTTCCTGCCTGTGGAATTCCCTTCCATTTACTTCCTTTCCCGACAGCTACAATCTCCAATAATTTAAATGTAAAGTCAATAGTCATCTCCTATCTCCCTAACCTGCATCCTCTCTCTCATGCTCCCTTCTCCATCCATTCCACTCTCATCAGTATTTTCATCCTTCTTTTACCCACTTCATGACACCTCCCATAATCTGTCACTCTTTCTCATAACTTTCCTCCTATGTAACGCCCTGCAAAACAGCGGCAGTAAAATGCCTTGCTTGGGGTGATATGATTATAAAAAAAATAAACTAAGGATTGGAGTTGACACACAAGAACAAGTTCAGATAAATGAATACTGTGTTCTGACCTCAAGGTAAGATAGTCTGAGACTGAATCAGATGACACTGACATGTGACCTATCTTATTGATGAAGAAGAAATCCCAGCATGTATTTGTGTGCTTCTGCCTATAAAATAGGGAGGGGAAAGTATTTTGCAATCATTACTAGTAGGATATATACTCTTTTTTAGATCCCTCTGTGAATATGTGGTATTATGGTATATGTAGGATTGTATGGTGATGGAAAAGTTATTGTGGTTTATAAACATATTGTAATGAATGATTGGGTCATGAATCTGATTAGCTAAGGTCTACAATAGAAGGTGTTGAGTAGCTTCACTCCACTCCTCTTTCAGACATGTGCCAAAATTAGTGTACACATACATTAATAAATATTCATGCTCAGTAGAATCAGCCCTTCTATCACATAAACTTGGTCAAGTATGAATCAAGATATCAGTGACCATTTCACAAATTTCCATATCCATTCTCCAACCTTACTCAAACACTCTTGTTACAATATCCCAGATTTGAAAACCTGGCTGTATTATGATCTCCTTCCTTTATAATTTCTTCATGGATAGCACACTTTCTGCTGAGTGTGTGTGGGTTCCTAGCACCTGAAGAAGGCTGAAGTGTACAGCAACCAGAACATTGTGATGAGGACAACAATCCAAATAATGTAAATGGTGTGTGTGGGGTTAAGAACAATCTTAGAGTGTGTGTGTGTGTGGGGGGGGAGAAACACAAAAGAAAACAACAGAAAGCAACTTTTTCCAACCATCCTAAGTAAAACATATATCTTCATGGCTTAGTGAAAACAAATTTGTGACTTCATTCTGACTCACTTCATGCACATAAACAACTGATAAGAGATAATTACTTTGATATTGAGGAGTTTTTGCATCTATGATAACAGATAACAAAATCTTGAAGAAAATGAAATAGAACCAAATCTTTATTTTCCACTTCAGGCTGGGACAACAACAACAAATTTACTGAAACTACATAAAACAAAAACCAATTATTCAAGTATAAATTTGTCACTAAACGTAGAGGTTAATATTGCTTCTGAGGGCTTTAACACAGGAGATAAGAGTTTTGAAAACCAGAAAGGTTATGAAAAGATGTCGACTTGAGAGTACAACACATAGAATACTGCTGAGTATAACTAGTCCTCACAGACCAGTTTGTAAATTTACAGCAAAGTTTGGCAAATTTCCACCCATCCCCATCTGAATACAAATAGAAAGTAAAAATGATGAAAACTTTGAAAAGAAAGCATTTGATTAAATTGAGCGTTACAAAATTTTTTTTCTTTTAAAAAGTTTTTCTACTGCTAACAATTTATAGTAGATTTCTCTGTGGGGAAAAGTACTATTAGGTTTGATACAAAAGTTCACAGCATCATCATTTGTGTATGTCAGGGAATGCAATCATTCAGCTCTAAAATGTTATTTACAAACCTACAGAAAAATTCCCAAACCAAAAAATGAATCCATATAAACTTATGGAAATCAATGTCAGTCAGTATTTTAACATTTGTACTTAAGCTGAACAGATTTAAGAAAAAAAAAAAAAAAAAAAAAAAAACAGTTTTGAAGAGGATAGTCACTAGAAAAGAAAAATTATTTTTTAAAAACAGGTGGCCCTTTACCTGTTGAGACAAAAAACGTCCCTCTCTGAAGAGGCATGAACTAGTGAGTGAATCCAGAAGTGATATAAGACCTTATTTTTAGATGTTGAACCAGGAGAAAAGTAAAGCAAAAATTGTTGAATAAATATGAATTAAGTGTTTGGGTTTGGTGATTCTTGAGGTTAGTTTATCAAAGACAAAAAAATATACTCCTATGCATTGCAGGGGAACTTGTAATGAACACATACATAATATCTGATCAAAAAATATTAATGAATTCACGAGTAATATAATATTTCCCTACTGATTCTCATACTCCATGATCCTATTATAATTGTACTTGACCCTCTGGTTAGTTTGCATGATCATTGTGCCCTGCTAATACCTCATAAATAATAATAAACAATAACCAGAAACAGTACAAAAGAAAAGAACGATATTGTCAGACATGGACAGTGGAATAAGAATCCCACGCACTAGATTAAATAAAATGTTCAGTCTGAAATTCTGTGAATGTTACCTGGATTGTCAGGCCCCTAAAGAAGGGTACAATTCATAAAATCTTATTGTAAAATTAGTCTGAATGTCATGTTATTTATATCAGGTCAATTTGTTGTCACAGCAAGAATACAAGACTTATCAAAGACGAGATGCACTTTACAGATAGTTCCATGCTGTTCTTGCACAATGAGTGTGATGATGACAATGAATTGTTGAAGAGAGACCTTCTTTGACTGACGTTAGTGTCTAGGGCAGAATGGAATCAATGACCACATGTTAATGACCAAACACTGGAGAGAATACTTATCTTGCTTCTTAAAGTATATATGTGTAGAGACCTAATCAAGTGTCTAACTGTGCAGAGACTCCACAACCACACACTGTCATGAGATTGATGATGATGATGAATTGTTGAAGAGAGACCTTCTTTGACTGACGTTAGTGTCTAGGGCAGAATGGAATCAATGACCACATGTTAATGACCAAACACTGGAGAGAATACTTATCTTGCTTCTTAAAGTATATATGTGTAGAGACCTAATCAAGTGTCTAACTGTGCAGAGACTCCACAACCACACACTGTCATGAGATTGATGATGATGATGAATTGTTGAAGAGAGACCTTCTTTGACTGATGTTAGTGTCTAGGGCAGAATGGAATCAATGACCACATGTTAATGACCAAACATTGAAGAATACTTATCTTGCTTCTTAAAGTATATATATGTAGAGACCTAATCAAGTGTCTAACTGTGTAGAGACTCCACAACCACACACTGTCATGAGATTGATGATGATGATGAATCTAAATAAATGTCACTTTTTTTAATAATGTATTTTTATTTTTTAACCATTTCACCCCAAGCATGGTAATAGCACTGCTAAAATACTTAGTATTATTGAGTATGAAAAAATAGTGAGAAAAAAAAAACACATTAATCAGAGAGAACAATACAAAAACCTGATATAAAACCTGGAAAAATATTTTGATGGTTGAATAATAATTATATAAAAGCCATGTTTGGATCAAACTGTATATATAGTAATGTTAATATGAATTGTATATAGAAACATTTGACATTCATTGACCGTACAGCCAATGCTACTGCTAATTGAAATTTATGAAATTTTTTTTAAAACAAATTTTCAGGATAATAGATTTCTTGAGTATTGATGAGGTTTCCTTTTTAACTTTTTGTTTCATGTAGTGTGAAATGCCAATGTCATGATTATATTAATATTTTCTGTTTGAGTTCTGTATGCAATCCATTTTAGCTGTTTCTGCTGTCAAAAATCTTCAAGTAATGTGGTTTCCATTATGTGATACAGTTCTTTGCTTGTGATTCTGTAGCAATTGTTTGCAAGGTTCAAAAGAACTACTGGATTTATTCACAAAGCCCTTTTTAATCACTGATCTGAGAAAGCTGTTGCAAAATGTTGACACTTTAAATATTTCTGAACAGGTTGGATGTTATGCATGCCTATTATATGTTGGAGTAGAAGTGGTGGTTACATTTAACTATTTCAACAGCAAAAGGGTGGGACCTAGATGCCAATCTAGTAGCACGCTTAAATTCATGTGAACAAGGCACCAGGAAAAAGAAAAAACTTTGAAAGAGCAGTTGCCATGAAAATATTTGTAGAAAAGACAGAGGGAAGCCATGTAATGTAGATGAGAAAGTGAGTGAAATTGAGATGCCAAGTCAAGATCGGTTACATTGCAGATCCTTTTTTGGTTTTGTTGAGAATCTCAAAATGAATATCAGGAGTACCTGATCAGATATTGCAACAATATTCAATGCAATTAAGAACATGATTCAATTGCTTATGTTAATGTTTTGTTTTTGAAGCATTTTGCAGTGTTGGGAAAAACTACCCCAAGTGTAGCTTATTCTACCAAGGGCAGCATAAATATTTGCCCATTCAGTTAGTCAGTTAAGTGCCATACATGATACATGCTTAGGCAATCATGTCTCGAAAGAGACATGACTGACTAGGCAGAAGATTATCCTGCAGTAGTTTGCCATGTGGTTACCAGCCAAGGCTACAGAACCCAATCTGTCCTGTTATTTAACCCATAACTGGATGGAAGAGATAGATTAATACCTTTCCCAAGGGTATTTGCACGTAAGTAAATGCAACAAATTCAACTGGAATTTGAACACGGCTCCTTGTTTTCTTGTTCCAAGCCGATATCCAATGCACCACAATGCACATCCCATTTACCCATTAGTTAAACAGAAATAGAAATATACCATTTTATAAAAATAGTTTCAAATTCAAAGGATTCCAGACATTCTTTTATTTTAGCATTTACAGTTTAATTAAATATGGTTAAAAATATGAAAGTGTTACAACAGCTAATTGTAAGATAATAGAACTATTAAATATTTGCAGAAAAACTATTTTTAATGTGTAGGGAAACTTTCAAGAGGTGTAAACAACCTTACCAAATCCAATTCCAGGAAGAAACCATTCAATTCAAACCAGTAGAATCATTGAGGCCACCAAGAAGAGGGTAAAGAGAAATCCATAACAAAGCATGAGGAATATTGCAGAACTGAATATTTTGGTTGCAAAAGAGAAATGAAAAGGAGTATTTAGAGAAAAAAAATCATGCAAGATTTAATGACAACTACTCTGAAATGCCTCCAAGCAAAAATGGCTTAGCAGAATGAAGAAAAATTTGGAGAAGATGCAACATGCTACAGATGAAATTATTGCTTGGTCAGACAAGAAGTTTTTCAATGTGAAGGTTATGGTCAACTAGCAGAATGATAGGGTTTATGTCACTTCAAAAGGAAATATTTCCAAGGGTGTCAAGAACACATTTCAAGCAACAGAAACCAACTGGTATCACTAATGTTGCTTCTGATAGTTTAAAATTGCTTTTAGTTTTATTTGAAGAAGGTGTGAAAATGAATAGTAAAGTTTACCAGAGAATGTTGGTGGGAAATATGTTGCCCTGGTTGTCAGCCATGTTTAGAAGTCACTATGTCTTCACTCAAGTCAGGGCTCCTACACACATGGTCAATTTGATACAAAACTGGTGCATAAAACATAACCATGGTTTTAGTCAATTAGGCCTCCAAAAAGCCCTGAAATTAATCCTGTTGACATTTTGACAAGACCTATAATTGAAAGCAATGTTTCACATATCTCATAAAGTGTGCCAGACTTGGAAGATGCTCTTATGATATTGTGGCATAATTTGAGTGAAGACGTAGTGAAGAAGTCATACACTTCAGTTGAGAAGATATTAAGGGCAATGGTGAAAGCAAAAGGGGAACATTTTGAATTGCAAAGATATGTATAATATTGTCAATAAATGTAACAATTAACCTGTAAACTTTAATTAATTAAAACCTAAAGCTTTTTTATTTTATAATAAAATAAATAATTGATAAATGTATATGCTGCACCTGGTATGTTCAATTTTCTTATTTCTTATACTAAATTTGTTATAACAGATCCAACTTAATATATTTGAAGTGCAGGTGGTTACACATTCTGATTTTTTATAATGTAATTCAGAATATGTACTATATACATTCTTCAATAATTAATATATATTTTAATATGAAGTGGCCTGTATCACATAAATTTCTTCATATATAAATTATTATCATCATCATCAAAATAACTTGTAACTATAAGAGCACTTTTGAAACTAATCATTTGTAATACATTAATCAATGACTCAGCAACAATAACGTACAATAAATTAGAAATTCATCATAATGCTTTCTCTTCATGAAGACTCATCTCTGGTAATATGCAGTATTTTAATAAGCACTTTAGTGAGCAGTATGACTATTTTCCTTTTCCAGTAAACAAATATTTTTTTAATAACCATTTTGTTTAGTTCATATAATTGTAATTACCATAGGAACAAATTTGGAAGAGAGAAACTAATATAAAAAATGGACAATCATCACTGAGTGAAGGAATAAGGGTAGTCATCTTGAAAATGAAAAAAAAAATGTCATTGAAACAAAATGGTTGATAAATTTGTCAAGGACATAGAAGCAGAGATTTACATTACAGAAATGTCTTATGTTGCTGTCTTTGCAGTTCTTTCTAATCATTTCTTTCTACAGGATTCATCTTTTACTATCATCTGCTTCATCCATTTAAGAGTTTTTTTTACTTTCATTTGAATGCTTTTTTCCTTGTATTTGTATTCTTATTTTGTTTTTAATACGTAAAGATTTCTTATATAAAGATTATTTTCTTGCCTTGCATTTTACTCTTTTTTTTATTCTTGTTCATTTTTGTTTATTTCCTAGCATTTGTTATTCAATTCTACATTTTTAAAATATAATTTCTGTCTTCATTTTCTTTATCATTCTAATTTCTATATATAGTTTTATCTCTTTCTTTTCTATCTATCACTAATATTATCTTCATTCCTCATCACACACATCCTCACATTATCCATTATACTTTAAATGCTACCAAACCATTAAATTTGAACATCAAGTGTGATTCACACCTGTGGCCTTGTGCCAGACTAAGCTACACACATTTGTTATACTCTGTAACAAATTAGATCTCTTTTTGACTCACTCTACGTGTCAGCTTGATGTGAGTGCTAAGAAATCAAAACCCCAAATAAAAAAGTTATCTTCTTTGAAGGGGCACAAAACAAATCCTCTCAAAAATCTAAAATACAACATCAAAAAAGCAAATCGTGAATGTTGCTACCAAAGAAGAAAAGATGAACTCAGAAACCACTAGATTTGCTCTTAAGAAAGTCACTCATAAACAACTGGTGCAGAACAGGCCAGCTGTTGACACCAGTGGATTCTCAATGTCACCACCAAGACTTTGGTCAAATGACGTGTGACAAGCACATCAAGTCTTAGCAACTCTACCCTTCCTACAAGGCTGCCTCTTTTCTACCTTGATTACATTTAGAGACACTCTATGGCAAACTCTGAATTTAAAACTTAAAACTCATATATTCATCTCATCATAAATGGTGAGATGAATATATCAGTAAAACAAAAACTTTTGTTGGTTTTTAACAGCATATAGGATTATCTATAGTTGTTGAGATCAACAAACATTAGGACCAGGAATTTGAATAGATGGGTCTGAAGGATTCTTTAACGTTCAAATTAAAGTAATTAGATAGTTGTTTCTGAGGGAGTACCATGTTCCTTGTTTTTTTTTTTTAGTTCTGTCAAATTAAATTGGAATGTCTTAAACACTTTTTAGATGGAACAGCCAAATTTGGTGATGGAAACGTATGCAATTGTCTACAACCAACTCTAATAATCAATTAACAGAAAATTTAGGCATTGGTATCATCACAAATGTAGTAGAAATTATTGTTTGTGTTATAAAAAATAACTTCATAATCTCCAAGTACTTTAAGCTTAAATCCTGATTTATATTTTCATTTTTTCTTTCTATTTTTTTTCCAAAATTAATGAATTTTTGATACTTGAGTTTGTTTATTTATTTCATAATTTATCTTGCTTTCTAATGTTTTTGCTTAACTAACATTTTTTATATTTAGAAACCATTAATTTTTTGGGAGCTTCTAAAATAGGTAATGTATATAAAAGTTCATATATATATATATATATATATACACACACACACATTATATTTGTGCTAAAAGTTGTCATAGCTTTATAGTGGGAACAATTTACCACTGTCTATAAAATGCTTCTGTGGCATGCATCTTAGCTTCAAGCTGGAAAATGAGCAATGACAGAAAACTGGTGCCTTATAAACAGTTATTTTGGGAAGGTGGTGCTCAAGAACCCAGAAAGGCAGTCCATCTAAGAGGAAGGAAAACTGATTTTAAACCTTAACTGCTTTGTGGTCATATTTAAACATGGAAAAGACTATGGAAGTAAATGAAAATCTGGTTTGGAACCCCAATTATCTGTTTACACTCACAACTAAAACTTTTGTACGAGCTTGATTTTGGAATCTCCAATTTGTACTTGATAGTTATGGATGTTTTTTTTTTTTTCTGAAAACCATGCATTCTATTTTCTTACAATTCATGTTTAATCCTTTCTTCTCCCTTTTCTTTTACTAACTTCTCTAGGAGTTCTTGTACTTTCCTTTCTATATCTGCTACCAAAACTGTCATTTGCTTATCTTACTGGTAGGACTTCTAGTTCTGTCAGGATTGCCATGTCGACTAATTCCAGTGAGAAGACATGTCTTTGTGTTAGATCCACTTCTATTTTGTGTATTTACAGTATTTACTTTATTGCTATGGCAATAAAGTAAATACTTTAAATACACAAAATAGAAGTGGATCTAAGCAAGCCTTTTGCTTCCACCATAAATTCCATATATGGTTCTAAGATCTTTATTTTCAGTAAATTCATTACAGAAATTGTTAGTTATGAGACTTAATGAGTTGATCATAATTTTTCCTTCCTTGTTGTTCTCACATCTTTTCTATTATTAATTACAATTCTTCTCAATCAAGATAAGTATTGTTATAAAATCAGTATAATCGTAATCAAGATCAGGTCTCACTAAGTGACCTATTTTTGTGTGATTACCCCTCCTTGTCTACCAAGGAACTTCTCTTAATAACTTCTATATGGTGGATAAAGCATTATAAAAAGAAAGGAAATAAACTCTTTCTTATTTTTTTGTTCTTTCTTTAACCATAGGATGCTGTAGCAATAAGATATGACTAGTTTTCATACTAAGACATTTTTCTCTAGGAAAACTGACTTCTTATTTTCAACTGAACTACACACTGCAGTTAATCATATAAGTAAATTTTTCTCCTTTACTGAGCAGTTGCTTTTTCTATATAAAAACCATCTATGCGCTGAATTAATTTATTTTTGAAAGTTTGCCACCAAATGTTATCCCAACTGGTAACCCCCTTTCTGCAACACAATCATGGCATTGTGTCTGCTGAACTAGCCTGAGTGAGTAAAATTGCTAGAAAGAAATAGTTTGCAAATTAATGGACATCACACTATTATAAGATTGTTATACAATGCTAATGTCAACCAGTATGAATGCCTTTTACCCTAGCTGAAGTGGCCTTCAGGCCTTGTACTAGGAGAATGTCATTGTAAAGAAAAGAAAAAAGTGAGTGCCTACAGTGATCTTATTTTTAATGAGATGCTATCCAAATACTCAGGGTATCTGAAGTGATCAACTGTTCGACTGTTCTGTGTGCCACCGAATATTAGTCAGTTAATGACCATACGTGATACACATTTGAGCAATCATGTCTTGAAAGAGACATGACTGACTAGATATAAGATTTTCTTGCAGAAGGTTGCCATTACTTTTTGCAATAGACTGGTTGCCAACCAAGACTATAGGACCCAAAGCTGGAGGAAGAAGAGATGGATTAATACCTTTCTTGAGGGTTAATGTGAGTAAATGGATGAAATGAATTTGACTAGGATTCAAACTAGTCTTTCATAACATTTCACCACAGTGTACATACATTTCTGAAAATCATTGAACCATTAAGTAAAGAACAACATTTTCGATACATTTTTTTTTCTTTTTTAAAGGAAGGTAGTTTGCTTCTTTAGTTCCTTCAATCTTTGAGTATCAAACTTTTAGACATAAATATCTAAACATCCATATAATTATCAAATAGTTATCTTAACTATTTCTCTGTCATAACCTGCGAAATGTTTTTCCTTTGACAATATTTATCTCCTTTTTTTTTTCCACTTCTCGTCTAATTCCCTTTATCTTCATCACATCAACTAAGAGAACATTTGCTTATTTCTTTGTTATTTCTATGATTCTCTTTTTTTCTTTTTATTCACTTCATTTCTCATTCTTTCTGGCCCTTGTTCCTATTTATTCTCTCTTTAATCAACTATTTTCTCTCCTTTCTTCATCTTCAATTTTTCCATTATCCTAATCTGCTCAACCATTGCGCAATTTCACTGTTTTCTCCCTTCCTAATTTTTGTAATTTACCTCACTCCCTCCTCATCGACTTCATTTTTCTAGTAATCTAAACAGTTTAGTTTCCTCTTGATCGTTTCAAATCACTTCCTCTCTTTAAATATCATTTCCCCCTTTTCCTGACAAGTCTGCATCATTTCAATCTCACCTGTCGGCATTATTAAGTTTTTATTACCAATTTTCTCTGTCCAGCTCATTCAAAAGCAACAAAGTATCCAAACTAAGAAAAATAAAAATCAGTGATAAAAATAAAGAGTGTATATATATATATATATATATATATATATATATATATATATATATATATATATATATATAGGATGGTCAAAAAGTAGGTGGACAGAAGGTGGAATAGCTTTGTGTATTGGTTATATTATTACAATGGTGTTCATTGTTTCCAATAAGATGGGGCCACTCCACATTATTCAAGAACAGTTTGTGAGTGTCTTGATGAAACATTTCCTGAGAAAGGGAATGGCCAAGGAGGTCCAATTGATTGGCCAGCATGTTCACCTGACTTAACCCCAATGAATCTCTTCTTTTGTGGAGTACTCAAAGACAAAGTTTATAGTTGAAAACCAAGAAGTGTTGGTAATTTGAAAAATTACATATAAGATAGTTTCAAGAAATTAATACAAAAAGAGACTTGTGCAAAAATGTTTGTTTAAGTGTGAGGGATAGACATTGAAACTTAGTAAATTGTGATGGACAACAGTTTGTGCAGCTGTGTTGATAAAATTTAAGCACTTTTGTATTATTGTAGAGAATAAAATTTAATTGTCAATGTAATAATTGTGTTAGTAAATATAACTGTATATGTAATGTCAAAATAAATGTTATCATTTACAGTCTACCTACTTTGAACTACCCTGTATATATATTTACATGCTATACCTACTCAATAGAGGCCTGAATGAATATTCTAATGTCACCTTACTTATTTAATATGAGTTAATCCAGATTCCTGTTCCCACATCTTATTCTAAATTACTTTTCTTATTCTGTCTCCTGTTCTAGTTTTCTCACTTCTTTTTCATTATCAATTACATTTCTTCTCATTCTACATAAGATCATCAAGAAGCTAGTCCTACAGAATAACTGTCAGTAAGTTCATTCACACATAGTGCTCAATTATTATGGCCTTGTGTCTAAATTAGCCTGGGGAAAGTAATCTAAGGTATTTATTAGAGAGCAATGGTTAGCAAACTCATCTTACAAAATAATAGCTTTTATGTTAAATCTTCAATAGTAGCTATACTATTATAAGGTGATGCCTGTGTATGCAAATTTTAACCAGGATATAACTAGATAACTAGTGTGTCTCCTGAAAGTGACTGTTAACAAGGAAGTCTTAGAAAACACTATTAATGTTACAGAATTATAGTGAGTTAGGTCCTCACTAGGTGCCCTACTGCAGAGTTTGGGTTTGATAATGTTAAACTTAGTCAACAATGATTTAATAAGGCCGTCATGGAAACTACTACCAATTATACTTTTTTTGTGTCAAAAGTACAAATTCACAGATAATTAAAGAAGCCAATTAGGTACTTGCATTTCTCTTTTGCTACTAACCAAGAATTAAGTGTGGATAACAGTGGTGATAAAATGAAACATTTTCCATCTCTTTCTTTTCTGCATTTTCTTGTTTTATTTTTCTCATTTTTTTGTTCCTTTGAAAAGTGACATGAGTTGAGGGGGAGAGGGGGAGAAGAGTTGGCCGATGCTCATTTGGTGAATTGACTCTTATTGATGGCATCAAGAGCAACTAAGGTGAAGTGACTAGAGATTATGTCATTTCCTGTTCGTTTTCCACTTTGATGATGAAGAGAAGGAAATTGCTGTGCTGTGATGGAAGGTAGAGGGAGCAAATATGATGCGATATGAGAAAAAATGTGCACAGAGAAGAGGAGAGTGTGGAGGGTTAAAAAGGTGCAAATATAATTAAAGCAAGTGGCATGTGGATGAACAAGTGGGAGGTGAATACCACAGCTTGTTTGTTGGTCTCTCATCTATTTACTAATCTCAAAATAACTTCATCATGTCATCGACACCTCCATCATCTCACCAGTTGTTGTTTGACAGAAAATCTGAGAACGAAAAATATGAAACATTAGTTCGAGAAAATTAGTTATTTGGAGGATAGGTACCATGGATTTTTATTTTATTTCAATTCCACTGCCACTTCTACCCTCACAGTTATTAGATATTAATGAGAATAACTTCTGTTATGTCCTGTCCATTCCATCAATCATAGTTCCAGACAGTTGATTTTCTAAACATTGCTTAGATGTGGCACAAGGCCGAAAGTATAGGGCGCCTAGTGAGGCTCAAACACACTACTCAGTTGTAATAGGTCCTAGCAAGACAAGATTGCTAACCATTACACCACATCGAGGTGCCCATAGTTCCAGACAGAATTCAATAATTTTTTCATTTAAGAAAATTCTTTTATTGTGGAATCCTAACAGGGGATGATGATTAATAATAACTAAGCAATATCTATAAAAAATTTAGTTTTCCTATTTGAATTTTCTGATGAATAAGCTCATGGCCAGTTCTACAACAATAAAATATCTACAGAAATTCCCCTATTACATTGTTAAATATTTAAGTAACAACCTTAATGAAATATGGCAATGACAAGCAATAAATAACAAATAATAAATATGAATACTAATCAGTATTTGTCTATATTTCTTAGATGAGATAGTATTTACACTATTTACATTGTTTGGACTATTGTCCTCATCTTTATTACCATTTTTATGACATTTCAGTCATTATACACTCTAGCCTTCTTCAGGTGCTAGGAATTTCGAACCAAACTTTTTATGACCATTGGGTATATCATTCTCATTCCATGTGCAATGTAGTTATCTCCTTTTTAACTTAACTCTCTAAATTATTTGTTCACCACTGCTGTAGCCTGGTATTGAACTCACTACTCATTGGGTCAAGTCACTGGAACTAACCAACATCTGTATCCACTGGGCCATGAGTCCTTGAGACAATAAAGATGAGGACAATAGTCTGAATAATGTAAATAATATGAATACTAGTCAGTATTCAAAGAAGTAAGGGGGTACAAATTAAATGATTTAAAATGTCAACTTTATTTCATTGAATGGCCATTAAACACATGAGACAGTTATTGCCTCTTATCTTCCTTTCTTTCTTTCTTTCTTTTTCTCATTGAATCCAAGTCGCACATCTGATATGCCAATCAAAATAGTATACTCCATTATCTATGAGGTATTGGTAGGGTATAATATGTGCCAGTTGAGATACTAATGGCAAGACAGGCAGGATTTTCTTTTAATCATTTCACTCCATGCAAGGCAATAATGCCATTAAGACACAAGGTGTTACTGAATGTTAGAGAATATAAGAAAAAATCATTAAGAAGTGAGAACAATAAAAGGACTGGAACCAAGAAGATAAACTGCATTAAATTTTTGAAGATCAAAATTGATTGGAAAATAAGCTGGAAGAGTGTTCCACAAGTGAGAATTGAAAGAGAAAGAACCGTTAACATAAAACTTACAGTTACATGTAACCAATTCAACTGTGTAATGATGAGTCCTTGCCACCAATCTAATCAGACAGTCAGTTAAGTGCCATATGTGATACACGCTTGGGTGATCATGTCTTGAAAGAGACATGACTGACTGGGCAGAAAATTATCCCGCAGTAGGTTGCCATTGCTTTTTGCAGTAGACTCGTTGCTGACCAAGGCTTTAGAACCCAATCTGTCCTGTTATTTAACCCATAACTGGAAGGAATAAGCGGATTAATACCTTTCCCAAGGGTATTTGCGCATAAGTGAATGCAATGAATTCAGCTGGGATTTGAACTCGGCTCCCCGATTTCTTGTTCCGAGCCGATATCCAATGCACCACAATGCACATCTGTTATGTTGTCAAGTATAAATGAATAACTCAACAACAGAATCAGAATATAAGTTGTATTCCGCGGAAAGACGGTTAGTATGTACAGAAGTGATTAGTAATATTTACAATAGAAAGATACAAGAGTCCAATCCATCGTAAGATGTGTGTATACGTGATTACTTCCGGTACGCCACCGGAAGTGTGACTAACTCTTCACTGACTCGCACTGACTCTTCAGTAACTCATTAGAGACTCTCAAGTGACTCTCTACGACTCTCTTGTAGAGAATCCACCATTGCTATATATAGCAATGGGAACAGTCCATTTGTAGTCAAATAGGAGCGGCGCCCTAACAACATCCAATCTAATACTGTGCTTAAATTTGTAATGTCTACATGCCATAGAGGAAATTTCATCAGACCAATTACCATGAAAATAATTATAGAAAAGGCAGAGAGAAGCTACATTTCCACCCTGTGTGTTGTCTTTTATACTTTATTAATGCCAGTTTGTTATTTTCACTTGATATATAATTTGATTTATTCTAACTACTGTTCACATATTTGATTGTTATAGATAAAGTTATAACAACATCTGCCATTTAGTGGTCATGAATTCAATGTCCAGATCAGGTATTGAAACAATATACCTAGTTTAGCAGGAACAGATAGAATATCTCCCCCACCTATCCAAAATAACGAACACCTGAAGATGGCCAGATGGTACTTAGTTGAAGGATTGTGCAAATAACATCATCAATAACAATCAAAGATGACAAAAATAGTTTGAATAATTAAAGTATATTCATAATTCCTCATCTCGAAGATCAAACAAAATTGTATGTTTAGAGTTTTGGCACAAGTAGTAATGAGCAAGTTTCAATGGAGGTTAAGTGACCACAAATCTCAAGATTTGAGCTAATTTTTTTTTTTTTTAACAGTATTGTTTCCACATTTTTGTGGTCAATTGGAATTGCAATATTCACCATCTGACAGATTCCTTCCTTGTTTATGAAGACTAAATCTTGTCTTCTGGATTAGAATGAGTTATCTATTTGAATATACAGATGATTTGACTGTGTATATGGCATCTTGAGTAAAGGTCTCAACTCATGAAATTAGGAAATGTAGCATGTCTGAAAGTTTGCCATGGAAATAAGAATAAAGAGGTTCATCGATGAGAAATGAGTTAATCTATGGGTGAAAACAATGATCATTTGAAAGAAGCTGTACAGCTGAAAATAATTAATCATCTACAAGACTGCATAGAAACATTCGAACTCTATGAAAAAATGCAAATGAGCATTATGCAACTCCAACCAAGATATGACAGCAATACTTCATTTTCATTTTGATCAGAGTTTTGTAAAAGATAGACCAGAGCAGTTACATAAATTCACCTCAGATATCAAATGAAACAAAGTCCCAAGAGATGGTCAAGACAAGAAGCTTCATTGTAAGTACAATTGTTCATCCTGTTTGGATAAAAATTAATGATTTGCTTGGTGATGATAGAATTTACTAGATTTTGGAGGTATTGAAGCCAGTCCCTGCCCTTGACTGAACTATTAGAGCAAAATCAGAGTAGAAATCAGCTGTCACACACTGATCCACTAGATCTCGAAAAGGCACAAACCATGATATCATCAGCATAGATGAAATTACTACTAATCTGAGAATGTTTGTAGGCAAATCATTTACATAAAGTAGAAAAAATGTAGGACAAAGAGGAAAAGTCTTGAGGTATGTCTGCATTGATCTCATGGGCTTTAGATGTTTAGTCATTAACAATGGCTTTCAGGAACCTAACCTATAGAGAAGACATGATAATTACAATTCCCAAACATTAATTTCTGATTAATATTTGACTCTATTCCTGTTCTTTTTTTTATTGAAATTCTCAGATCATTATTCTACTACCATTAAATAAACAAGAGAAATTAGAAATAAAGAAGCCATTCTCTTAAGAATCAGGCTTTTTGTGGTAATATATTTTGGTTACTAACACACTTCATCAGTAGGTGCCACTAATTTATCTATATACTTCTCCTGATCACTACTAAACCCCCTCAGTTGTTTATTATTTACATTAGAATTATTAGATTTACTAGTCTATAAATTTCTTAGATAAAGTATTGTTATTATCAGTTGTTGTTAGTGCGCCGCTCCTATTTGACTACAAATGGACTGTTCCCATTGCTATATATAGCAATGGTGGATTCTCTAGGAGGGGAGTCGTAGAGAGTCAGTTGAGAGTCTCTAATGAGTTACTGATGAGTCAGTGCGAGTCAGTGAAGAGTTAGTCACACTTCTGGTGGTGTACTGGAAGTAATCATGTATACACACGTCTTATGACGGATTGGACTCTTGTATCTTTTCTATTGTAAATAGTACTAATCACTTCTGTACATACTAACCGTCTTTTTCTGCAGAATACAACTTATATTCTGATTCTGCTGTTGAGTTATTCATTTATACTTGGCGACATAACAGTTGTCAAACTTCTGGAATGATGAGCACAGAGTTGTCAAACTTCTGGAATGATGAGCACAGAGTTGTAATAACAAACAACAGAAATAAAATTAATGAAAAGCTAGTTGAAAAATAATAATGCTTCAACTAAGAAATTTGTACATTGTTAAATCTTATTAAACTTAAACTATTAATATAATTTATATGATACAATATACTTTAACATTATACTAAACATTGACTTGAGAGAGTCAAAGAGTTTTTTAAAAGCCTTCTATTGTAAATAGTACTAATCTTATTAAACTTAAACTATTAATATAATTTATATGATACAATATACTTTAACATTATACTAAACATTGACTTGAGAGAGTCAAAGAGTTTTTTAAAAGCCTTCTTTTGATTCTCTAACCACCAAACTAAATATGCAAACACAATTTTACTTTTATTAAAAGTAGATAAAAGGGATATAATATACACTTTAGTTGCAATATGAACGAAGGAGAGATGAAAGATAAAACGGAGTTTCTTAGAATTTCTTACTAACAATACTATTCATTAAAAAAAAAGAAAAAGTTTCTGGTGACTTTGTATACCACAATTCTAAAGCAGGTGCAGGTATCGATATTTAAAAAAAAAACAGTTTAGTTTGGCAAAAAGTCAGAAATAAAAAATGTAAAGACAATGAAATATTTTGTAATGCCATGATCATTCCTATTTCTAGTGAGTTCTTAGATTCCACTGGGGAGATGACACTCCCATACCAAGAATTAAATGGATATCAGTTTTCTGTTCTTCAGTCTCAGTGCATTTATTATAGAAGTAAATAAAAATTGAATTTGATCATTTTCTGTTAAAAAAAAAAAGAATTTAGTTTTATAGAGATATCTACTGTAAAGTACAGCATACAATTTGAATTTTCAAGTCTAAAAAGATTTTTTCAAAAATAAGTGTCAAATTACATAGTGGATATAAATGCAAACCTTTACTACTGAGTTGTAAACACATGGAACAATACTCCAAACAATTACTTTACACTACTTACTATACCTCCAGCAATATATATATACATATATATATATACATGGGTTGGAAAAATTAACAGAATAATTTGGAAAATTTGATTTAACTGTCAATAGCTTGTCTATTTTTTATGTTTAATGATTTAATATTAGTAACACTTTTTTTTTAAATTGTTGTTTTTTTTATAGATATTATTAAAGTTTATTAAAATCAACAGTCAAGAGTATTAAAGAACTTAAATGATCAACTTCATCCTATGACTCAGGAGCTGTTTCTGAAGAGAGATGCCAGCTTTCAGGATGATAATGCACCCATTCATACTGCTAAAGTTGTAGCTGAATGGCACAAGGAACATTCTAGTGAAATAAAACACTGCAGTCCCCAGATCTCAACATCTTTAAACATTTATGGTTCATTTTAGAAAAACAAGTGAGGAGTTGATATCCCCACCATTATCACTGAAAGAAATGAAACCTGTTTTAGATGAAGAATGAATAAAATTTGATCTGGAAACAATTCAAATTTTGTACGAGTTGAATCTTAGTTGAATTCAAACTGTAATTAGTGCCAAAGGTGGTTTTACTTTACCGTAAAATAAATTTGCTTGACATTTCAAGGGGTTTTCATTATTTTGTTCATCTCCTTTGTGTGTGTGTGGGGGGGGGTGTATATTTAGATATATAAAAATTTAAATTTTTTGTGATTGTATAGCAATTTCAATGAGTGAAATTAACACCTGTGTCATTGGCAGTCACAATCATTATGTTAAAATACAATTATAATGCAATCAGAATTTTGAGCTAAATGATTGTATTTTATCATAATGATTATGATTGCCGATAATGCGCATGTTAGTTTCACTCATTGAAATGGGCCATACAATTTTGGAAAATTTGAAATTTTTTTATATGTAATATTGGCTCTGTAAATAAATAATTTTGATTACATTGGGCTCTTTCTGGCTGAATTAGTTTTAATATTTAATTTTTAATAATTAATGATAATAGGATCTCTGAGATTTTTCCTTCAAGCTGCTTCCTTTTATACATATATATTTGTAAATTTTAACATATGTTATAATATCACTACAAAAGTAGCTATTTTGTTTTGACACTACTTGTGTCTCATCAAGTGATGAGGTTTATTTCAAGATGAAGGGTTTTAAAAGGTTAAAAACAAGCCAAAACCCTTAATCAGGGAAGCATTGTTGCATAGACAGTGTGGACCAATCAGAATAAAGTAACTTCTAATTTGAAGAATATGTGAGCAGACTCAAAAAACAATTTTTGGGGGGCATTAATATTAATATTTGAGAAAATTAAGATCAGCATTATTAGATTCACTTTATTTTTATCGCGAATTTTATATTCTAAGTTTAACAAATTATTAGATTTAGAAAGTCATTCATATATTAAATGAGGAAAAGACACGAATGCACACATATAAACCTACAAACATCCACACATGGACAAATAGATGAGTATACACACGTATACTGGCAAACAGACACATATATAGATTAATATATGCACACATATATACATACACAAATTTTAAAATTTTGTTTTTATCGACTTGTCTGTTAAATTTTAAAGCTAAGTTTAGAAACTGACAGTAATGGCTACAGTATTGGATACATGTAAGAGCGAATTTGGAAGATGACAACAGCCTTGAATGAATGAGGTTAGGACAGACACAATCATATTTCAGTGCATGAACACATAAACATAATTAGATATATACTCATGCAAATACACAAGCTAAATATATATATATATATATATATATATGCAGGTTTCATTAAAAATGACAGACATGGTATATTATGGTTAGGTTTTTCATATGATTTTTCTTTTGAGGACATAAATTGTCCAAATGTTTTGTTTATAATACACATGAAAATCTATCAAACCCTATCTGGAATATACTTGTTTACAACACAAATATAACATCATCCACATGCAAAAGAAGACTAAAAATAATACAGGCTTTATTGATAAAAAAGAAAAACCCAACACTCAGTAATATCAACTATGAACATGCTGACAACATGCTTACTGTGTTCAGTACATAACACATACACACTACTCTACATCATATATAACACAACATACATTCTGTTACAAATAAAATAACATTAATCCTTGAAAATGGATAAAAGTGTAGCTGAAAGTGTTTGGATAGACGCTTAACCACCGTGTGTGTTATTGAGCTCTTTTTATTATTTTGGTGTACCTTTAGTAGTTTATTACTACATGTTGGCTGTGTTTGATATATATACATAGTTTATAACATAAATATATTATAATATCACTGCAAAAGTAACCATTTTGTTTCAACACTGTGTCTTATCAAGTGATTTGTATTTAGCACTTTTTTAAGAATATTTTTTTTGGTGATACAGAATTTTATTCTATCCATACCTACTCCCCCACCCTCTCTCTCTCTCTCTCTCTCTCTCTCTCTCTCTCTCTATATATATATATATATATATATATATATATATATATATATCATTAAAGTTTGTGTTTAGTAAACATATCTGACATATTAACACAGAAATTGATATAAAATAGTAACACAAATTCAGTATTCTATGAGTAGACGTTGGTAGTGCTGGTTGTGTTGTAAGTTGTTTGCTATACAATGCTTATAGGAAGATTTTGCTGCAAGTTTTCATATACTGTAGATGTGTGTTGTGATGTAATGGATATTGGCTTGGAATGAGAAATTGGAGAGCTGAGTTTAAATCCCAGTTGAATTTGTTGCATTCATTTACACACAAACACTTTTGAGAAAAGTATTAGAAGGGCAGATTGGATTCTGTAGCCTTGGTTGGGAACCAGTCTACCACAGAAAGAAATGGCAACTGTGAGAAAGCCTTCTGCAGTCAGTCATGGATTGAAAGAGATATGATTGCCAAAGTGTGTCTGGTGTAAGGCACTTAACTAACTGATTATCACATGCTGTAGGCTAATTTCATTAACAGGTAGGCCTAAAGTTTGGACCACTGGTAGCCTATGTTTGGGAGTCAACTTATACAGTTGGTGTAGGCCTAACTCAGAATATTGAGCTAAAACATCTTGAGGTCAACTTGTATACCCCAATTTATGATAATTTTTCTTTTTTTTCTTTTAACGAAACTTGGGTGTTAGAGGAAATGATTCTTTGAAATTTGAGTTAATATGAGACTGGCTCAAGTTTGTTCTTTTTTTTCTCAAGTGCATTTAGTTTTAATTTTATTACTTTTGATTCTGTTGAGATAAAAAAAATCAAGATATTAGTGAAAATGGAAGAAATATTTATTTTCAGCATTTACATTTTAAGAATGCAGTTGAAAGAAGATTCTTGCAGGTTATAGAGAAGGTACTGTGAATATATCAAAAGTGATTTGAAAAGTTTTATGCAGCACATAAACTAGAATACTTTGCAATAAATTATGACATTAATCTGAACAAACAATAATAGAAGATGTAAGAGATGTTAAATATCCAAGCATTTAAAATCATTTCCACCAGTTTGGTTATGTTAGTTACTTTGAAGTATAGTTTCTATATAAACACACAAAAAAAATCATACAATGAACTGTCATACTGTTGAAGTTCACTACTAACAAGAATATTTCATTTTGAAGCCAATTTCGATAAGTGATGAAAAGTGGATACTTTATAACAATGGGAAATGGAAGAACTTACTGGATAAGTAAAAATTGTCAATAATCTAACTGAATGCTGGCCTTTCTCCAAAGAAAGAGATGCTGTATATATATAGGGAGATTGGGAATTTACTACTGTGAGTGACTTGAACAAGTATTGCTTTGAATTAGGTAAATTGAATTTGACAATCAGGGAAAAGTATCCAGAATTATTTAAGAGAATGAGATTCTATCAAGACAACATAAGATAGAATGCTTCATGCTAATCAGGCAAACATTGTTGCATCTTCTCTGGAAGTTTTTCACATATCCAACATATTCAACAAATACTACAAGCTTGCATTTCTGTTTATTCTAATCTTTACGAAATTTCCTTAATAATGATAAATTAAATTCTTGGCTGAAAGATAAAATATAGTGATACAAAACAGTAAATCTGTTGTTTAATAATTAAAAAATTTTTTTTTTACTTTAACTCAATATTTATTTTTAGCCAAACCAGTAATATTGAGAATTGAGGTTTGTGTTAACATTGATCAAAGTTTTGTCTTAGCTATCAAAATGGTCTCATTTTTTCCTTCTAGCAAACTGATTGGTCACAAAAATACCCATATAACACATCACTCAATAAATCCCAGGTCTAACTAATAAAACAACAACGTTTAGGCAAAATTCGACTTTATTCATCAACATAGTCTTCTAGGGTGATACACTGATTCCAACACTTCTCTTATAATTTGATGCCTTTTTTGTATACGATTTGTTTTTGGCCTCAAAATACACCTCAGTTTCAAAAATTACTTCATTGGAGGCAAATCTCTTTCCCTGGAGCATTCTTTTGAGGTCTGCAAACAGCTCATAGTTGCTAGGAGACAGATCTGGAGAATAGGATGGATGTGGAAACGATTTGAAGTGCAAATCATGTAGTTTTGCCACCGTTTTGATTGACTTGTGACATGGTGTGTTGGTAAAAGATCACTTTTTTTTCTTTATTTGTGGCTGTTTTTTGGTGATTTCTTCCTTTAAACACACCACAAAGGCTATATAATATTTGCTACTGATGGTTATTCCTTTCTGAAGGTAATTGATGAACAAAATAACTTTTGCATCCCAAAATATGGAGGTCAAAACTTTACCTGCTGATTTTTGCATCTTTGGTTGCTTTGGAGGGCTTTCACCTGATACTGTCCACTCAGCTGACTACCAATTTAACTCTAGGGTGAATTGGTAAATCCATGTTTCATCCATTGTCACATATTTATGCAAAAACTCCTTGTTGCATTGAAACAGTTGCAAACAAGGCTTTGAATCATCAATTCATTGTTGTTTTTGATTGTGAGCAAACATGGCACCCACTTTGAACACAGCTTTCTTATTGACAAATGTTCATGCAAAATGATGAATACACTGCCTTCTGATATGTTCAACTCCTCTGCTATCTCATGCAACTTCAATTTACGATCAGCTAAAATGAGTTTGTAGATTTTTTTGGTGTTTTCTGGGACAACTGTCGATTTTGGGTGACCTGAGCATTCAGCATCAGTTGTATCAATATGACCACATTTAAATTTAGCATACCACTTCTTAACCACTGTTTCTGATAAAGCAGAGTCTGAATAACACTTATCAAGCCATTGCTTTGCTTAAACAGTACTTTTTCCCCCATCAGAAAGCAATGCTTTATCAACACACAAAATTCAAATTTATCTATTATTTTGAAAATTTGCAACAGTAGCTTCACTTAAAAAAACTGTGTTTTGCAAACTAATAATTCAATTAGGTCCAAATTTTGTCATGTGCCATTTAAAGGTTAGTACTTCATAAAAATCATATGAATTTTTATTAGTGGCACCATCTACATGTCAGCCCCAATACTTATTTAGTGATGTGTTATAAATCATAGTTATTTACTAAGTGAAGTAGCTTATTTTTGGCTAAATGTAATGAGCACCTAGTAAGGACTGAACTAATCGTATGCAATACTAGCTTGCTAAATATTATATAACAAAGTGTTCAAGTATATATTCATTTTTCAGTTTATTCATATCAATACCAAATGAGACACAAAGTTGAGGTTTATAGTGGTTTTAACAGAAATACCGTAGAAAAATTACTCAAGCCTCCAACCCTGGCAATAAACCAATCCTCCTCCTTAAAAGAGACATACTACCTAGTGGGGAAGCCCTTTAGAAAATGTGCGAGAAGCCGTCGACGTTTTGTTTAAGATTCGTTTGGAAACAGATCTTGATATGTGAAGTCATAAGTTTATTTGCCTGAAGAGAGTCAACTTTAGACTTGAAACATGTGCAGTGACACAAATACCATTATGGAAATTTGATATATCAAGTAATAATTATAATAACAGCAACAATAAATCTACACTTTAAACAAAATGTTCACAGCTTCCCAGACTTTTTCTTCTATACCAATTTCTCTTGTTGGAACAACCCTTATTTCTGTTATATATATATATATATATATATATATATATATATATACACACACACCAAATAAATTTTACCGACTCATGAACACACATTCATACATGATTCTCTCATACACATACTGTATCTAAAAAAAATGTCCATTGCTTGATACTTGTATACATTAGTTTGTGACAATTTTGAGTGGAAATGTGTTGTTTTATCATTCAGACACATACTAATGTTACCAATATATAAACACTTAATTCATGTATAGTTTAAATATATTTGACACATGCATTATTCTCACATGTAATGTGACACAGACATGTAAACAGGCATAAGTTTCTTCTCCATGAAAAAATGATCATCTTTTGCTTTATTACATGTATCTGACAAATGAAATCAAACCGCAATCAAAAATTTTGAAAATTTTAAAATCATTCATCTTTAAAAAAAATCTTTGAAGAAGCTTATTAGAGGGAAACATGTTTGATTAAAGACACTTTTGTCCTACCTGTTCTTTACTTATTCTATTCATATTGCCTTGCTTGGGGTGATATGATTAATATATATATATATATATATATATATATATATATAATAGCAAGGAATAATTGAATTTTTGATGACATACTAAAAACTAAGACAAAAAAACAACCGGTTTTGCCTAGAGCTTATCAAGTTTTTAATTTCTGGGATTTTCTAAATTGTGATTAAAAGATGAAATGAGAATTGAGGGGAAAAAAAAATTCAAGGAAAACTAGAGCCCATTCACACTCAGACCCAAAAGGCATTCTCTCTGCTTACAGAGAAAAGGCCTTCAGGATCTGATGTATATGGACTCTAGCACCTTTAGATGAAAGAGTGAGTGGGACCTTGATAAAATTGTAAAGTTCTCACCACTCAATCCAATCACACGATTCCTGCTATTAATAACATGCTATACTATTGAAAACCTGGAAGCATTCACAAGTTGGCTACTACTTGTGGCTGAGTCCAAATTTCTGGGAGGTAAATGCTGTTTAACTTTTTGATCCAGACGCTGGGATGTTCTACCTATGTACTCGTATCCGCAACTACACTGAAATTTGTAAATTACAGAATTAATATGAATTGGAGGTAAAACATCCTTACGAATCGAGGAAAGAATTTGCCGCATAAAAATATTACACAAACATTGCAAGAAAAATAACATTTGCCAATAGGCTGAGAAATTTGCTGAGCTAAAACCTCTCCATCTGTTCCAATGTAAAGAAGTTGTAAATAAATTGGACCTTTTTTAACTACTTGTTACTTAACCTTATAAAAATTATCAATGATATGACGCATAACAGAATTCAAAATGTCCAAAGGATATCCATTTTTGGAAAGTGTCATCTTAATAAAGTACATTTCACCATGAAGAAAGAAACTGGAACAAATTTTTAAAGCCCTATAAGTTAAAGTTTTAATTAAATTAACTTTACGTTGGCATGGGCAAAATGAATCCCAACATATATATAATCTAGAAAAAGTATCCTTTCTAAATACATTGTTTATAGGAATTGTACTGGCTTTTTGACTTCAGTATTTAGAAACTGCTTTTTCTTAAGCTTCAGAATTTTCAGAATATCAGCACCATATTCCAGAATGAGTAAATAGCTGCTTAACTATGTACTGCGTAAGTGCTGCAACTCATATATATATATATAGATACATACACACACACACACACACACACACACACATGTCTGTGTGTGTGTGTGTGTGAGAGAGAGAGAAAGAAAAAAGAAAGAAGGTTAAATAAATTACTCTTAATTGAAGAGTAGTCATCACATCCAGTCTGGAATCATCAGTAACTTGGAGGGGAGGAAATAAGTGGGTGAGGCTGAGGAAGAAGTTCAGCTTTGTTCAAAATAGGAGATAAGATGTCTCTATGTCTGAACAAATGTGGCAGGTGGCCAATATCAATCAGTCTTACTAACTTGAAAATGTGTTGCTCAGAAGTGTTGATGGCATCTCTGACACTGAAGTATCAGAAAAATATAAGTAATTTATTTACTAACACAAATCTGACTGAAGGAAGAATATAGTAATATGTAAAATAACACTATACATGGTTGCTAGCATTTGGTGAGATGGCCAGTTTTTTTTTTTTTTTTTCTTTTTTGCTTGCTTTTGTCCAAAGTCAAGATTCTTAAAATTTTCTATCTTTTAGTGTCAACCCTGATAACATTTATATGAAATTATACTTCTTTCCATTCAACTATTTTTGTCAAAATTTCGCAGATCATCTTTCTATGATTGTTAGTAAACAGCACAGGCTAGAAATAAAATATTATTGTCAAAAAAAAAAAAAAAAAAAAAAAAAAAAAGAAAAAAGAAAGTAGAGTGAAAATTAAATCAGTGCACAATAACATTTGAAATGTTTTTGTTTTTTCTATTATTACAGTATCATGTTGTGAATTCCAATCAGACCTGATTTGCCTAGTCAGGAAGCAAATAATTACTTTGTTCACTATTTAACCAAAGAGAAAATAGAGGATATTATATAAATGAACATTTAAGAACATTTGTTAATTTAGAGGTTCAATGCTGATCTCTTTAACTACTCAATAAAGGTCATGTGTACCGAATAGTGATTTTTGCAATGAGCTATATCCTACCATTAATGATAATTTTGTCTATTGACCTTTATTTGACTGTGAAAAGCAGAATAAAAAAAAAGCACAATTTATTTTTTAGTTCCAGCAGCTACATGTCCAACTATTACATTAAAAAAAAAAAATTGCAAAGAGCAAAAAAAAAAAGTAAAAAAAAATATTAAGTTTTAAAAAGAATTTACACAATTTCTGTTATAACTTGCTACTAATAATTAATATTATCTCTTGACTGACTCCAATAGTATTTTAACAAACACTCTGTTGCAGAACTCTTTGAGTTCTTTATTTGAGGTGAGTTTTCTAGCTAGTGTCATTGGCAGCTTATTTACTCTACAATATCTGCCACATTTAAGATTTTTTATTTTCTTAAGTATTTAATTTCTTAGTATTCACCCCATTCACCCTTCTGGCAAATTTACCACATGGTGAAATTTGTATTTCTTTTGTTTCAGGCAATAGTTCTTTTTTTTTTTTTGTATGTTTTCCTTTTTCTGTTACTCATACTTTTACACTCAACAAATTCTTTGAGTGCAGGTGCATCAAAGATAACATACAGTACTTGTATAGGTTCATCCTTTCTTGCAATTTTTTCAGCAGGGAACCTTTACTTTAACCGATTCCATTGCTGCGAATGGTACAGAACATTTCAGTTTAAATATTAGCGTTGATCCTTTTTTCACCTGTAATTTTGCTCTGACTTAGGAACACTGACCTAACTCATCCAACAGAACATTCGGAAAAAATGCTGACAGTGTCTTCTCTCACTTTTTGCTTGTAGAACTTTTCTGGTTCCTTGCTTTCCAGTCAACTTTGACCTTACATTTAAACGACATTCATTATTTTCTTTTATTGTTTGCTTTCCTTAATGTTTTACTTTTTCTATTCTTTAACACTCAGTTACCCCTTGTGCCTTTGGGGCTTTACTGCCTTGCTTGGAGTTGAAATTACTAAAAAAACAGCTCTATCCCAGATATAGCAGCAATACTCCATTTTTGGTATAGAAATGTATTCTATATGTTTTTGTTCATAATGAGGTTACATATTTATTTATTTTACATTCAACAACTGATCAACTTTACTGAGAGAAAAGATTTGCTTGAATTTTGCCTTGTGCTTTACCCCAACTTCCATAATGCAGAATTGGAGAAAGAAAAAAAGAATAAAAACCAAAAGTATCAAAACAGACAGTTTTTAATGAAGTTGGTAAGAAATGTTTTGTTCCTAAATATTAAAACCTTGAATTTCAATAATGGCTAAGTGAATAGCTGAAAGTGCTCAATCTGGACACTGAGATAATTCTTACAGACACTGCCTTAAATACAAATAAGATATTCTCTTTGGCAACAGTCTTTTGTAAATACAGGTTTGTATTCATGAAAGATTGTCATCCAAATATACTCACATAGTGTGTGAGTGAGAGAATGTATGTCTGGTAGTCAAACATCTCCATTCCAAAAAAAATGTATTCTGTTGACACAAGTAACAATCTTCTATTCAATATCTCATATTATCTAAAGAAAGAAGGAATCTGGCAGACACTAGAGAAAAGAAATACACATGAAAATATTTTCTATATATTCATGTGCATGTGTGTTTGTGCAATGAAATATTTGCTTGTTGGATAACGTTTAGCACAAGATGTGTTCCTTTAAATATATCTATAAGAAAATAAGAGAAAAAATTTCTGGTTTCTGGAAAGAATAGTAATTTGGAGGAAATTATTTTCACAATGTGACAAAAAAAATGATAAATTTGTGTTTAAGGTTACTGGATGGCCATGAAAACTGCTGCTGCTGTTGACTGTCCAATCATTCTACTTTATGCAAGACCAAATGGTGACATTTTGATTAAAAAATCTAGTAAATTATTATCATTATATATATATATATATATATATATATATATATATAGTAATGAATTAATTGTACATTGCGACATGGAAATTTCTATGTTTCGAGATAGATTCTTATCATCAGGCAATGTTGATATTGGTTGTGCAGATGATTTTCTTTTAAATGACAAAAACCTTTGGGTTTTTTTTGCAATTTCTATATATGACATTTATCTCATTGTGTTTATTTAATAGATTTTTATCCTTAAATGATTTAATAATAAATAGTTTAAATATCATTGGTACCTAAAGGAAACAAAAAAAATTTTATAAAAAAAAACAAAAGCAAACCAAAGGTTTTTGTCATTTAAATGAAAATCATCTGCACAACCAACATCAACATTGCCTGATGATGAGAATCTATCTTGAAACATAGAAATTTCCGTGTTGCAATGTACAATTAATTCATAACTATATAATTATATTAAGCTCTGTAATACTCATTATATTGAGCACTGTCCATAATAAAATAAATGCCAGAGCACTCAAAATAATAAAAGCTTGAGTCCTCTTCACCTGGAATTATATATGTGTTCCGCAGATGGTCCTGTTTCACTGTATCACAGCTCATCAGTACAGTTAGACATCTGATTGCTTCTAGCCAGAATTGAAACTTAACCAAATTGACATCAGTTGGAGATTCTATGAGATTCTATTCTGAGCTATGGGCGCTTGGTAAAGGAAAGTGGACTTTAGCATGTTATATACAATGTAAACACATGCCAGTAGCTGAGAGAGTTCAAATTCATTACTGAATGAATGATATATATATATATATATACATACACACACACACACACACACACACACACACACTTGGGCAGCAATATTTCTTTTAAAGATGTTTAGTTAAAAATGACTGACAAGGAAGATTTTATTAACCTTTTTTTATTTAATTTTTCCAGTTTCCTTACATGTTTCTTTTTTTGCTGCAGATAAAGAATGTAAAAATGTTTCATTATTATTATTACCTTTTCAAGCACTTTCAGCCAATTCACTGGCCATTCTCAAAGATGTTATAGTTCTGTATTGTTATTTTATCCTTATGTTTTGACTGTAAAAAATTATTTCATGCTTTTGAAAAGGAGCATTCTTTAAAAGCTATCATGTGACACATGTGACTGGAGATTGTGTCTCACAGTTAAACACACCTGGTACACATTGTATCTTAAGTTTCCTTAAGCCTTATAAAAAATTCTGAAGTTTGGTCATTCCAATACTGACTTTAGGAAGAGAGTTGGGACAAAAACTTTTCAGCGCTATATATATATATATAACACACACAACAAAGATAGATATATATAGATAGTAATTTCTAAGGAATCAATGGATTTTTGTCTAACATTATTTCCAGTTACTCCAAACTTGAGAAGATATCCATATTTGAGATGATTATTAGTATTTTTTTTAACAGTGTGTCTACCAGTCTGTGCATTCAAGAGATTTAATGAAAAAAAAATGTACTCTTTGGCAGGGCTTGAATCTATGTACCTCTTGGTAGGAATCACCATCATCTGATCTGCATGCTTTATATTGCATGGCCACATACTGTGTGTCACAGCCCATCAATGTTCATTTAACCTAATTTTACAAAATAAAATCAATTAAAAAATCCATGAATAATTTATGAATAACTTTTAGCATTTTGTATGTAAAAATCAAAATGAGCAGATATGAATGAAAGGCCTCATCTTGGTTGCTCATCTTGGTCCTCATTTTGGTTGCTATTTGTACAGCGTTTTGGCTGTTGTGCACTCTGGCCTTCTTCAGGTGCTAGGAATTTCAAACCAAACCTATTATTATGATCACTTGGGTATATCATTTTCATTCCTTGTGTGAAGCCTCTTTTAGTAGTCATGAGTTATCTCCCTCTAACTAGAGTAATGTTGCCTGGTACTGAACTCACAACTATTTGGGTTAAGTCACTGGAACTAACCAATGTCTATGTCACTAAGCAACAGCAACAACTGAATTTCTGGGACTTATAACCCTAATGTCTAGTAACCATTTTTTACCAGAGTTTATATTGCAATTTTTCACTAATAATTTTCTCTGGCACTCCGTATTACTGGTTCTCATATTGTATTCATCTTTATGCTTGGTCTGCTTAGGAGATTTTTGTAGCCAAGCATATGTGCTGATTCCTTAAGCTTATGAGCTTTCCAGTAATGTTCTCTATCTATTATTTCAACTTCATCCCATAGGAGGCAGTGATCTCCTTTCTCCCTCCATATGTGGTTGGCTATGCCTGATTTTTATATCTCCTCTCATGTTATGGCCTTGCAATCACAATCCAGATCATACATATATCAGCAGGATGAAGGCTTTACAATGGGCTCACCATTATCACTGTCACTGGCTAACATATACATGGAATATGTCTGAAGAGATTGCATTAGACTCCAAAGCTCTAAGGCCAACTCTATGGCTGAAATATGTTTATGACACCTTCATACTCTGGCCATACCAGGAGGAGGTCCAGATGCTACTGGACCATGTGAACTCAATAATATCATCCATACAGTTCACTATCAAAAAAGAGTGACAACAAAATGGCATTGCTGGATGTGCTAATAACTTGAACGGTGTGGAGGGAGGAAGATATCCATATACCGCAAGCCAACATTCCCCCGACAACACCTCAACTTCAACTCCCACTACCCATACAATGTAAAGAAAGGGATTATTTGCTGCCTGCAACAATGAGCAAGTCATAAATGGCGACTCAGAGGTATACAAATAGAAAATGGCCGGTATAAGCCATACAACATAATTATCCAGAGTAATTCGCAACAACTCCAATAAACTTGGAAGGGTGCATGAGAATAACATCTCTCAGAAAACAGCCTCAATCTGTCTACCCTATGTAAAGGGGTTATCAGAAAAAACACAAAGGATCTATGGTCTATATAACATCAAGACGATCTTCAGAAGTGGTTCTACACTTTGCAGATACCTCTCCCGAGTAAGACCCTTAACAGAGGAGGACATGACTAAGGAATGTGTGTACACCATTCGCTGTAGCTGTGAAAAGAAATATAAAGATGAAACAGGTTGCTGTCTTAAGGTAAGTCTACAAGAACATCGCAAGGCCATAACATGAGGGGAGATAGAAAAATCAGGTGTAGCTGACCACATATGGAGGAAGATAGGGGATCACCACCCCCTATGAGATGAAGCTGAAATAATAGATAGAGAAACAGTGTAAACTTAAGGAATCAGCACATATGCCTGGTTTCAAAAATCTCCTAAGCTAACCAAGCGTAAAGATGAATACAATATGGGAACCAGTAATATGGAGTACCAGAGAAAAATCATTAGTGTCAAAAATATGAGTTCTGATAAAAAAAAATACTAGAGAAAACCATTAATATCAAAAATTACAATATGAACTCTGGTAAAAAATGGTTATTGAACTTTAGGTTTATAAGTCCCAGAAATTCAGTTGTTGTTGTCCAGTGGATATAGATGTTGATTAGTTCCAGTGACTTAACCTAAAGAGTTGTGAGTTCATTACCAGGCTGCACAGGAGTGAACAAGTAACTTAGAGAGTCAGGTTAGACAGACATAACTCATGACTACTAAAAGAGGCTTCACACAAGAAATGAGAATGATATACCTCAGTGATCGTAATAAAGGGCTCGGTTTGAAATTCTTAGTACCTGAAGACAGCTGGAGCATACAACAGCTGAAGCGTTGTACAAATGGCAACCAAGATGAGGACAATAGTTCAAATAATGTAAATAGTGTAAATACTACCTCATCTCAGAAATGTAGACAAATAATGAATGAAAGAATGTCTATTCTTCAAAAACAGTGCTTATACTCAAATATAGATAGCTACTAAATAACATTTGTATTAGGACCTTGAATAAGTTATCACAGCTTTACAATAGTGTTTCCAGAACTGTGTGTATGTAATTTCAGATGGTAATGCATCTATAAGAAAGTACTATACAGGTATATCATTTTGCCAAAGTGTAAGCAACTTTGTTTTTTATAGTGCTAAACATCTTGGATTTTGTGTCAAAGAAAGTATATTGGCAAAGAATTTTACTGCACTTTTTTATTCAAAAGAAATCTGCAGCTGAAGCACACAAAATTCTTGCTGAGACATATGGTAAGCATGCTCTGTAAGAAACAACATGCTGGGATTGGTTTAGATGCTTCAAAAATAATGATTTTCATGTTGAAGATAAAGAACTCACTGGTGCACCAAAAAGTTTGGAGATGAAGAATTGGAGGCATTATTGCCAGGAGACTCATATCAGATGCAAGCTGAACTTGATGAATCATTAGTTGTTGTTCACACAACAGTTTCAAAATGTTTGAAAGTATCAGGAATGATTTGAAAAGCAAGGTCATTAGGTGCTGTATTAGTTGAAGCTGAGAGATGTTGGACGACATCTTGTTTTTGTTCTTGTCACTCTTCTATGCCATCCTATTTTGAAATTTGTTTCTTTCTTCATTGTTTTACTTTTTTAATGCCTACCTATGAATGTGTACACCCATATATATATATATATATATATATATATATATATATATACACACTCATTTATGGTCTTGGTGTTTAAACCCGAGATAATCTTTCGATGGCCACAGATGTGTCTCTCAAGTTTCAAGACTACACCATCATGTGCTTTTGTCTTTCATTACTAAGCTCTGTTAGCTATCTCTTTTTTGTTTATTGTCCAGGACTGCAATATATTAGGCACAATAACTGATAGTATAGCAAAAGCATTTTCTCTTGTTCACCTGCAAACATCTTTGTCTTCAGTAACTTTATTGCTCACAATAACATGGGGCTTATATATTCTAAAAGTACTGAGGTTGATAGCATTCAGTTATCAAATTTTTCCATTGCCCAATCCCTTAGACAATTCATGGACTTAACTAGTCATTTCCCTAACAAAACTGAACAACGGGCTTCTCTACTTGATTTATTTCTTACCTGCTCTCCTCGCTCGTGCTAATCTTTGCAACACTGCTCTCTTGGTAATTCTGATCACTCTGAGGTACTTATTGATATTTCATTCCAATCATCTATTAAACAGGAATTACCTATCCACAAGACAATTCATGGACTTACCTACTCATTTCCCTAAGAAAACTTAACAACAGGCTTATCTACTTGATTTATTTCTTACCTGCTCTCCTTGCCTGTGCTGAGCTTTGCAACACTGCCCTCTTGATAATTCTGACCAATTTGTGATACCTATTGATATTTCATTCCAATCATCTGTTAAACAGGAACCCCCTATCCACAAGACCTCTTTCTGTTAAGAGCATGCTGATTTGAACTCACTCCATGATTTTCTTTGTGATGCCCCTATGGATTGTCATGTTAAACCTCCCATTTAAAAATTGTGCCAGTGAGGTTTCTTCTTGTGTCAAAGCAGACATGGGCATTTCATCTCTTTTTGGAAATACAATCCTTTCCAAGGTTCATGCTAGCATGCTTCACCCCTATAGCACAAAATAATCAATATTTTTGGCTATACAAGTATGACGACCATTATTCAAACATGTCACAGTAAATGTAAGTGGGTCCTTGAAGAAGCAAAGTCATTGTTTGTCAAGAGAATGAGGCATTGCATAGCGATTAACAACTTTGGTTCTCTTGATTACTGGCAGGTTTGTAATACGGCATTAAGTAAGTGTATAGTCTATTCTTCACCTCTTCAAGCAATTTGAGGTGTTATCATCCTCTCTTGATAAAGCTTAATGCTTTGCCTATAAATTCTCCTTAAACTCTACTCTTGACTCATCTGGAATATCTCTGCTTAATTGTCCATCTAGAACTGAGTCTGTGTTGAGTAATATGCATAAAATCCATTCCATAGTTTCTCCTATCTTCTTTAACCTAGATCCCCACAAAATATACTGACCCAATGGTAACCCTATAATAGTCATTAAGTAATGTACTCCAAAACTGGCTCCTGTTCTCTCTAAACTCTAAATGCCTTGCTGTCTCTTGCTTTCCTGCCTGCTGAAAGTTATCTGTTGTTCCAATTTTTAAAAACTTAACTAAGTTTTTTTTGTTCACAGTCATGGTGAACAAAAAACTTAAGGAGTTGAGTTAAATGGAGATAATTAAGACATCTGAAAGTGGCATGACTCATGGAACAAGAACAATCTCCCCAGTGATTGAAATAAAGGGTTTGGTTCAAAATTCCAATCATCTAAAGAAGATTGGAGCATACTTTACAACCGACTGAATCATCATGAATATGGTAACTAAGAAGAGGACAACAGTCCAAACAATGTAAATAATTACAATATCTCATTTCAGAAATATAGGCACAAAAAGAGCATGATGTTTCTAACAACAATTTTCGATTCTCATCAAGAAATCTATAAGTGCTTTCTCTAACAATTTTATAAAAATACTGTATTTTAAACAAACACTAGAAGGAAGACATAAGCTGTAAAAAATCCAATTATTCCAGTAATCAGTTTAACCTTAAAGAGGAATTTAACACAGTTTCTTATTAATAAATTTCCAAACAGCATTCTTATATTTTTATTGTAGATTAGCATTTAATACAACATTAGTAAGTAAAATGGGATGTGCGTTGTGGTGCAGTGGATATCAGCTTGAAATGAGAAATTAGAGAGTCGAGTTCAAATTCCAGTTGAATTCCTTCATATACATGCAAATACCCTTGGAAAAGATATGAATCTAGCTATGGATTAAACAGCAGGACAGATTGGGTTTCTAGCCTTGTTTAGCAACCATTCTACTGCAGAAAGTAATGGCAACCTACTGTGGGAAAATCTTTTGTCCAGTCAGTAATGTCTCCTTTGAGACAAGATCGGCCAAACATATAACACTTAACTGACTGAGTTTTCAAAATAATATCCAATTATAAATAGAAAGCTTGGTAAACAACATAACAGTTGTTATTGTTAATTGTAGTAGTACCACTAATACTAATACAACCACCAGATCTTTCTTCAGCTCTTGTTCAGTATTACTGTGTTTTTCTTGGCAGGGATATATTAACTATTTCAAAATTGACCAAGAACGTTCTTTGCCTTGAATACTTATTGGGACTCAAGTTCGCCTTTGATATCAAGTGCAACTCATATATACAATCCATCACCAAAGGAGATGGAAAAATAGCTGATTCCTTGTACAGCTCTGTTCAATATTTGACTTCACTTGTTATGCCCGATGATAAGAGCCAGATCAGACCAAAATTAAATACTGCTGCCATATCTGGGTTGGAGCTGCCCAGTCTTCATTTTCAAGTCTGGATAAAGTTTTAAAGTATTTGTGCAGCCTTGTGGGTAATGAACAATTTTTCAACTCCTACAACCCCTTTTTCACAAACGCAAATCTCTTGCTACTCTATCACAATATCCTCTGATGAGGCTACATTCCTTAGTTCCACCAGTTTTCACCTTCACAGCTAAGCTCCTCTATGCTACACCATCCCAATGTATCCCATTAATATGGAGGAAATTTAATTCAGACAGTTTATTCTTAATAACTGATACTTTATAGGATAGACTCCGGAGAGAATGTCTTCCTGATCGTTATAATGTTAATCTCTTCAATGTCAGGTTAACTGTTATCTTTCCTACATATTCTCATAAAATTCACCTTCTCTTTTTACTGCTCATATAATAATCTCATTCAGTAATCCTCTACCTTCAGTGGCTCTTAGGCATTGTTTTGGGTAAATATCAGTTAAAAAATGATAGAAAAATATAATCTTCAATTAATTTATGTTCATGTGAAAAATAAAGTATGGTTATTTATGCTACAGTTCAAAAGTTTGAGGATAATCTGTTAATTTTTTTTAATTTAGCCCCCAAATTTTTTTGTACTATAAATAAGAGAAAATTATTATACATCATTAAAAAAAAGTGAGACATATTTTTTCATTGGAAATTATATAACAACAAAATGAAAAAATAGAATTAAAATAAAGAATTTTATGATTAAATTTCACTCTTGTCAAACTATTAGCCTTGATTAATACAGCACACATTTCTGGCATTCATTGCCAAAGTTTCTCAAGGTATAAGTTTAATAATTGATTCCATTCTTTTTTCAATGACTAAGAGCTCTTTAACATCCCCCCCACCACTTTTTCATCAAGTTCATTCCATGACAATTCTTGGGGTGGATCCAAACTTTTCAACTGTAGTATATTTAATCACAACAGAGATCACTCATAACAACTTACTAAATAGATTTTGGTATTTTTAAATCAACTGTCGAACAATATAACTTAGAATTTAACTAAAATGATATGCAGCAGATTAATAAAATTCATTTGTAGGAGTGAAAGGGTAAAGAATATAAATAAAAGTAATGAAAGTATTTGAGAATAAACTTTAAAATTGACTGTGATTAATCTTCAAACAGTAATCAAGTCTACCAACTGTTGGTCAGGATTTTTTACACACACACACACACACAAAATTTAAAACTTCTTAATTTTATTAATTTCACTGCAGATGTTGCAGAGATGCATTGTGGTGCAGTAGATATCTGCTCAGAATGAGAAATCAGAGAGCTGAGTTCGAATTCCAGTTCAATTTGTTGCATTCACTTATGCCCAAATACAAGTGAAAAAGTATTAATCCATCTCTTCCCTTCAGCTATGGGTTAAATAACAGGACATTGAATTCTACAGCTTTGGTTGGCAACCAGTCTACTGCAGAAAGTAAAGGCAACCTACTGCAGGAAAATCTTCTGCCTGGTCAGTCATGTTTCGAAAAAGACATAGTTGCCCAAGCGTGTATCATGTATGGCATTTAACTAACTGAACTTCCTTAAGCCAGTGTAAATGTTTATTTTGGAGACATCTTACATCTTTTTAAAGTAATGTAGTTTATTCAAAGGGTTCAGGCAGTATGCAGTTTAAAAAGTGAATTATTTCAACATTAATTATTTTTTTCAGTCTCAACAGCTTCTTTTAAAGAGGTTAATACCATACTTGGGCAGTTGGCCAAAGTCATGACTTCTTCAATGATTTTATGATGGCATTTAAATGTAAGAGTTTGAAATGATGAACATTAAAACTAAAATCAATTTTTGTACATTATCTACTGACAAAGTATTCACTAAAATATATGAACTGAATTTGAAAATATTTTGGTACACTGATATCTATGTGAATCATCAGCAAGTGTATTTTACTCTTGTGCCAAAACGATTCTTTCTTAATAATAAATACAGAACAAAGGAAGAGAATAACTAAAGCATCTTTCTCTTTTTTCATAGGTTGGTATCCAAGTAAAACATTGAAGAAGACAAACATATCTACAAATAGCCTTTATCTGTCAATCTGTCTATATATGATTATGTTTATCATTCTAACACCGATATCAGGAAGCACACATTTAACAAATGATAATGCTTCAATTTTGAAGGCTGGGTGTGAGAAGCAGAAATTTGCCAAAACTGCTAGCAAACATGCACTTGAGTAACAATAGAGAAATAAAAAAAGTGTTAAAACAAGTAGAATAGAGTAATTGCTATTTACACATGGACCAGTGGATATAAACATTGGTTAGTTCCAGTGACTTGATCTAAAGAGTTGTGAGTTCAAAACCCGACTACAGCAGTGGTAAACAAATAACTTAGAAGAGTTAAGTTAAAGGGAGATAACTACGTGGCTACCAGAAGTGGCATTGCACATGAATAAGAATGATATACACAAGTGATCATAATAAAGGTTTGGTTTCAAAATTCCTAGTACTTGAAGAAGGTCAGAGCATACAATAGCTGAAATGTCGTAAACATGGCACTAAAGATGAGAACAATAGCTCGAATACTATCAATTCGGTAAGAAAAATACCTTCTGAAGTTCAAATAATTTAAAATCTAAGGTTTATTTTATTCTCAATTTACTGAGTTATTTAATGTCAAAATCATTTTTTTTATTCTACAACCAATTTTCTGAGAGCTGATGATCCAGTACCACTTTTAATCTGGATAGAATTAGGAGCAATCATTTGAATTTCATGCAATTGCCAGACCAATTCACTGGATGACCACAAGGTGGTACATAATCTTTTTTAATTTTTTTTATGTGCAAGTTATCTTTTGAAGAGAGGTGATCATGGCTATCCACAACATTCTATCCTTTGTAACTTTTAGCAAAATGTCTTTTTACTATTTTCTTAGTCTCTGTTCTGCCATCTATTTACACAAGCTCATGAGGTAGGTTACGCACTTTTTGCCTTTATTCCTCTTGCCTTCAATATGCCCTGTCAGTGTCAAATTCTCCAAGACCTCTTCCTTCATTATGTGTCCTAGAAATTTCAAGTATAAGCATCCTTTTGTTTTCAGTTTCTTTAAAACTTCCTCATTACTCACATGTTCAGTCCATGGTATTCTCAGCATACTTATGTAGAATCACATTCATGCAATTGCCTCTTCATCTGTGAGAAGAATTGTTCAGCATTCACTGCCATTATAAGATAAATGATAGTTATCAATCTTTTTTGCTTATGTTTTTAATGAAGTTTTCCTCTTAATACTTTATCTAGCTTTTGAAAGGCATCTTTCACTATTCCAATGCCTCTTTAGATTTTGATGTCACACTTTCCATCCTCTGTTAAAACACTTCCATGATATTTAAGTTTTTGGACTTGCTTCATTTTACTAACTCTGGTTTGTAGTTTTCTTCTTGGAATGTTCCTCTTTTTGACAACCATATGTTGTAGTTTCTTACAATTGATGATTAGGTCTTTCATTTGATTACACTAGTGTGGTGGGTTCAGCTTTACCAATGTTGTATAAATCCAAGTCTATTTTGCTTATATTTAACCCTAATAGAATGGTTATTATGCAACTTCTGATGGTTTAGAAAAACAGATAAACTAGCACAGTTATAGAATCAAGACTACTAGAAAATTTTAATCTGTAAGCATTTACTTGGTTTAGGAATGGATAAATATCAGTAATTTGAGTCTGTAAGTATTCACTTGATTGATGTTTTTCTGAGGTGAGGGTTACATTCCTCTGTGGGGATACACTTGACATATTCTTAGTCCTGTCAACAGGACAAGTGACATCTCAAGATTTTATCATTGTAAAAAAATATCTTTTTATTTTCTGTAATTTTGAAATATGTCGTTATCACTGTCATTTTTGTATGTTTTGTTGTCACCCTAATATTTTAATTAATTCATTTGTTGGTTTCCTTCAGGTGTAAAATCTAAATAAACTTTCTTTTATCTCACAAATAAAGAAACAGAAAATAACTTTGTATAAAAAGTTAAAATTTTTTGAGTAATAAGTTTCTGTAAGTGGACTGGTCTAATCAAAATGGAATTATAAGTGGGTTTTATCAGTACATTTGTCATTATTTTTGTTCTGTTGGCTACCATTAACTGGTTTGTATTATGAAAGTAAAAATGAAAACAACATATTTTCCTACATAGAGTGTACACCAGCAAAAGACTATAGAATTGTTCAGGTGAAACATTTTAATAATAAAAATTCAAACTACTTCAAACGTTTCCACATTTTTTTTTACTGTTAGTACTATTGCAATGTTTGAAAAAATACTTTGATATACAATTAAAATCTACAAAAACCTAATTAAAAAAGAAATCTGAATAAGATTTTACGATCATTCTACAAATGCTAACACTTTATAAAATCATAGCAGAGCCAGTATGTGCTACACTGGATTCTCAAATTTGGAGCAAGCCTGATTGGGGATCCAGGTAATGCCTTGTGACCCTCACTAACGTATTAACATTTACTTTTTTTTCTACCTACATTTATATACATGACAAATGAAACTAAGCAAAATTGACTATTAAAGAATAAAACATTTTTGTGCGTCATTAACTGATGACAAGTTTCTAGGATTTGTTGAAGATAGGAGGAATGATTTGTGTTCTTTAATGGCTGCTAAACTAGATAGAGAATCTGAGAATATAAATTTCCTATCTTTTGAATTTTTTATCATTTTAAGTGCAATCTTAATGGCTTGTAGTTCAACTGTATAAATAGATAGATAGGCATTATTTGGTAGCCTGATTTGTTTATGAATTTCTCAGTTTGTGATTGCTGTGCCTATTCTATCTAGGACTTTTTATCCAACTATGTAGAATGGTTTATAGCCACAATATTTCTCTCTTAATTCTCTGTATATACTGGAGAGATAATTTTTCCCATCTCAGTGATATAGGTGGTTCATTGACTTCTAAATAGAGACTTTGCATAGGTGAGGTTCAGAAGGTTCTGAGACTTGATTTTGTGTGGTTTGTAGATTTTTAAGATATATATAGTCCGCACATTACTTTTTAGTTGGCATCCTATTCAACTTTGGTATTACTTTTAGAAGCTTTATAGTCTTTTGGTATTTTTGTTTAAGGTAATCAATGTGCTCCTTGGAGTTAAGTTTGTTAGTATGATTCATAGATATTTCATTTGTTGGACTATAGAAATTAAGTGTTCATTTAATTTTAATTCTAAATTGAGGTGGTAGGCTTGTTTCTTTATTTTTAGCATTTTTTTCCTGATTTTAACTGTATCTCTGCACTATGCTGTGGGCCAGGGTTTTGATTTGGTATGTGGTTTAAAAAAAGATTTGGGTATTGTTTTCCTAGCTATTGTGTTAGTATGTTTGTAAAGGAGACTATTGGTTCTAATTCATTGAGAATTTCCATCTTGATTTGAGATGAGCAGAGTAGATTGATTTTTAAACAGCTTTAGGTAGTTGCTACTTTGAATTCCTTCTTCTGGAATAGGCTTGCATATATTTAGGAAAATAGGTGAATGGTCACTACCCTATTGGTCATTAATTAACTTTCCATTGAAAATCTATAAAAATTGATAGAGAGCATATGGTTAGAAAGCTGATGTTAATCTGTTACCTGAGTGTAGGTATGTGTGCAACTGATTATTAAGGATACATAGATCAGATGATTCTAGTAAAGATTCTATAATTTTACCAGTTTGATTGGTGTTCCTACAGACCCATATTTTGCTGTATGCATTAAAATCTGCCATTAGTAGAAAAGGAGTGGAAAGTAGACAAATTAGCCTTTCTATTTCAGTCTTATTCTAGCTGTGTTTTGAAGGAATATAAATTGAATGTATGATTATTATTCAATGAATTAAAGCTTTTACTGTCATGGTCAGTAGATTTGTGTTTAATTGTAGCTTTTGATGGGATATTGATGTTTTTTAACTAATAACAAAGTACCTCCACTTGGCCTATTCTTTATTGTCAATACATTTATTTTGTGATCAGTTTTATATCCTTTAAAGGAGATGTCATTTTCTTTTTAGAAATATGTTCGGCAAGCAGACTATAGTTGGATTGTAATCTGTAATAATTTATTTGATTTCCTTATAGTTTGGTTTAACTCCTCTACAATTCTATTGTATGCTGCTTGTATTCCATTTGTTCATTTCAGTGGTAATTATTTTATTTTGGTGAGTGAATCTTAAGAATGACTATGTTTTTCATTATCTATTTCCATATATTCCATACTTTCTATATTGCTTGTTTTTCTTTTTTGTATGTTCATGATTATTTCAGTTATTTTCATTGTCTTTCTTTTATTTTCTTTATGTCGGTTGTCATTTATTTGCTTTTAATCCTGTTTCTTCTGTTTTAGGGATTTTTATTTTATTTTCGACTGATGTTTGCTTGGTTTTTGTTATGTCAGTTTTCTCTTTGTGCAATTTTTCATTTGAATGGACTTGAGAGTTTTATTGTTAAGAGGGTGTCAGTGAATTTTATGTTGGATTTACATTGTTTGTAGATAATTTTGGTTTAATGGTATGGGTTGTTTCCAAGTTTACTATTGATTTTAATGTTTACAATATATTTTTTTTAAAATTCTTTTATTAAAACTGTTACATATTGTGTTTATGCAATTATTTTTATATTAGATTTTCATAGCTATAGCTTGATGTTGCTTGGGTAATATTTGGCAATTGAAGCATCTTAATGGGTTTGGAATATATGTTTCTACTTGGAAACTGTTTATCCAATTTTTATTTCCTGTGGTGGTTCTGGTGCATTAGAAGTAATGATGCAAGTGTTATAATCTATAATTTTATCATTTGCTTTAAAAGATATTTTTATGCCTGTAATGTTTTGAATTTTTGATAAAATTATTGTTCTTAATTTTCTCCAGTGTACACAGTGAGAGTTCAGCACTTCTCACCACACCTTCCTTCAGAGGAATTTAAGAATTAGTGTAAGTAGACCCTTACCTTTATATCAAAAATCTTTTCTTTGATTGATTTTTCTAATTCTATATCAGTACGAAGTCACTTGTCTTTTGTGATCATACTTTATCTATTATTATTTATCAGCCATGCTCACTACTCACCTCAGAGCCCCTATATAGGGGAGATTTGAGGGGGTCTCATTTGCTTCATACCTCCAAGACTGCATGATTATGGGAAGGGTTCCAACACCTGTTATAGCTGGGATCATCGATCTAAGTATGGACTTTCCTCAGAGGTTGAAATGTTAGATTCCTTTGTTTACAGTCTGACTGACCCTACAGCCACCACTAAGTCAATTTAATGTTTCATTTGGTAATGGTGAGCACATTTTGTTTGTTTTGTTAGTCTGACTTAGGGCTTTATATAATGAGATGGTTGACTGCATAGAGCCTCTCCAACTGCCCACCTAGCTCAGGTTAGGTCAAAAGTGGTGTTTTTAAGTTTAAAAGTATATGTATAACCCAATTCTTTAAAACCTCAACCATCAAAACCCATCCTCAAGCATTACAGGTTGTCACCCATGGCACTTTTACCCCCTGTAGAGGTGCAGTCAACATATTCTGAAGCCATGCTGATAGGGTTATAGTGAGATTAGAATTTTAGCAGATCAAGCTCACTTTTGAACTATGAAGCCGTATAAAACAAATTATAATGAATGCATAAATTTGTCAATTTCTGGAATGAGGAGTTAGCATAATTGACATGAGGATCATTGCCTTTATCTTTATTGTTATTACCACAACACTTTTGGCTGTTGTGTCTCCAGCCTTCATCAGGTGCTTGTTGATCCAGCCTAGTGTTGAGCCATGAATTTGGTGTCATAGTAATAATGAGTTCAATCTTTGGGCCAGGTAGTACAGACTTATATTCAATGAAAACAGGGTCAGCAATAACCAAACACTACTAAAAATAAGAACTAGATGAGATATCCCAAGACATGGCTGGTGAAAGAAGAGCTATCTACCCCTGCAAATTAATAAAGAGTTTAATGTGAAGTTTCCTGGATTAACAAGTACCTGATAAATGCTCACCTGCACAACAACATTGTGATAATAACAACAACAACAAAAATGAGGACAGTAGTTACTGCACAAATAATGTGAATAATTTTTTCTCTAACAGTAAAAAATTCTTCAGATTAATTCTCACATATAATAATGAACAGTGTGATATTTTCAGTATATTTCTTTGTCTGTTGCTTCTTTTGTGCTAGAGAAAACAGTGACACAAAATTAAGGGAATTTTACCTTCAAACATTTAAACTGGCGGAAAGAAGACAAGTGACATATTTACTAGATAAGCATACTGCCGTTTTTACAGCATTCTTAAATTGAATTAGAAATATTAAGTTGAATGTACAGATATAAACTTAAGTACTGCTCCAGATGTAAAGAAACTCATTCTGGTGTGTGTATACACTGCTTCTATACAACACGTTAAAATTTCCCTTCTCTGATTCCATGTGCCTATGGCTTAGGGAGTAGTGACTTCAACTGACACCAAATCAGTCAAGTTTTGATCCCAGCCAGAAGCAAGTGGATGTGTCTAGCCACACTGATGAGCTGTGATACAGTGAAACAGGCTTATATGTGGATGACTAATATATATATATATATATATATATATATATATATATACACACCAGTATAAAATCTTTTAACACATTTGAATTTGAGTAATTAAAAATTTGGTTTTGGCGTTGCTGAAGAGACAAGGATTTCCTTGTAGAAATGGCTATCCAACAGATTTAAATATCAAAATTTTTGTTTTATTTTTTATATTTGGCTCTGTAAATAGAATATAATATTTGCATCGAGCCCTCCACCGGGATCAATTTTAATATTAATGAAATTAATATTAATATGATTGAGTTTTTGGGATTTACCTATCTGATCATCCTTTTGGATTTAAAATATAAATATATATATATATATATATATATATATATATATATATATATGTCATCCACAGACAGTCCTGTTTTGCTGTATCACAGCTCATCAGTATGGATAGACATTCCATTGTATCTAACCAGGATTGAAACCTGACTGATTTGTGATATGTGTGTGTGTGTGTGTGACAGTTATTACAGATGAAGGGGTACTCCTTCAGGTTTTAGCTTATTGTTTTGTTTAATACTAAGTCATTATTTTTGATGTAGTAGCAACAAAATTTATATTGCGTTAAATGGTTACTTTTCAATTGTAGATGTGACAGAGTAAGCTGTAAAATATTTTTTTTGATACTACTACATACAAAACAATAAAATACTTAGTTCCAAATAAAACAATAAGCTAAAACCTGAAGAAGAAGTAGTACCCTTGGTAAAGAAAATTCCACAGGAGATTATATATATATATATATATATATATATATATATATATATATAATTTTCTGGTATGATTCCTAATCTTTATGAATTTAAACATAATACTATTGGCTGAGATGGGTCAATTGTTGCCATTCTATATTTTTAATTTCATGCATGCATGTTGTTTGTTTTTGATTTTGCCAACTGCACAGTAGAGTAGGGTCAGTTGGGCACTATCTGTGAGAAAATGAGCATCATGATCCAGTTCACTCTGCCAGAAATTTAGAAATGGCATGCAGTACTGCTTGGCATTTGGGCCGAAAGCCCCAATATGAACATTGAAGAATGTTTAAGTGTCAATCTGAACACAGTGCAGTGGATTCAGTAAAAGTTGGCAGAGTTTGATGATGATGATGAAGGTGTTTGAAGTAATCACATTGTTATGCTTCTATTGATCTTCCTACAGAGCTCCAGACCCTATATAGAGGCTTACATTAAGTGCCTTGAGGAGGTAGTGCTGCCCTGGCTCAAGAGGCTGGCTGCTAGAAGACCCAATATCAGGCAATAGGACTCTACACCATGCCACACAAGCAGAAGAACCCAGTCATGGCTGTAAGACAAATTCTGCAACCATATATTTCCTTCCACCTGACCATTTAACTCACCCCTTGATTATTATGTATGTGTGTGTGTGTGTGTGTGTGTGTGAGAGAGAAACCAAAAACATTCTTTGTAACTGAAGGTAATGATTATGGCAGCATTCACTAACTTAAACAAGAAGACCATTAAGATGAGATGCAGGAGATTCCAAAGTTATCTGGAAGCTATGCTTGAAGTCAATGGCGATTTTATTGAATAAATTTACTCTTTAGTATTTCAAAATATTTGTGTATTTTGGTAAGTATATCTGTTAAAATGAGATGTCACTGTCATTTTTGTGTAATTTAGACAACAATTCATTTAGCACACATTGGTGTCAAGGTCTCATTATATCATTAATCTATATATTAAAAGGTTCTTCTATTGCACATCACACTTGTGGAAAGCTCTTTCTGCATCTTGCTTTCTAGTCAACTTTTATCTTCAAAAATTAAAGGGAAATAACTACATGGCTACCAGAATTGGCATCGTACATGGAATGAGAATGATATACTCCAGTGATTGTAATAAAGTGTTTGGTTGCAAATTCCTAGCACCTGAAGAAGGCCGGAGTGTACAATGGTTGAAACGTTATAAACATGGCAGTAAATATGAGAACAATAGTCGAACAATGTAAATAGTGTACACACAATTATGTTTATCCTGTACATGGCTCAAGAGTCACTCAAGGTAGCAAGTTACAGAGTAAGAGGCACAGTTTATGGGGATATGTGGGGAAAATAGTGGTTAACCCTAAAGTTAAAAAGATAAAGCAGGTTATCAGCATGTAAGTGAATGTAATAAATTAAATCATAATTTGAACTTGATTCTCCCATTCCTCAATCCAAGCTGCTATCTGTTACTATTCAGTGCCTACCCATTGAAATGTCAAAGCCTGATTAGAGGAGGGATTAGCTGCCAGGTTTCCATCATGTGGAATTTTGAAGGTACTGTGTTCAAAAAAACTAATTGAATATAAACAAGTGATGTTTCTATCTATTGCTATACACTCAAATCAGAATGTAAAAATCTATAAAAAAACGTATCTCATTCTTTTGTAATATTAAACAGTGGCAAGATCAGGTTGGATATGAGTTTTAAATGTTTGAGTTGGTTGGTTTGAAAAGCTTGAAATCGTTAGATTTTTGAAGCTAAGGTTCACATCATATAACTTAAATATATTTTAAGGAATAATTAATAAGGCAATTACAAAGTAAAAATATTAGTTTATGTAAACTAATATCCTTCGTGCTCTTAGCATAGCAGTCAGTGACATAGAAAGTAGGATTGGTATGTTAGTTCCAATTCCACGCAAGGTCATTGCATCTGCACCAATGCACTAAACTTCTAACCTTAGGGTGATTAATAGCAGGGCAGACTGGGCTATCATGTTAGAGTTGGTAACCAATCTAGGAGAACTCAAAACAAAAACATTCCATAAAAACGTACTTCCCACAGAAATCACAGCAGTAATATATGACATGGTGCAGCCAGGAGATTTTACAAAGGTTAACATGAAGTATGTAAGTGATTTAACAAACAGAAATGGTGCTGATAGAAATAGAGATGAAAACATTCTCATTATAGAGTTGAGAAGCAAAACTGCTATGATTTTCAAACTGCATTTATTATTCATAAACAGGTCTAAAAATAAAAAAGATGTTAAAACTAACTGATAATATCAAAACAAGTGTACACCTGCTGTCAAAAATGACAGCAAAATATTTGAGAGGATTATATATATATATATATATTACTCATCAGCAGACAGTTCTGTTTTGCTGTATCACAGCTCATCAGTACAATTAGACATCTGATTGCTTTTAGCTAGGATTGAAACCTGACTGAATTGATGTCAGTCGGTGATTCCACCTCTGAGATATGGGTGATCGGTAAAAGGAGGCAGACTTTTAGTGTGTGATATACCATGTAAACATATGCCAGAAGCTAAGAGTGTTCAATTCATTACTGAATGAACGATGTGTAGATGGTAGGGTAGCTACTGTTTTTTCAAAGTTTACCATTCTTCCAGGATGCTCAATCAGGGTGTAAGAACGTAAATAGTCATCCATGCACTATATATATATATATATTTTATAATCATGTCGCCCCAAGCAAGGCATTTTACTGCCACTGTTGAGCAGGGGGTTATATAGGAGGTAAGTTATAAAAAAGAGTGACAGGTTATAGGGGGTGTCAGGAAGAGGGTAAGAGAAGGATGAGAATACTGCTGAGAGTGGAGTGGATGAAGAAAGAAGCATAAGAGAGAGAGAGAGGAACCAAGTTAGTGAGATAGGAGATGATGACTTTACATTTGAATTCTTGACGGCTGTAGCTGTCAGGAAAGCAAGTAAATGGGAGGGAATTCCATAGGTGGGAAGAGCAAAAGAAGAAGCTGCTGGTGTAGAATTTGCATTTACAATTTATTGGTTTCACAGTAAAAGAGTGGGACCTAGTTGCTAATCTTGTGGCTCAAGCAAATTCATGTATGGGGGGTACCAGTGAGCTAAGTTCATCTGAGCAGAAGCCATGAAAGTATTTGTAGAAGAGACACAGGGAAGCCATGTTGCGCCAGTGAGAAAGTGACTATATATATATATATATATATATATATATATATATATATATATATATATATATATAAGTAATTAAGGCTTTAACACTCGGCTACATAAGTTTCAATCATGAGGTATCATCAAGCACTAGCACCCCCACTCTCTCCTTGTGCCTGGCAATATCTCATTGTTGAAACCAGGGTAGCTTGGTGTTGAATCCTTAATTATTGAGTATATATTTTTGCTCTACTTTCTTCTTACTGAATTTTGTATTGAGCACTTTTTCATTATTATATACTTTTGGGAGCGGTTGTTTAATGCCTTTCCTCTCCATTATTGTTACATATGTATGTACATATACACACACATATACAAATACACAATGGTCTTTATTATAATGGAGAGGATATATATATATTCCTCACTACTTGACATAATTATTGCAAAAAATAATAAGGCACTGTTAAAGAGCAAATGTGGTAAGAGCTTTCGTAACTGGTAGTAAAGAAAATGAACTAAGCTGATGATAACTTGCCATTGTCTCTCTCCATGAACATGACAGGAGAGAAATAAATAAATATATACATACACAAACATACACAATGGCCTTTATTATAATAGAGAAGATAATTTATCCTTGAACCTCCCATTATTTACAATTACAGACTCAGTATAACCTCAACAAGCCTTTCAAGCCTTAGAAATCTTGACCCATACCTCTTCAATGGTAGTTTTGAGAGTAGTGATGCTGTGGTGGTAGCTGTTGGTGGTGGTCTACTCCAAAATGCAGTCAAGTGGATTCAGGTTCAGTTTGGAGAAGAGCTCAAATCAGCAAATAAAGTTTTGCTTCTTGGTTATGTGACTGGCAGTCTCTCTTCTGCCTTCTCAGAAAGTAACCCTCTGGGCTTAAACCATAGCATAACATGGTAACCTCAGGACATTGTAGTCAGCATCAGCACTCATGTTTATTAATTTCACTTTTTATTTCTCCACCCACTGTTTCCTGTTGCTCATGTTGATGATCTCGATGACATTGTAGACAATATACAAGGTCACACCAACTATGGAAAATATTTCAAGGTCAATGTATGCAGAAAATTTAATACTCTGGCATTTACCCTACTGTAAAGTCATTTTCCAAGACATTCACAAAATATAGGTGCATATTAATGGTTGATAGTGTACAGCATTACATGAAAAAATTTAGTTTCAAATTTACTTGATATACACACAGAAAACTAATTTCATTTTCTTCATGTGTTTGCATTTTTCTTATATATAATTATCTATCAGTCTAATATGGTGGCTAGCTAATCTCTTTTGTAGATTAGCATTTGTTCAATATGTGTTGCATATTGCAACTATGTTAAGCAGACTTACATTACAGTTCTTATATTATAGTTTTATATTATAGTTATACTGTACACAATCTACTAATCTGTCGACAACATACCTGAGGAAAATACAACCATGATAGCTTCATCTAGATACAAAAGTAATGGAAGTATTAATAATAAAAGAGATGAATCCAACTCTCACTGATATGAACTATGAACATGGCCACAACATGCTGACTGTGGGCAGAAAATAAAAAACAAAAACAGATGGCCCAGTTGATAAAAGTGTTGGTTGGAACCAGTGACTTGACCCAATGAGTTATGAGTTCAGTACCTGGCTGCAACAGAGGTGAAGAAAAAATTTAGAGAAGCGAGTTAAAGGAAGATAACTGAGACATCTAGAAGAAGCATGACTCATGGAATGAGAACAATCTACTCAAGTGAACAAAATAAAGGGTTAAACTTCAAAATTCCAATCACCTGACAAAGGTTGAAGTGTACAACTGCTCAAATGTGAATATGGTAATAAAGATGAGGACAACAGTCTCAACAATGTAAATAATATAATTACAATGCCTCATTTCAGAAAATAGACATACCTAGAGATACATATAAAAGAACTACATATTCAGTTAAAGACACATCCTTGATAAAGACTAATAGCTTAGCTGAAAGCACTTGGATCCATAGAATATTTGGATTGTTTTTACACATATTATATTTAGAAAAGAAAATAGTTGTATGAATGCAAGAAAAACTTCATAAAATGTCCTTAATCACAGTACCTTTTCAGTTGTCTTCAATGAAACACACACACACACACATTATATATAAGCGTTAGGAAATCAATTATGTCTGATGATACTGAAAGGTTGAAACCAAGGCAGCATAATTGGCTGATCGTCCTAATTTTAAGATGTAAAAGCTCTGCATGTTAAATGTTTATCTTTAATTTTTCTTTAAATGTGTGTTGAGCATTTTTTATTACAACTGTTTATTGATCTAATTTGACTTATCAATAACTGTATATATATATATATATATATATATATATATATATATATAAACCCAGTAGTAGTCATCTCATTTTAATAAGTGGGTAGCCACAATCTTCCTCTCTCTCTCTCTCTCACACATATTTTTCCCAAGGTGAATGTACCGATTATTTCCATAGAAACTACTACAGATACAGAGAATGAGAACAAAAGTATCAGATAGAGTAAATTTCAGATACCAAACCCTATGTTTCTAAATAATCAACAATACTGGCTTTGAAGTGGTCATCATATTGTTTTGTTAACAGCTATACAGTGATGAATAGAATATGATTTTTCTCAGTCACTGTGCTCTGACACATTGTTTTGTCTCCATAAATGATCAACAAACAGTGAAGAAAGCTAATGCATGTAATTTTGAAACTCAAAGCACCAGGTGGAAACCTCATAAAAACAACTGATTGAAGAGTTGACTTGAATCAAAGTTCAAATGTGCCCAAGTTAACATAATGTTTATATAGCACCCAGTGAAAACCAGTGTTCCACCAACAACAGAATCATCTTAACAGTGATCCTTTGTCTCTACACTGACAAGAAAATATTTTTAGAAAAGACAGAGAAAAGTCACATCTTGTCAGGGAGAAGGTGACTGAAGTTGAAATGCCAGGTGAGAATTAATTATATCGCAGATCCTTTTTTGAATTTGAAGAATTTTGATATACATTAGATGCACCAGATCAGATTTGGCAACAATATTCAATACATGAATGGCAGATTTATAAATGTGCAAGTTGGATTCTGATGAAAAAATAATTTTCTTAACTGATACAGTGAACCAACTTTCCTAGCAGTAGACCTAAATTATCAAATAACAAACATGTGGACTGACTATAAAGAAGTCATGATGACAAGAAGAGAGAAAAATAAAGTTTAATGTGGAAATGTCTATAAAGTAGTAAAATAAAATATGGTTTAAAAAAAAAAAAAAATAATTGAGTACCTAAAAAAATACACATTTGAATTCCAATGCATTAAAAGGGTAAAATAATAAAAAGCAAGATTATATGCTTACAAAAAAAGATGTGTGACATGGGGAAGTGGAAGGAGTAAGTAGCAGCAAGAGGAGTAACAGACATGTGTAGACAAGAATGAAAGAATGAAAAAGTGAATTAGCAAAGATCTAAAGAAAAGAAATATTGAAGGAATGAATGGCAGCAGACAAACAGTTGGTTATGCTAGAAACAATTAAAAACAAAAATCTAGGAAACAAAAAAGTTTGGTTACAACTTTACAAGAGAAAAATTGAATAAAAATGAATCAAAGTCATATTCGCAGAGCAAAAAAAAAATATAGAGAAGAAAGCCAGACATCATCTCCACCCCTACCATGTTTCTTGAAACACCCAACAAACGCTGCTTGCAATCCACCTTACCCTACAAAAGTCAATCATTACTCAATGGTTTTTTGAAAAATTCCAGATGTATGCAAATGAAGAATGGGTTGGAATGGGTTATGATAGGCAAGATGAAATGTGAGTAATAGTGTGGAAAGAAATTGCTTTTTTATTCTTTTTGTTTCTTTTCAACACATTTTGGTGTTCGTTATTAGCTTTTATAATACGCCTTTTAATTTTTCTTTTTAAAACTCTTTACAGACGTTTGCTTTTCTGCTGACTGTGCTTGAAGTTCAGTTACTGTAGGAGAAAAAGAAATAGGAAGGTAAAAGATGCAATTATCTTTTAATGTTGAAAGATATGAAGACTAGGATTGATGTGAATCATATTTTGTTAAATTTATAGAATTTTCATTCATTTGAAATGAGATGATTTTTTAGAAAATACTTTATTTAAAAAGTGATTGATATTGTTGCTGAATTTTATCTTAAATGTTAGTTATATTTTAGGTAAATGTCAATCTTAAAAAGTAAACGAAAAGATTTTCATGAAAAAGTTTTTTCTTCATAATCAGTCGTCTACAAGGATTACCTATGAGATAATGAGAGAAAATGGAGAACGCAATTCAGACAACACATTTCAACTCTATAGTAGATGTCTTTAGACTGGAATGAGAGGTCAACCTGTGCACAAAGAAAGTTTGTTGAAGAAAAGGTAATAGATGTCCTTAACAGATGCTGCAGCCATAAAGTTTTTTTTTTTATTGAAGTTGTTCATATTTTTAGTACTAGTTAATGTTCAGTCAATACGAACCAAGAACTGCTCAAGGAAGAGGTTTACTATATGATGGTGAAGTCAGGATAATTGTGATTGGGAAAACAGCTTGCTGGTAGTCTGTTTGAGAAAGCAGCAGTTTTTGGGAAGAGGCTGTCCAAATGGAACTTCTTAATATGAAGAAAATAGGGATGATTCCCAAAAACAAAAGAAAAATTTTCTGGACTCAACATTTGATAAGGATCTTTATTATCACTTCCTCATATTCCAATACACTTTCCTTACACATAGGTTTGTCTCTGATTCTTACCTGAACAGACCTACCATAAAGAGGTGAAATAACTTTTATTAAATAGCCTTGCCACTTTGTTGCATTATCTTCACTTCTGCGTGGATATTAATTTAACCCCACTAATGGCCACAAGTACCCTATATCACTGGAATAAATAATGACTTTTGTTTTAAATCAGTGTGCCAGATAACTGAGAATACATCTTGAGTCATAAATGGAAGATGACCTAAGATGATGTCATGAAAGTGGCTGTAATAAATGCTAATATTTTAATTTGTTTTTAAGATATATTGAGAACATAAAAATACAATTCATATCTGGTACATCAAATAATGACATATTCTGTTCTTGTGACCTTGGGTCACCAATCACAGTGACTCAAAAATAGCAAACTTGTTGAAACAGTAGAAACAACATGTTACATTGTGCAGACCCAACAGAGGTACGCATGATTATGAACAATGAGGGCTATGTCATGCCACCCTATTGCTTCCCACTGTTTCAGGGTCAGTACCAGCAAAATGTTGGACATGTTGACCAAGATCTTGATTAAGTAGATGGACATGTGTTCCAGTAAGACATTGCTCTTTCCCATATGGCCCAATTAATTCAAGAATGGCCAGTTGAAAGTTAAACATCTCAACTTGCTTTAATTGAATTTCCTGGGACATCATTTAGAGGGAGACTATCTATTGACCTTGCAATATCAAGGACTTGTTGAAAACTGCCATCATGGATGTGATGACCAACATGAACAAAAAGGTTCTGGTTCAAATATGCATTGAGGCTGAGGAATGTTTTTTTTATTAATCGTTTTTTTAAATATTCTTTTTACTTTTCTAAATTGAACATGTGCATAAATCCTAAAAATATACAGATTTTTTATGTTTCGTAACTTTTTTATAATTAATTCTCAATTACTTGATGCCCTCCCTACTTTTTATTTTAAACATTATTTTTAATGGTTACCTATATTTGAGCAGACACCCAGTTTATTTTGTAGAGTGTGAATGATATCTATTGGCCAGTGCATTCAAGAAACTTTATAAAGAAAATGTGGTCTCTGTCAGGGCTTGAACCATTGTCTTCATTTGTAGGGGAAAACCACCAACTAATCTAGTGTGCTTTAGATTACTTAGCCACAGACAGCATTACAATCCAATAAGGTTCAATTATTGTTTTTAAAGAATGCACATCTCCTTGTTTAAATCTGCCCAAAGGCCCATATCTGCTTGAAAGATTGCTGGCATTATTTTCATACTCAAAATTTAAATAAAGCAATTTTCAAAGAAATTAATGGGTTCTTTTTTTAATATGAATTTATTGTTTTCTCTCTCTCTCTCTCTCTATATATATATATATATATATAATATATATATATGCGTGTGTGTGTGTGTGTGTGTTGGGGAAAACTATGATAAAGTGGAAAAAGTCTTTTTGTGACATATTTGGTCCTTTTGGACTTCATTGGACTAAAATTTGTTATGTTGGCATAGCTACACATGCACATGAATGAGGGATGCTGGGAAATTTTAATTTAATTTTTTTTTTTGATTAAGTTAATTTCATTTTGATTCTTTTTCTTTCCATCACTTTTGTTAGTAGATATTTCATACTGTGATAATAGAAGTTCTGGCAGAAATGGTGAAATGCTCTAAGTGTTGCAACTTTACTGTAGATGTCTTTGTGATCAAGGCACTCTCTAGACACTTTTTTTTGTTGCTGTGTGTGTATAATTTTACTCTTATGTAGCCCCCTGCCCATCAGAGATGGTACCACCTTGCTTGCGGTGAAATGGTATATATATATATATATATATATATATATATATATATATACTATAGTCATCCACAGACAGATCTGTTTTGCTGTATTACAGCTCATCAGTAGGGCTTAGACTCTGGTTGCTTCCTAACCCAGGATTGAAACCCGACCGAATCAGCGTCAGTTGCCGATTCTACCCCTAGGCCACGAGCGTCCAGTAGAAGAAGGCAGGCTTTTTAGCACATATAAACATGCCTAATAGCTAGTTTTAAAATATACCATCTTTATAGGTTAAAGTGATCAATATCAGGTGTAGAGTTTAATCCAATTTTCAGGCCATATAAAATAATGCATATACTCATGTTAACAATGATACCATAAGAGCACTCATCTGTTGTGCACTATCAGTCCTACTATATGGCAGTGAATATTGGACAATCTTCTCACAGATGAAGAAGGAACTTCAGGCAACTCTTTGGGGCAAGTTCTCAAGGACACATAGCCCAGTTGATATAGGCATTGGTTAGTTCCAGTGACTTTACCTGAAGTGTTGTTAGTTCAATTCCAGGCTACAGCAGTGGTGAACAAATAAATTATAGAGTCAGGTTAAAGGAAGATAATTCATGACTACTAGAAGTGGCTTTGCACAAGGAATGAGAAAGGTATACCCTAGTGATCGTAATAAAGAGTTCGGTTCAAAATTTCTAGCACCTGAAGAAGACCAGAGCATAAAACGGCCAAATCATCGTAAAAATGGCAATGAAGATGAAGACAATAGTCTGAATAATATAAATAGTGTACCGAGTAAGCAGTTTGATTCTCACTGCATTCTAAATTTGTGTATTTCTGCTAAACTAAGCTAATCTTAGTAAACAACAATACTGACCCAATAAGGATCTAAGAAATTAATTTAATCCCAAACAGTTTGAAATTTATAAGGCTGTAGTTTTAACCTGATAAGAGAAAACAGAAACAAAAATAAAATAAAGATGGCTGACAAAACTAAAGACATTTTTAAGGTTTTATTCTGGCTTTGTTCCAAGATATTCTAAGAATGTAGAAATCAACAAGAGTTTGCAAAATAATGATAAAAAAATAATAAAAATCATTTAACTCAAAGTCTAACTGAACTTTTTTTTTGCTTCACTTTCCTGTTTGCTGGTTTTAAACATGTTCAGAAAGAAGCATATTTCCTGGTTTCCCTTGTAAGTGATTTTGTTTATTTGTAAGTGAACTAAGAGCAAGGTTGAAAAAATGTGATTGAGAGAGAGAAATAAAGAGTAAGATGGTAGAATGTTAAAAGATAAATAAGAATATCTATCATGATAAAGGAAAACAGAAGGAGAAAGATAGGCAAAGAGATAAGAAGAGAGAGAGAGAGATGGGCAATAGAGAAATAAAAGATATGTAAGAAGTATGATAGAGAGTGAAGACATATGAGTGATGAAAGTGAGAGAGAGATAAGACAGGCAAAAGGAGGAGTAAGAGACAAGAAACATCAAATGTTAGCGAGAGAGAAAGAAGGCAAGCAAAGGAGAACGAGAGAGAGAGAGAGAGAGAAAGGTAGAGAAAACTAGCAAAGGAGAGAAGAAGAAAGAGAAAGAGACGAAAGGTGAGCAAAGAGGATTGTAGGGAGGAGAGAAGGCAAAAAAGAGAGAGAAAAAGATGAGTGAAAGAGAAAGATGCAAAGTGAGTGAGAGAGAAAGATGGAAGGTGAGCAAGAGAGAGAAAGAGGGAAGGTGAGCAAGAGAGAGAAAGAGGGAAGGTGAGCAAGAGAGAGAAAGAAGAAAGAGAGAGAGAGAGAAAGCAAGAAAAAGTGAACAAGAGAAGGCAAGAAAAATGGAAAGTAAGGAAGAAGGAAGGCAAGAAAGAGAAAGAGGGAAGGCAAGAGAGAGAAGGAAGGTGAGCAAGAGAGAGAAAGAAGAAAGGCATGGTAAAGAAAGAGGGAGGGTAAGAGAGAAAGAGAGAAGGCAAGAGAGAGAGAGAGAAAGCAAGAAAAAGTGAACAAGAGAAGGCAAGAAAAATGGAAAGTAAGGAAGAAGGAAGGCAAGAAAGAGAAAGAGGGAAGGCAAGCAAGGAAGGGAAGAGGCAGGCTGAGCAAAGGAAAGAGTGCTGAAATGAAAGTGAGCAAGAGAGTGAGAGAAAACAGGCATGATCGAAAGAGGGAAGCAGAGAGTGAAATAGAATCTAAAAAAATATTTGTATACACATTGACTAACAGAGAAAAATGACATCTATTGCAGTTCTGTTTTTAACACATCGTTATATGTGAAACACATTTTGTCTGATAAAGACATTCAGATGACTGTCTGTATATGAGTGTATAATAAAAAGATGCAATGCTCAGTTTGGCAATATGAAGCACTGCACATGTGTCTTTTATGAGCACATTGGTCTTTAATCCAAACACTTATGAATCTTTGTTTCTGGAATTGATTTTTGCTACTTTTTTCTTTCACTTTGACATATTTGACTTGAAATGAAAAATTTCTTTTTTGGCTTTTTTTTTCTCCTTTTTTAACAAAGTTTGAATTCATTTTTTTTATTACAAGGAAATTGAAATAGGTTTTAAATTTTATTTCAAAGTCAGAGTTTTTACACTTTGTTTTTTATTTTATTTCAATTTTTTTATGTAAAAATATAAATTTTATATACTGATTTTATATAACTACTTGAAATACTTTTTATAGAAATATAAAATTACGAAATAATCACTATTTTAGAAAATGTTTCTGGCAAAATGGCTTTAGTCTTGATAAGTAGCATGGATACTCAATGCTACTCTAGAGTATATAATAATTCCCTGATGACACAAATGAACAATCTAGACACTTAAATAAAGAACTCACATTGAGATAAAAAAAAACTGTTAGAGCGAGTCAAGAGTATTTCTAACAGACATCATGGTGAGCAGCCTAAGCAAGAGTTAATATTATAACCACTAGAAAATGTGAGTTATAACAAGAGTGGTAAGGAATTGAAACTCATACAAGTAAGAAAAAAACAATTATTCAGTGCACATGACAACAATGATGAGAAAATTTTAAATCACGTTGGCTTAATTTTTCTCTTTGGAATGTGTAAAAAAACAAAACAGATATTCTTCAAATATGGATGAAATACCAGCTTAAGTGGTAAAAATTCAGCAACAGTTGCTGAAAATCCAGAAACAATAACAAAATTGATTGAAATAATATGCTAGAACATGAGAAATTCTTCAAACTCTTTCACACCAAATGAGCTGGTAAATGTCATATCTGAATTTATATACACTTCAGATGATGCAATTACCTTTCCTGCTTATTTTTGAAAACATGAACAAATTTTCATAGAAAATGCAGCGACTGTGAAAATTAGAGAAAAACATAACTTTTGTTTTAAAAAGTTAGCACCAGTTAAACATAAAAAATACTAAAATTTTATACTACAAAAAAAAAAATAAATAAACAGCGGAAAATTGTTTTGAAGAAGGAGTAAATATACTGAAAAATCTTTTAGCAGCAAAGGCTCATTATTCAACACTCATTGGAAATGTATGACTCTAACAAAAAAAAGATGAAGATTTTGTCACATATGCTGGAATTAGTAATAAGAAATGTGAAAAATTCAGATTAAATGAAATGACTCTGGATATGTTTAAAGGGTTAATTTTTATTGAAGAGTTAAATGTGACAAAAGACAGAATACAGGTGGGAATTCTAAAGAGAATAGAACAGAATAAATTTATACTACAGGAAATATGAGACAAATGTCAGAGAATCCTAAATATGAGATGTGATGCCAAAGAAATTAATAAAAAAAAATACATGCATACAAGTGAAAAAGGGAAAATTAATCCATGTTTTCGGATGTGGAAGGTTCCATGTCAGAGATGATAGTTCCTTTAAGAATTTTAAATGCTACAAGTGTAAAAATGTAATACATAAAAAGTCACACTAAAACTAAAGCAAGAAAAAGTTTTGCAGAAAAAAATTTGTAGACAGTGTTGTGATAAAAAATAATTACAGAAAACTAAAGAAAATTTGTATATGTGGAAATGAATAATATGAATGTGAAAATGCAACTATGCTCCAGTAGCAATATCACAATAATCAATGAAACCAGATGGCAAACAAATGGAAAAATAGAAAACCTATATTAAAAAAATCTTTGAAAGTCACGAGTAGCATGTTAGGTGAGAAATTGTTCTTTATTGGCAGAATAACATCTCATTCTGTAAAACAATTATGTAAAAGCTATGTCATGTTAAAAAAAACATCAAACTTATTTGGTACTGACTGGATGGAATTATTTGAGTTATGAGATTTGCCTATAAATATTTATTGCAAAAATGTAAGTGGACAAGTGATAAAAAGAAAAGAGTGAAAATGTAAAGGAAGAATTGAAAAAATATTTTCTGGATGTTCTGTTGTATGAACTGGGTCAGTATTCCAAATTCAAAGTCAAATTTTAAGTAAAAAAAGGTCAATGCCAGTATTTAAATGAAAATATAGTCTACTATTTGCAGCATTGGATCAAGATTTAGACAGATTTGAAAAAATACATGTAATCGAAAAGATTAACCATTTAAAATAGTAATGTAAAAATAAAAAATTGTGTTTGTGCTGAGTTTTTGACAGGGTTAAACAACTGTTTAGAAACCAATAACTTTACCCATTTCCAAGTCCAGAGAAAATTTGTTGTAAAGTTAAATGCTGGAAAATGTTTTTCAAAGATGGATCTATCTGTAACATATTTACAAATACAGGCTGAAGCAGAATGTTCAGAATTAACAACTACAATGGATTGTAGAAGTTTAACCAAATTCCTTTTGGTCTAAAAGTGTCTCCAGCTATATTTAAACAAGCTATGAGTACCAGGATTGCAGATAGTGATTTCCCTGTTGCTTATCTGGATGATAACATATTGGGCATGTGGCAAAAAAGGTTTTGAAAAATACATTAGTATGGGTTCAAGTTCAGTGGGGAAAAGTGTAATTTGTTTTTGCCTAGAACAAATCACCTAGGACAAATCAGTGACAAATTGTCTGTCAACCAGATCCATTGAGGAAAAGTGCAACTAAGAATATGCCTCCCCAACAAGTTTTAATAGGTTATAAAATTTTCTGGGACTAGCAGGCTATTATCAAATTTATGTACTTAATATGCAGAATTTGAGAACTCCACTGAACAATTTACAAAAAAAAAAAAAAAAAAAAAAAAAGGCATAAGTGGAACTGGACTGATAAGTGTCAGAAGCATTTGAAGAAATAAAACAAATACTGATGTCAGCCTTATTAGCACACTATGATACAAAAGCAGAACTTGTACTGGCTTCAGATGCTAGTGATTATGGTATAAGAGCAGTAATTTGACATAAATATGTTTACACTAACATGAAAGCTGTCACACATGCTTCATATTTGCTACTACCAGCAGAAAAAAACTACAGCCCGATGAAAAAGACTTATTACCAATAATATTTGCAGTGAATTCCTTTGCTGTTGGATTATCATCTTATTAAATTACAATTTTAGAATGGAATACCAAGCGTCCAAAAAATTAGGATATGTGGATGGGTTATCAGGATTGATATAAAAATACCCTTTGAGAACACTTTTATTGCAGCATTAAAAAATGAAATGAAAATTAAAAATATATTATTTAATGTAGTATGTGAATTACCAGTTACTTGGGAAATAATAAAAATAAAAGCATAACAAAACATGTTCAATGCAAAAATAAAAAAAGAACAACTACAAGAAAGTAAGAAAAAATGCAATACACATTTGAATGCATTTTTGTAATGTGATAGAGAACTGATGTTTGCACAAAGAGTAGTAATACTCAACTTTATTACAAAAAAGCAGATTTTAAATGAATTTCATAAAAGACATCTGGAAATTTCAAGGAGGAAATCTTTTATTAGAGGTTGTATATACTGGACCAAAATGAATGAAGACATTGAAAAATTAATAAAAGCCTGCAGAGGTTGTGCTATGGCAGCAAAATTACCTATCATGAAATTGCAACGTTGGCCAAAGACAAATATTGTGGTCAAGACTGCATATAGATTTTGCAAGTCCACAAAACAGATTGCATTATCTTGTGTCAGTGGACAGCTTTACTAAGGGGCCTGAAATTTGTAAGTACTTCTATGTTTACAGTGAATTTTTTACATGAACTGTTTGCAAGATATAGCATTCTAGATCTTGGATAATGGTACACATTTCACTGCTTATGAATTTGAAAATTTTTATGAAATGTTCTTAATTGAATATATTACTATTTACTACCTTGCTGTATCACCCAAGGTCAAACGAACAAGCTGAATTTCTGAATGGGTACTTTTAAAAGAGGTTTGAAAAAAGTAAGTCTTGAAAAAGTGAGCTTAGAAGCACTAGAGAAATTCTTGAGTATACCAGATAACACCAGATCTTAATATACTGTTAGCAATGTTGCCAGTAATATAGATCTCTACAAGAAAAATTAAATTGTTGTTTGGCGAGTTGTTACCAGGGCAAACAAAGAAGAACAGATATCTAAAAGGGCACCAAATTTTTCCAAATTGTCAAAGAAGTGTTTTTCAGAGTATATAAAAATAGAAAAGAAATGTGGGAAAATGGTGTAATAATGTCACAAATTTGAAAGATGATATAGTAAAAGGAAAAAATGGAAACATCAAAAACATTGCAATCAGTTGAAGAAAAGATTTACTAAAGAAAGGCCTAGAAGACAGGAAGAACCTATGCAAGCACTGTTTGATACTTTTGATGTACCAGCATCCCAATAATTTTTTGAACATACTAGTAGGATTACCAGAAAAAGGAAACTCTAGGAAAATCTAATTTGATGCAAAAGGTAAAAAATTCACAGTTCAGTACATTGGCAAACTTGTTAGAAAGAAGAGGAGTAAATACTAATAAATGAAATAAAATATTTACGAATAAAAAGAAATGTCAAAAACAGGGGATGATGTAGAGTAAATAATACATCCCTGGTGACAGAAATGAACTCAGCAAGATGCTTAAAGAACTCTAGCAAGTTCTGTTCGAGTCAGTCAGTGTATTTCTAACAGTTGTCACAGTGAGTAGTTTAAGAAACATATTATAACTGCTAGAAAAGAGTTACAACAGTGTGTGTATGTACTTGTGTGCATGTGAGAGAGAGAGAGAGAGAGAGAATCAAGAAAATATTTTTCATACAAATAAAATTAGTAGTTGCTGGAAAAATATTCTGATTGGTTCATGGCAAGAAGTTCAAATTTCAAAACTAAGTTGACCAGTTAAAATATTACACTTATTAGCAAATATATTCAGTTTAAATATAGGTGTTGTAGCATGGTACATTGTAGCTGTAAAGATTTGAACATATAGTGATAGAGATGTAATAGGCCTTTGTACCTATAGGAAAGAAACTAATTTTCCTGTAACATAAAATATAATGGCCATTTAGTACAAATTGTATTGGTGATATTTTCTGGATGTGAAATCTAAAATTGTTATCAAAACAATTGTAATGTGCATATAAGGAAGAATTCTGCTTTTTAGCTTAAAATATCCACAGAAAGCTAATCTAAAAAAAAGATTAAATCAACAGCTTCTTACATACTAATTAGACATTCCATTATTATGACAACTTGAGATTTATTCTCTTAATGGCATCATTTTTCTGACAATGGGATATTTCTTCAGGTAATAGGGGAGATCACACTGTATGCCTGATAAATATACATGATGTGATGGATAAATTGTCATCTAAATACTGTAAAAATAAAAATAACACTGATATCTCATTTTAGCAAATATATTTAGCAAAATTACACAAATATATCTTGAAATACTAAAGAGTAAATTTATTCAATAAAATAGTCAATAGCTTCAACCATGGCTTACAGACTACTTTAGAATCTTCTGCATGTCTTCTAGACTGTCTCCTTGTTAAAGTTAGTGAATGCTACCATAATCTTTATTTTCAGTTTATTTTTGGTATTACAAGAACTGTTGCTGGTCTCCTGCTCAACTGTGCCCAACATATACTAATCAAGGGATTCATAATCTGGGGATATAATTGGCCAGATGTAAGAGGTGATGTGGTTGCAGGAATTGTCTGTCAATCCTGTACGAGGATGAATAGAGTCACAATGTTGTCATCACTAATAATCATTTCAAATAACTTTGTAATTATCATTAGACTCATCCAGCTCTTTCTGAATCATCTACACTGTCCTCAGATTGGCACACAAACACTCCGAAATGTTGATACTTGAGCTTGCCAAGCAGTAATTCATACCGTTTCCAAATCTCTGGCAGAGTAAATTGCATCATGGTGCTCTTTTTCTCACAAACAGGGCTCAACTGACACTACTTTACTGTGTAGCTAACAAAATTAAAAGCAAATTCTATGTATATGCAAAATTTAAATATAAAATAGCAAAAATTTACCCATTGCACCCTGTATAAAGTCATATTGTCTTTTATATCCACTAATAGAAATAGATTAAAATATAGAAGTGAACACTGAGGTCAACACCCAGTGGTAATAGTCTGTTTCTTACTTAAATGCAATTTTTAGACCATGTGTCTTGTGTTTTAGTTTGGCTATTTATATATGCTTGTTAATAGTGCATTATGTATAAGTCTATTATTCTAACAGTTATTGTGTGAACAGTAATTGTTATATTTAAATGAATGTCACTTAAACAGCAATTGCTTGCAAAACAATATACCAAGCCCCTATAATATACAAATAATGTAGAAAAAAATAATAAAAAAAATAAACATAAGAGTAACTGATACAAAGGAACTATGCACATAAAACATCCTTTACAAATAGTAAACATACAATCAGCACAGTGCTTTCTAAATATATATGGGAAAGTAAAGTCAAAAATCAAATAACACCAAAAACATAATAGAAAATATGGAAAACTGAATCAGCCTACAATAATAAGTCCAAAAACGAAACTTTGCCTGGAGGAGAAAATAACTGTAATTACCTCCTCAACACAACTAGCTAAATAAATGAACAGAACTCATCTCAAAATGAAGACACTAAAACAAATATTTATGTTACTTAAAAATCGAAAACTAAATAGAATAAAAAATCCAAATCAATAAGTTAACTAATTAAGTAAATAATAAATCAATAAACTATGTATACGTAAACAAGTAAATGTAAAGAACAATTAACGACAAATAATAAAGAATCAATAATATATAATGAATAAAAAAGTTAACAAACAAAGCTATAAAATAGCAACAAAACTGCATTGAGATCCACAATTATTTCTATTCAGTAGTCCTTAGAATAATTTGAAATATAACTGTTACTGTCCATCTAATAACTGCTAGAATAATACAATAAATCTACCCATAAGGCATCATTGATCAGCATATATAAATAGCTGAGCCAAAACTGGCCTGAAGATTGTGTTTAAGCATGAAACAGACAGTCACCTCTGCAGGTTGACCTCAATGTCCACTTTTATAATTACATATGCTCTGTCCCTGATATTGAGCACTTTAAATTCATAAATATAGCAGACCTTAAAACTATATTTTTATCAAACTTAGCTCCTGATAAATAGTAGAGCACTGACTCTTACTTTAATGAGAAAGGTCTATGCTTCATATTGATATTATAATTTTATTGAGGAAATACCCCTTTGAAAACTAGAAATGAATAAGAAATATATTGCTCAAAAGAGAAATAGACAAACAAACTACATTTCAAAGAAATCTGATAACAAAGAAAACACGTTTCAAACAGAAACAATAATTTTGATCAGACTCAAAGGAAATGATAAAGGAACGCATGGTGTTTTAGAGGAGAATATCAGACTTAGTAGGGAGCAAATATTTACCATATTGCCTCATAGAGCAACAGTGACTATGGAGAATATGTTGTAGTTTCCTTACTTGTAAGGAGTCATGTGATAGCAGAATCACAAAAACAAGTTTAACAAATGTATATATATATGTTAAATGTCAATTTTTATATTTTATGGAACATTAAACTCATAATTTTATCAGTATTACTATTACTACTATTCTACTAAATAGAAAGTTTTGTAACACATATACTCGGCCCTTTGATGACCATTACACCCTATGGTCAATTTGACAGGTGACTTTTTGATAACATTGGCCAGGCAAGATGATCCCAGCAATTGGTGCCATTGGGAAGTGCCTGGAAACATGCAAGAGGTTGATTCAAATCTTAAACTGATCAACAAAATTGCTTCAACATAGCCAATGGAAATTATAAGTCATGACTGATAATTTAAGTAGATAGACCGTGTTCAAAATGTGGATCATGCCAGATTATATTATCTCTCTCATAAATTCTAACCAATCGTATTATTAACCATTTTTTCATAAGTATTCTTTGAGTATTCACTGACTTTAGTTGAAATTTATAAAATATTTTACTTAAAACAATTTTTCAGCAAAATAGGTTTCCGAAGTCTAGTAGCTATCACTCTTTCCAGTATTGATGGGTTTCCTTCTTTGCTTTCTATTTGAGGCAGTGTGGAAAGTTAATATCTTGATTATCTCATTATTTTCTCAGAGTTACATGTGATATCTAATTTAGCTCTTACTGCTGCTGAAAGTCTTCAAGTGAGACTGCTTTTGTTAATTGACATACTGCTGCAGTATAAATCGAGGATTGTCTCTATGGTGTTAAACAAACTCAAAATATGCCTGAGCTGGTATATATAACAGATTACCTAACCACCCTAATAAAATCCACAGTAGTGCTATATCTGACAGTTTCTTTCATGCTTAAATGCAATCTCCATGGCCTAAAGATTGCATTTAAGCATAGAATGCAATCACTATTGGGTACAGGAAACAAACTGTCACCACTGAGTGTTGGCCTCAATGTCCATGTATTTACATATGCTCTATCCATAATATTGGACACTTTAACCCCTAAAACTATATATTATTTCACACACACACTACCTCATCTGTCATGGTTTGTTTGGTAACTGTCCTCATGCAATGAGTGGATAGCTATCAACTGATATATCCAGACTGTGGATTCTATTAGGGTGGTTAGGTAATCTGTTGCATATACCAGCTTCACAATGTCCAATATATATATATATATATATATATATATATATATGTGTGTTACTCTTCAGAAATAATTGAGTTCTTTCGATGACTGTTGTGTGTATACACTGCTTATATACAACACATTAAAATTTCCCTTCTCTGATTCCATGCACCTATGGCTTAGGGGATAGCGACTTCGACTGACACCAAATCGGTTGAGTTTCAATCCTGGCCAGAAGCAAGTGGATGTGTCTAGCCACACTTATGAGCTGTGATACAGCAAAACAGGCTTGTATGTGGATGACTAATATATATATATATATATATATATATATATATATATATATTGATTAGATTGTTCATTGTATGAGATAGACATTTGAACTGTACATCTTCAAAGGCTGAAATGATGGATTTCATTGTTTTCTTTTGATTTTTTAACATATTTTGAGTCCAATTGAACATTTTATAGAAAAACATAGCCATGTACGTAATATTGAACAGATTTTAGTCTATAACACAATAATACTCACACATACACAGTAAAAAGAACCTTCAGATATTGGAGGCCATTTGCATTAAATCAAAGCAATACACACTCAATAAAAAACATATTTCAATCTAGTCACAACACATTACATTGAATTTAGACATATGGTCCTGTTAGCAACTTGGTTTCTCACATGATGTGACATCATAGAACCACATTAAAAATTTACAACCTGCATCTGCTATTCGGTAACTGTTATTGTCACATAGCAATGTTTTATGTCAACACAAGATAATATTATCTTTGATGATAGATGTCTTTATGTTTACATCCCTGAAAATATTATGAAGATGGCTCATGTGAGCTGAAAGCTTAGAACCAGTGTAATAAAAAAATATCCAAATGTTAGACAACTTTTGTCTTTATTTCCATCTAAAATTAAAGCCAAAATATGATGTTTAGAACAGCTCATGATTAAACATAATAGACATTCATTGTCTGTTAATTTAAGAATATATGTTTAGAAAATTATCTACTGAAAAGTATGACTGTTTTTTATGTGTGTTTCTTCTTTGGGTAATTATTGAAAGATAAAAATTCTTAATGCTGTTAATTATACCAGACTGAATTTTATACGAGTGATTTGAGTAGAACACAAGTTTAAAAGTTACTGAAGGTGGCCGTGGCAGTAAGAGTTTTTGATTATGAGGATATGTAGGATAGATAACATTTGATCCGAGGCTTAAAGCATCCTCTCAAGATTTTTGTCCACAAATCATCAGTTTTTGAGAAGAAGCAGTCTAAATAGAACTTCCTTTTTATCAACAGAATTCAAAGAGAACAAGGGATTAATTGACTAGTGTACATATATATTCATTAGGTACAATGAGTTTTAAATTTTAGGCTTAAGCTTTTTAAGATACAGCTTATATATATATATATATATATATTGATTGTTTAATTATCTAGTTTTTGGTCATAATAAAATTAGACCAGTGCACATTTGTATTAAAAATTGTTCCATACAATTATATTGTAGAACTGTACATTATATTGTAGAACTGTACAAAATTGACTTGTCACATGTGGAAATTAAAATCAAAATATGGAAAAGACCCAGATATAATGCAGAGTATTGTAAAAACAGCCAAGCCTTGCAACGGTGGCAAAATATGTAGACTGTGCCAGGAAGAAAAGTTAGAGATTATGCTATTCCCGAACAAAAATGAACTATTGAATGAAAGAACGGAAATTATGACTAAGTGTAACCATACCTCTTAGGTTCATACAACCATAGATGAAAACGTTATAATTTCTTGTAATTTTAAAAATTGCGTGTTCAAAAATTCCCTGCCACATGAGCGTTAAAAAAAAAAACAGTGTTAAAATTTAAATATAAAGTGTTTTCTTTCTTTCTTCATCTCTTTTCTTTTTTCTTTGGGAAAATATTAGGATATGGAGAAAGCTGAAAGAAAAATTTTGTAACAATAATGAATAAACCAATGGAAATAGGGTCTAGACAGGGGTTTAAAAAATTAGGTTGATACTTTGGCCATTAAGATTGACAGAAGAAATCATGTATTCCCCAAAAATATAAACTTTTTTTCAAATTTTAAGTGGATCTCTCTTCTGATTAGTTAAATTGAATACACGCATAAATGTTTATGTCTTCTCATATCCATAAATAACAAACATATTGTTTCTTATATTTAAATGAAAATCATTTTCATAATTATGATCTAATATTGCTTGATGACAAGGTAGGAATCTCAAAACATAGAAATCTCCGTGTTGTGATATATTTTTAATTAAAAATCAAATTCAATTACATGTTTATATTAAGCTCTGCAATATTTCTTGTGTTGAGCACTTTTGTAAAAAAAAAAAAAAAAAAAAAAAAAAAGAGTAAATGCCAGAGAACTCAAAATTGTAAAATTGTTGTTTCTCTTTACCTGGATATATATATATATAATTAATGTGGAGAGGTTTTCCACTTAACTTAGAAATGTTTTAACCATGCCAATTTCAATGTTTCATAAAGACATTATTGTGATGTCTTCACTCTTTAGGGTTTTTGTTTTTTTCTCCAGAAAAATGAAATTTTTAAATTGGCCTTACACTGCTTAGTTACGTAAAAAACCTCTCCATGTTAATTCTATCTCTATATTGAAATCAAGCACTTTATAGCTAAAAAAGATTCTGCTCACCTAAAGTACCTTTTTACCAGTAAACCACTGAAAAAACAGCAATTTTGGCACTAAGCAACATTACAATTTAACTACACACACATACAAAGCTTTCTCCTGTTCTAAACAATATATTTTATAGTGTGTGTGTGTGTGTGTGTGTGTGTGTGTGTGTGTGTGTGTGTGTGTATGTATGTTTTTTTTTTTTTTTAGGGAAAGCATAATGAGTTAATTTCTTGCTGGTTTCTCAAAAAATCCAACCAGATGGTAAATTTAAAATTCTCTAGTTTAATTTCTTCAATGCCCAAAGGTTACAGATATTTGATCTGAAAAAATAACTTCAGAATAAAGTTTGGGTACTGAGAGGGTAAATATGTCAGAGACAGTCAGTGACCCTGCAATTAATTTCAGTCAAGTTAAAAAACTAAATTACATTCATCATTATTAGTGCCATTTAATAAGGTTATAGATTTTCAGAAAATTTATTTGCTTTTCTTTGATAACAGAGGGAAATGTTTTTCAGCCCTGTTGATCATAACGTAGGCATGACAAATTAAAAACATATGTCAACCAATTGTGATATCTTTCCATGGGAGGTAGATGCTTTCTAAATGCATTTAAAAGATTTTTACTACAATTGTTGCAAGGAAAAAGATGCACTGAAAAAGTTTGGAGAAAGAAAAACGTTTTTTTTTTTTTAAGATAATTTGAAACATTCCAAAAATAACCTGTCTCCGATGTTTACTACATAAGAATCATACAGAATTTATTTTAAACACTTAATGCTTTTAGAATATCTTTTTACCAAAGTGCATTTGGGGAAAAATAGCTTATATATGTTTATGAATCTTCTTGGAGATTTTACAAGAAAATAAATGTAACAATAATAAGGGTACTCCTCAAAAACCTGGGTAAGTTAAGGAAATAGCTTCAAATACAGAAAAAAATAGTAGAAAACTAAATGGAGTTATTTCAAAACATGTATAAGATGGTTGGCAAATAGAAAGTAATTCTACGAGTTGTATAAAATATCTGGCAGGATGTGGGATGTGATTTCAAGACATGTATGAAGTGTCTGGCAGGACGTGGGATGTGATTTCAAGACATGTATGAAGTGTCTGGCAGGACGTGGGATGTGATTTCAAGAGATGTATGAAGTGTCTGGCAGGACATGGGATATGATTTCAAGAGATGTATGAAGTGTCTGGTAGGATGTAGGAATTAATTTCAAGAGATGTATGAAGCATTTGAGAAATGAAAGTCAATATGATGAAGAATATTTCTTGAAACATAACCATTACTACCCACATTCAATAACTACAAGAATAATACAATAGATCCACCCATAATGCACCACTGATTAGCATATATAAATAAATGAGCCAAAACACCATAGACTTGGTCTCAAGATTGTGTTTAAGCATGAAACAGACAGTTGCCACTGTGGGTTGACCTCAATGTCCACTTTTATTATTACATAGGCTCTATCTCTGATATTGAGAACTTCAACCCATAAATATAACACTATTTTTTTTATCATATTTAGCACCTGATAAAGAGTAAAACAATGACTGCTGGTCTCAATAAAAAAGGTCCAAATATGTTAAAATGATAAAACTGTTCTATCTGTTCAAATTCCTTAAGATTTTGGGTTGCACTTCATAATATATTATAAGTTTAGATAATATATACATTAAATGTTCAAAAAGAAGAAAGACAATCCTTTTGAAAATAATGATTTTTTCCTTCTGAGCAATCACTCAAGCTTATAACATGGTCAAAATTCAATGAGAAAAATGAAAGCTATTCTGCAAAAAAAAAAAAATATGCCATTTAGCTTCTACCATGTTAAGAATCACAAAAGCATTTAGTTAATGCAGAACAGAGAATGTTTTAAACCACTGCTCTATTTAGAGAATTGAGAAATCGTGACAAGACAAGTGAAAAGAGCCTAAAATGGATTCAATCTGAAAAAAAAGATTAAAATAACTGAACAACACCTGTTTGTTATTTCACAAGCCTGAACTTTTATTGTGAGTTTAACAGATTATTTTTAAAAAGCATACAAGAAATGTTTTCGTCAACAACCAAAAGTTATTCTTATGGATTTATGAAGAGGAAATAGTGATAGAAACATTCATACTTAAAGCTTGTTTTCTACAAGGATGATCATTTTTTTATTTCACTTATCTGTGAAATTACAGCATAAACATTATTTTGTACACTCAACAACAGAAACTTTAGTGTCACAAAGAACCTTACTTTCCAAGAATCCATTATTGATTCTGTTAGGACAGAAAACATTTATCTATGTCACTCGATAATGATAATAAATGAATCCAAAAGATTAACAAAGAACCAATAAAAAGAGTATTTATTAGGCATTTGCAAGAGCCTAACTACTTTCTTTTTAAACTAGAGAAGAAAACAATACTGGAAAATTTTGGTACACAACTATATAGCTCATGACGTCACACATAATTTTGAACCGCTTCCAGCATCTTATATGCAAGAGTTTGTTGTTGCTTGGAAATCTTCCATGTAAACAAAAACAGTTTGTCATTATTGTTTGTTCATAGTTATAATATATAATGTAATTTGACATCTTTGAAAATGGCTTATGTAAGCCAAAATCTTAGATTAGATTATTAAAAAATTATGTATCAATATTGTAATTTTCTTTCTTCATTTAATGATAATGCTATTAAGCTTATCAGAGAATATGAAAAAAATTTACATAAAATAGACAACACTTGTCTATATTATTTAATGAAACATGCATTAATGAAAAAATGCTGCCTAAATGCACACAATATATATATATGTGTGTGTGTGTGTGTGTGTACAAGTTTTCAGCACTTATATATCAGAGTAAATCAAAAGGTTTAAACAGTTTTTAAATTACATAGTAAAAGCAACTGAGAGATTCTGACATAGTGTACTGGGGTAAGAAAGAGTCAAACCTGCAGAAATCAATTACTGAATTTCAGCAGAGAATGTAGTACAAACCATGAATAAAAAAAGGTGTATAAGTGAGCTGATATGTCTCAGAAAGGGATATATATATTATTCGAAGAAGCTAAGTGGTTTTGGCATATGTAACCGGGTAGGGCAATCTAGTAAGTAGCTGTAAAGGCCTAGTACTTGTCATAGTCGTATGCAGTATGTTGAGATATAGGCTTATACAATTGGAATGACCAATAGACATAGACCTATATCTGTCCTCATCTTAGTCTGTATTTATGACTGACACCAGCCAATCATATTACTGTAAGCGGGGAAACAAGGTGTATGCATATTCATTACATCACATTTTCATTACAGAATGAGTAAAAGAAGTGTGATAGATGAAAGTTGATCTGGTTTCACATCAACATCACACACAGAAGAAAACATTCAAACATGGATGCCTTGATTGAAGATCGATAAATCACATTACAACAGGCGATGGTAATTGTGGGAATCAGCTATGAATTTGCACAAGCCTTAGTGCATGATGATTTAGGGGTACTATAAGATTTCTGCACACTGGGTACCCAAACAAACAAGGAAGCAATGCAGATATAAATTTGTGAATGACTAAAATGATTCTTTTTGGAATGGATGAAGAAGCTCATTAGGTGATACCAGAGGTACATCACTATGATGAAGGTCTATGTTGAGAAGTAGTATAATGATTTGTTCTTCATCAGTGGAAATAAAGTTGTTGTATGAACATTGCCTTTATTTCTTAATTTACTCTTGTATATTCCCCAAAAGCCAGGACAAGTAGTAGTGAAATTTAAAGTGACAGATAAGAACAAAATGGTTAAAATATATAAATTATTTTGTGTTCTGTTCTTAAATTGCAAAGATGTGAAATGCTGAATTTATTTTATATGAAAATAACCACAAGACTTGAGGAGAAAAACGTAAAGAAAATATCTGAGTATTATTTCTTTACAATAAGCTGATGGCAAAGTTTGCTTAAATGACAAAATACAGATTTGCATTTATGTTTCAAGAGCATTCTCCTTTTATAAATATGTATTGATATTTCATTTATATTTCAGGAAATAAGGATTTTATAAAAAAAAAGAAAAAGAAAATGAATTTTTTTTTATCAAGTATGGTTAGTTCATTCAGTATACAATGTGTTTTGGTACATTTCATACTATGAAGGTTGGCTAAATTGTTGATAGGCTGACCAAGATATTGTTCTAAAGTTTATATAAAAACACAGTTATGGTTAATAACACTAAGAAAATACTGAAGCAAAAGGTTAAATGAAGAACAGCTTCAAAATCCCATGAGAAACATGGATTAATAAAATAGTAATAAAGTGCAACAATAAGTAAGACTCAAATGCAGCCCACTTTCAAATGACTGATCCTATGACTGATCCTATGAGCAGACTTTCTACTCAAAGCAGATGAAAGAGTCCATGTTCAACAATTAGTATAGAGAAGGTCAGTTGTATTTCTACACGACAGACATAAATGTCAGTAAGCAGACCAGTTAGTAAACTAAAAGACATGCAAGAATACTAACTGTCAGATTCAAGTACCCTTGTATAACTTAGTCTACCAACTAGTGTGTTTACTTAAATTCATATCTTGGTCAGCCTATGAACTTTGCAGCCAAACCCCTGAATAAAAAAAAATTCTTCTTTCAAAAGTAAATAATACATTGATGTTTCTGATTGAGTGAGTTTGAATCATTATTTGAACAATGTAATTAGAAACAATGCTTTCTTTTTTCAATGAAGTATTAGAAATAAAAACAGACATTTCTATGATTAAGTTAATTGACATGAGCAGTAAGAAACAGCCTAACATGTGAGTTACAAATTGGAAATATGAAAATCAAGCAAGTACAAAAATTTGAATCTCCAGGAAGGTTTTTAACAGAAGATGAAAAATGTGACATTGAAATCCAAAGGGACAATCCAAAAGCTAAGCAAAGTAAGAAATAGAAAAACTTTCATTAGAAGAAAAAAAAAGAAAAGAGTACTATTAAGTATTATCAAGTACTCACACATGGCAATCTCATCACAAATGAAGAGACCTGAGGCAACAGAAATGTGGTTCTACAGAAGGGTACTTAGGATAACATGTACCGAACATGTGAACAACAACAAAATTTTAATGAAAATGGAAATGAAATGGATACTTGGCATCAGAACGAGATAATTTAAATTTCTAGGGCACATAAGGAAAGAGGGTTTAGAAAATTTACCACTCAGAGAATATATTGAAGGCAAGTGGGGCAGAGGAAAGTAGCTCATTTACCTCAGAAGATTGTGGAAAAGGTTAGAAGAACAGGAATTAGCAGTGATAACAAAAAAACAGTCTTTACAATAAGCTACAAAAATAGGAAACTCTGGAGAATTTTTCCACAGATTTTTCAAACCTTTTATATCTCTAAAATGTAATGTAAAATATTTAAAAAAAATGTCTTTCAAAAACTAAACAGCTTACAGCTATATTTCTTTGAAACACTGGTTCTTATCTGATCATTGGCGTTAAGCAATGTTGAGCCTCATCAGTACCTAGATAAGTAAATGCTTAGCTTAGGAATACTAGGTGCTCTAAGCTTAGATGTGCATGTGGTGTAATCAATAATGGCTTAAAATGAGAAATCAGAAAGCTAAGTCTGAATTCCAGTTGGTTTTCTTACATTCACTTTTGCACTTGCGAAAGGAATGAATCAATCTATTCTCCCCTAAAGTATGGGTTAAATAGGTATCTGAAAACCATTATTATCTTTAAACAAAATGTTAATACAATATACACTTGCAAAACAAATTATTCTTACATTCAAAAAATATATTTCAGCTTTAAATAACCTGCAAAAAATTAAGAGCTATAAAAAAAAAATCAAGCAATCAGTCCAAAAGATAAACGAAGAAATAGAAAAATTGAATTATGAAAAGACAAAGTCTGAACTGTTCCAAGAATGCTGAAAAGCTACTAGAAATAGAAAGTTGTGGAGAGCTGTTACTGACCAATTCTTGAAGAAAATGACACAGTAGAAATGTAGAATATACACTAACTTAAAACTTGATCTTGCATTACAAGCATCATAAATTCTTTCCACTGCTTTACAACTAAGATACATTCACAAGTATTGTCTACAAGAAAGACTTTCTACAAAATGTAATTTGGAAACTGATATACAATTCTTGCTTTTTCTAACAAAAAGAATACATAAACCATTTCCATTTTCTGTTTAAAAGGTTAAAAATATGGTTTCCAGATCTAAAGAATTTTCAGATCAAACAGAAAGAATATTTTTGGTTGTAAAGAAAGAGCAAAATAGACAAACAGTTGAAAGATTGAAAAGATTATCTCTTGACTTAATCCAAATAAATATACTTAGAATTTATTTACTTTAAAGATTCACTTTCCTTGGAAATGGATGCTTTACATAGATGAAGATGACATTTGAATATGAAGATTAACATGATCTAAATATATTGATTTTTTTCTTGAATATTAATTTACGTGGGTCTGGAATATCCCAATTTGAAATGTGGATAGTTTTGAAAATAGACTGAAGATGAGTGTCAAAATTAATTTCTAACCAAAATGCTAATGTTTAGAAACATTTATTAAGAGAATTGGAACATCATAATAAAACTGAATACAAAGAAGGAAAAAAAAAAAAGAAAACTAGTGGCAAGAAAATCAGGGAAAAAGATCCTAAAATAAGAGAGAAAAATTAAAAACAAAAACAAAAAAAAAACTGTGCACTAGAAATCCCCCCACCCCACATAATTGTAAGACATTAGCTACAGAGTGTGGCACCTCTACATTTTAAACCATCAGCTGTGAGGTGCTAGAAAACTAGACATCTACCATCTTATTGGAGATATTTCTGTCACACCCTGTAGCTAATGTTTTATAATTATTTGAAAGATATCTCTGCCGCACCTTGAAGCTAGAGAAAAAAAGAAGATGGTACTATATTTAATAGCATGTAAAAATCTCTTATTTACATGTAATAATAATACAGTATTAGGGATTTATGGTCAGTTGAAGCACAATTAGTCTATGGTATCTGGGTAATGATCAACTAGTAAATACCTCAAAACCACAGGGTATTGTTCAACCTGTTTTGGATGGAAAGAGTGGATTTTATTAACCATCAGATGAACATGGTATTATGATACAGAATAGAAGAAAACCAAAAAAACTGGAAGAAAAGTAAATACATATAAAACATTTTGTAATAATAAATAAACAATAACCTTTTAAATAAAATATTCATTTTTAATAATAAATAAAGAATAGGCTTTTAAATAAATTATTATTAATAAAAAGCTTTTAATAAAATCTTAATATGCTTTTTAATAATAAATAATTTTTAATAAATCTTAATAATAAAGAATATCCTTTTTAATAATAAATTATTTTAATAAATCTTAAAATTTTTTATATTAATAACTTTTTTACTAAATTGAAATATTAAAACTAGCATAACATTAAATTTATACTAATATTATATTAAAATATTAAATTTCATATCACAAAGTCCAGAGACACATTGAAATAAAGATGCTTTCCAAAGGCTAAGCAAAGTATTAAGAAGCAGAAATATTTCATTATAAACAAAGACAAATGTGCTAAACTGTTATCTAATATCAATCCTACTATGTAGATGAAACTTGAAGCAACAGAAATATGGTTCTACAGAAGATTGTTGAGAATACCATAGACTGAACAAGTGAGTAACAAGGAAGTTTTAAGGAAAATAGAAACAAATAAAGATACTCTTAAAATTTTTGGGATACATAATGAAGATAAAAGGTTTGGAAAATTTGACACTCACAGGTAATATTGACTGCAAAAAGGACAAAGGAATGTAGTGAGTAACTAACCTAAATTACCTTATGGCAGAATAGAGATTTTGGGGGTTAATAAAAAGATAAAAATTGCTAAGAGCCACAAAGCATAGAAAACTATGGATAGCTATGATCACCCACATACTGACATCACCCACATACTGAAGGTATTCAACAAACAGAAGGTATTCAACATACTGAAGGTATTCAACATACTGAAGGTATTCAACAAACAGAAGATAACTGAATTATTATAATTGTACAATAAAAAATAATAAATTTTATTGAATCTTTCCTATTATTGGAAGGTTTTTCATATGCGAGTCCCAAAATATAAGTTATACACTAGTGCAGGTAAAAAAGTTACAGTTCTAACAGACAGAGCTTGAATTGATGCTTAAGAAGAAAGCAGAAGTGATACAGCAATTATGACAAACAAAAACCAAACAAAAAATATTGAGAGAGAGATAATCATCTGGCTGATAGCATTTGTCATTAAGTGAGGATGAGTTTTAAAAAGAAAAATGAAATAACAATATCTCTAAAACTCAACAATCAACTTCTGTAGAAGGCTTTCTTACTGAAAGACTCAAGGAATGCAAGTGAATAGTTTGAATCATTTCTCTAAAGCTGGCCTCCCAACAAAGAATGTTATCTTTATTGTGAAGAAAGATTCTAAAAAGAAAGAATATATGATTTATGTACAGTTCATCATCTGACAAAATTAATTCATCTGCTTGTTTATATATATATATAATGTATAAATATGTATTATTAAATGCACATTTAATTCATAATTATATGATTATATATATATATATATAATCATATAATTATGAATTAAATGTGCATTTAATTCATAATTATATGATTATATTAAGCTCTACAATATTTATTGTATTGCACACTGTTTATAAAAAAATAAATGCCAGCGAAATCAAAACTGTAAAACCTTGGATCCTATTCACCTGAATATATATATATATATATATATACACACACACACACACATACTTACAGGAGTTAGGATGAAATATGGATTGGAATCCAATAGAGTGATAAGATAAAAAACAAATACAAAATGTTTATCAATTTCACTCTCATTAAAGCTTAGATAATTAGATATAGAGAAACAGAAGAAAGAAATTCTGGTGTTTTTGGTTTTGGGTTGTTTGATTCCCATTGCTTAATCTTCGTTCATATGTATAGGACTTGTTAAACAAACGTTTGTATAATGAGTGGCATTTCAAATTCAAGGAGTGATGGTGCGTTCTTTCAAAGCTCCAAGAAATTAAAGAATTCCAAGCCTAACTGAAAAATCATAAATATCTTAAGTATTGATATATGTAATTGTATAATAATTCTAGTTCATCTATGTGAGATTCTGATGATATATATCCATAAGAGTGTGTGCATGCATGCGTGTCTAGTAATCATGATGTTTGGTAATTTTTCACATGTTGATTTAGGTATGTTTTTATACATATAATGTTTGTATAATATCAACATACATTAAATTCTTTAAGAATGGTTTTAATAGAGGTTGGTGATGTAATACATTTTTGACATGTGTTTATATTGTTATTAGCAGTCCCTCAAAGTACTTTCTGCATAAACTGTTTTTTTTTTTTTTTTTTTTTTTTGTTTTTTTAAATTAGGGTAGCATTTTTAAAATCAATGTTATGGTCAGTTTTGTTCATAGCATTGGCATGTTTTTTTTTTCTTTTTCTTGAGAAAAGACCAGGATTCATCATGTACAAATTAGGGTGAGATCCTTTCAAGGATTTTTCATAATGATTTGAAGAAAGGTTTTACAAGGTTGGCTTTTCTCACAGTAGTCCAAATACACCATGTCATTTTATCAAGACACAATCTCTATGAAAGTTGCCATTCAAGGTTTGAGACCTTATCCTAACCATAAATGTTCCAAAAAATGTATATGCAGTTTTACTGCATATACAACTCAAGTTGTTTATTTTTAATTTACATGTAACTATTACTAATATCATCTAGTCACTGCTTTAAATAAATAAAGTTCATCCTGATATGCTAATGGAAGTATGATAATGCTGTTGAAGTTCAAAGATGGTATCAAAGAGTTTAATTCAGATCTATTCATGTAGCTTACAATCTCATGAATTAGAGATAAGTTTGAAGCTGATGTTACTGGTGATGATATGCACAAGAACTATTCTGGAAGACACCAGATATCAAGAAGTCCTGTGAAGCAAGAAAGAGTGATGGAAAAATTTTAACTTAACCTATTGAAATATTGATCATGGCTGTGATTCTATTTTTTCTTGTCAGCAATGTCATCATGAAGGACATCAATTTGAACATTCAATGAAAAATCTGAAGAGCACGCACTTCTAATAGTTTTCATATCAGTCAGTTAAGTGCCATACGTGATACACACTTGGGCGATCATGTCTCTTTCAAAACATGACTTACTGAGCAGAGGATTATCCCACAGTAGGTTGCCATTTCTTTCTGCGAGTTTTCATATACATTATTTAAATTAAAGATATTAGTTGCTTAAATTACTTTATCAACCGCTGTAAGAAGCTCATCCATGACAGGTCTTGTTTTTCATCCTGTCCATTACGATATGACACCCTTCTCACCAGCAGAAAAGCTAGTGGGGGAGCTAGTTTAGACATTGTTATGATACTCTCCTATGAGAAATGGACTCATCCTCTTGCTATATATATATATATATATATATATAGCAAGATATATATCTCAGCTATTAGGCGTGTATAATAATAATATACACGCTAAAAAGTCTGGCTTCTTCTACCGAGCACCCGTAGCTCAGAGATAGAATCGCTGACTGACACCAATTCAGTCAGGTTTCAATCCTGAGTAAAAAGCAATCAGCTGTCTAACCATACTGATGAGCTGTGATACACCGAAACAGATCTGTCAGTGGATGACTATATATATATATATATATATATAAATTACTTCCTTGACTTCTAGAGAGCAGTTGAGTTAATTAATGGATGGCAGTTATGAGCAGTTACAATCAGTCAAGAACAGTAGTTAACAGAAGCAGTTAAAAGACAGCTACTAGTCAGACAGTGTGATAATACCTTCGGACTTACTTATTTCTATATTACTTATTATCAACACTTCTTGGAATATCTTGTTTCTGGTTATACTAATACACTGTTTTGAACCTAGCTTCTTGTTCCATGTCATACTTCTGGTACAAACTGGTCACTACAACTTTGCAGTGAAGTTTCGCCACAACTACACAATAAATTGTTGTTGAAGATCCACAACAGACATCAATCACTTCTCTTGCCTGATATTCTAAAAGGATTTTATCACTTATCTCCCTTAGTAGCCTTTGTTCTTTACAAGACATTCTGATGGTCCCAGTTCTCCCATTGCTGGTATCTATTCAGAAAGAGAACTCTCACCTTCATTGATGACATCTTTCTTCAGTTCTATTTTTTAAACCCCTTTTACCTTGAGTATCAAACATTTTTCTTACATGCAGACATTTAAATTTGCCTCACTTATTTATTTTCAATGTACTCCCTATCTTTCTCTTCTTAGTGTTGTTTCTATCTTGAACTACCTTTTTTTCTAAGAATTGTCTGATCCTCTGTATTTTCATCTAACCCATGGTCTTTTTGGTTATACGAGACTCGCTTGCATTTCTTCTTATTTTCTGTTTGTATTATTTGTGAAACTGTACTTTAATTCCTTTTTTAGTAAACAAAATACCTGTGGATGAAACTCAAAATTACATCTGAGTCTTCTTTGCCTAAAAGTCTTAATATGACCATCTGAGAGATGAATGCATTAACAAAAGCGGACATGCATTCAGATAGTGATGATTCAGTTGTGTCAGTTACTCAAAGTTAGGATAAATCTCTACAAGATACTCTCTAAATATTTACATATTTTTCAATGAAAAGAGTGACTTTAAATGATAGCAACAAACTCCTGAAGAAAAAGCAATCAATATCTTAATATCTGTTCAAACAGTTAATGCCATTGGATCTGAGTTTAAAGATTTTATGTACATTTCTTATCAAGTAGAAAAGGACAGATAACAGGATTAGCTTAATCCTTTCCAGACTGGTTTTATTTCTAAATTTAACCAGTTTTAAGATAACAAATTTAAATTCAATTTGTAAGCTATCAACTCAAGTCAACTTCTCCAGATATTCTGACAGAATTATGCACAGGCCATATGTTAAAGGCATTTATGAATATTTCAATATGATCTCCATGGAAACTAAATGCAATAAACTTGCCAAAAATGCAAGATATTTTGTAAATGTAAGTGTATCAGCAGCACATTCATGCAGCTGGCTAACTACCAATACCAGTTCACATCAGCATCACAATTAACACATTTATGTGCTTTGTGGTACAATAGATACTGGCTTGGAATTTGAAATTGGAGAACTGAGTTCAAATTCTAGTTAAACTCAATGCATTCACTTATGTGCAAAAAACCCTTGAGAAAGGGGATGAATCCATCTTTTCTCCCTCCAGTTATTGGTTGAATAGTATAGTGGGACAGATTGAGTTCTATAGCCTTGGTTGGCCACCAGTCTACTGCAGAATAAATGTCAACATACTGCAGGAAAGTCTTCTGCCTAGTCAGTAATGGATCAAAAGAGACATGATCATCCAAGCATGTATCACATATGACCCTTAACTAATTGATATTCTTCCACTTCAAACTTCTTAACAATTAAGTTAGTATTTATTCTTCTCACATCAATTTTTTTAGTATTTAAATTCAAGCATTTATTGATGAAAAATTTTAGATTTCAAAGTATATCTATACTACAGAGAAGCCATTATGTCATGGAAGTGATTCAATAGTGTGTGCTCCTCTACAGTCAAATGTTATTATTGGATTTGATTGTAGACAAATGCATGCACTTGAGAAGCCAAAAATGGCTTGTCATTCCAGAAAAAGTAGAGGACAAACTTGAATGAAGAATCTCATGTTATCATAATTTTTCAGTTGAAATAGTAAGATGTAACCCTAAGTTCAATGCAAATAAATTTTTTTCTTGCACTTCTTGCTTGTGGAACTCTTTTGGCTTCTTGCTTTTCAGTCAAATCTGATTGTCAAAAATTTAAATGCAATGTCAATCAGTACCGGGTTTTCCTAATTTTGGCTTTTTTTTTAATATTGTTCTTGCTACTTACTAATGTTTTCTTACATTCTTTCACCCTCAGTAATCACCTGTGGCTTTGTTGCCTTGTTTTGGGTGAAATGATTAAAAACATATATGAACATAAAACTATAAAATCTTTTCTAATAGCAATATACATCAATATCTTGTGTTAATAGTGATAATGGATTTTATAATCTTACCTAAAAGACTTCTTTAGACCATATCTAAGATTATTCTTCAGAATTATACTACAAAACACACACAGACACACACATATATATATATATATATATATATATATATATATATATATATATATATTTGTGTAATGTTTTCTGATTAATTATCCACTTATTTTATTATTAATTGATGTTCACCATTTTATTGAAGATCTGTTCAAGATTGAAACTTTTAATGCGTGTATGTATGTATGTATGTATGTATAAATTCTACAAAATTATCCTTATGTTGGCTACCACTCAAAGCTAGAGAGTACAGTCTACCTTGTTATTTAACACACAACTGGAAATATAGAGATTGGTTCATGCCTGTCATAATAGCATTAGTATAAAAATGAACACAACAGCCTTAACCAGAATTTGAATTTCCCTTATTCCTCTTTCTGCAGCAATAACTGTTATACAACTTGCACATCCACAATATACATAAAAAAGAATCATTATGCACAGGGAACTTGAGTCCCCTTTAAACTACAGTAAAAGATGTCCTCTGAATGTTGCATAACTGTATATTATTATTGTGCAATCAATCAAACTGAACCCCTTTGCATATGATATGTCCTATAACTTAGTGTAAATGTACTGTAAAAACCACAATGCTATTTTGCAAATCACAGGAGCTGATATTCATTTGGTTCACTCAGGAAAAGATAAAATAAAAATAAATTTCTCTGAAAATTATAAAATTCAGAAGAGAGAACTAAAAAAAAATCTGCTTCAGTTATTTATAGAGAAATATTCTACTCGGAATCAATAGCACAAACACATTACTGTTTGCATTGCACCATACACACATGCTTTTGGCCATATCATGTTAAAATACAGGTTCTCATATAATCACAAAGTTAGTAGCAACATCAATTATCGTCAGTTCTTAAATGTGTGACTGTTTGAAAATACCAAGTGTTGTAAACTTGGATATACCAATGGTAAAATAGATAACTGCTTGGAATGAGAAATCAGAGAGCTGAGTTTGAATTCTGGTTGAGTTTGTTATATTCCCTTGTGTGCAGGTACATTTTTCTCTTCCACCTCAGCTATAAATAAATAGGAGAAAAGACTTACCTCAATCATCTTGGCAATCAGTCTAGAAAAAAAAAACACTAAATCCAAACCAGCCTGGAGAGAGTGGATGAACTTCTTTTCAGAACCAAAAGTAAAAATTCAACCAAGAGGTGGAACAAAACAAAAAAGGCTTGTAATTGTAGCATCATTTGACATGTGCCATGCATGGCATCAGTACAGAAAATATATATAAAATATGAAAATAATCTTTCTTGATGAAGAGAAATGCAATCTCATCAAAGTTGTGAATTTTCATTTTAAAATCTTTTATAAAAAGTGTTTTATCATATAACATTTGGCCCATAAGATGCATTGTAAATTAAGCAACCTTTGATGTAAGTAAATTTTACAGTCTTATTAATAGAAAAAAACAACATTTTCAATGTTAGAAAATCAAGATAAATACCACATAGAAAAATAAAATCCTAAAATATATACAACAATCTACAAAATGTAGGCGAGATCAATAAATCTATAGCCTAACACAGAGATGGATTTTGCACTGAAGTTTTGGCTTTAATATTTGAACTGAATGATTAATAATATTCCCTACTGGATAAAATATATTTTCAAGTAAGAAAATTATGTTGAAAAGTCAATATTTTCTGAACAAATGCTTCTTTTATCATCAGGCATTTGGCTCTCTGAATGAAACTCATAGAGAATTCCCTTTCAAAGCCATAATACACACATCATCAACTTATTTGGATAAAGACTATGATTTGTAGTGTTTCAATTTGCTTACTTCATTATCTTGTGTTCCATATTTTGGCATATTATCAACTTTGCATTTTTCATCATAACTTGTATCAAAGCAAATATTTTCATCTATTTAAATAACAAATAACAAATCACAGATACAACTCAGTAGCATTTTGGGGAGAGGACAAGATCATGCAAATGACAGGGTTGCATTTTTTTTTTCCTGGACACATCTTTTAATCGCTCTAACTTTTTTCAAATTTGTTCTGATTATCATTTCTTTTCAAATAAAAGATGACATCCATCAAGCTATCCAATCAAATGGAAAGGCACGGCTGTAATCATTGCTTTAAAGACAAAGTATAGGGATTTAGTGATTGCTTTCCTCCTGAAAGCTGCACAGTCATTTGTTGTCAAAATTTACAAAGAACTAGAAGCCATTGAGGGGGCTTTTACAGCAGTAACCAAACAGAACTTCTTCTAGGGGTTCTAACACTATCACAACACCTAAATTATTATAAAAGGTATAAAAATAATTGCTAAGAACACTATAAAATCAATTAAAACCATTACTAAGGAGGTCAAGTTTTCAAGACACTCTATTAGAAGAATTGTGCATGAAGAAATCCCATACAAATCCTATGATGAGGAGAGGCTAATTCATGTTTCCAAAGACAAAAAATAACCATCTGATTGATGCAAAGCTATTTTTGAGTTAAACATCCAGATCCTGAAATTTTTTTGGTCTTTTTGATAAGAGGAACATCGATTAGGACCATTGGTCTTTTTGATAAGAGGAACATTGATTAGAACCAAAAGATCAACTAAAGAAATGACAAATGCTTTGGGTCAAGCCACTTTTTGGTTACTTCAACCAATACTTATCTATGAGGACATCTGTTGTGAGATCAATACTTGGCTATAGAAGTGGTAAACCAAAAATAAAAAAAACAAACATGGAGAGTTAAGTTACAAATGGGAATTAACTGAAAACTGAGATATTCAGCAAAGACATGACACATGAAACTAGAATAATGCAACCCCATAAAGAGTTCAGTTTGGAATTCCAAGGTATATCACCTGAAGAAGGCCAGAGCATACAATGTCCAAAACATGAATATGACAACAAAGATGAGGACAATAGTCCAATCACTATAAATAGTGTAAACAAATTTTTATGCTCTAGAAATAGTTTTCAAAATAAAAACTGTATTAATTAACCAATGTTGGTAAATATTTCAGAATATATTCCGAAAAATATATTGTACGAGTTTTGATTAAAAATATTGATAATAGCTTGGTGGTGGAAAATGTCAGGTTTTATTACATAAACAGCTACAACATAATTATTATTTACAAAAAACAAAGGTTAAAAGGCCAGAGAAATAACAATATCCTATTTATCTGAATCAATTATCTCTGCCTTAATGTGTAGGTATTGTATTCAGTCACATTTGTTTGCATGTTTGTTTGTCTGTGGTCAAGATATCCCAAGATTCCATGGATAGATTCAGATGAAACTTTTAGGGATGATTGGCCTCATGATTGGTACAAATTAACCAGATTTTGAGTTAGATCTGGTACAGGATAAAGTTTCTGGGTTATTTTTCCAGTTTTATTAGTAAAATTTACGTTTTTAGGTTTCACATACCAAATAGTGACCATTTTGAATACTGAATTATCTCCCTAGTTTTATTTTAAGTGTGCATTTAATTTTGAGAGCAGTTGAGTTCATTTTATGTATTTTCTCTTGAGAGTGGTCAAATTAATTGCAGTTATTATTTTTCTCATTTTAATAATGGTCTCTTGCTAATCATTGAAATGATGTTAACATTGCCTTGGTGGAGGTTTGCTGTCTTTAACTGTTATTTCTAGTCATATTATGTTATTAATATAGGAAACTTGTAATCTTCATCAGTTTTTCATTCTGTATTTTTTCAACATCCACAAAACTTATGCAATTCAGTAGCAAGTTCTATCCTTACTAAGGGCCCTATATTTGTGTCCTTGAACCAAACTAAGCAAAAAACAGCTCTATTATTTGTACAATTCCAGTCTTTCCTAAAGAAAAAAAATGCCCTTTAAATTCTACCAGAAGTAAGTGTATATTTATCTTGCACATTATATTCACATATACACAAAATAAAAGAGCTTATTCTTTTCTATACTATGATCCATATAAATACAGGTATATTTTAAAGAGTCATCCTTATATGCATCTCTGCACATGCACACATTCTCTTGTTTATCTATGAACCTTTTTTCCGTACAATCTTCTGTTTCTTTCAATGTCAGATGATTTCCTAAGGTTTATTTTCCATTCTAATCAAAACAAAAAAATCATTTGCAAAAGGAAATATGAATTTCTTTTCTTTGCTATCGATTCATTTCAAACAAATTGTTTGGTTGTTTTTATTTTTTTCCCCATTTTAATAATGCCTCAACCTTGTACCACTTTCCAACTGAAAAGCTTTTCTTTCCTTTCTTTAAAACATGATTAAGTTTTTTATTTCCACAATCTATGCTACAACATGTTAAGACTAACTCCTGACCAATTACCAAGACTAAACAAATATTGTCTCTGATTACAGAGGAATAAATTTAAGAATGTTACAGGTTGCTCATAAAAAAATATCTTTTCAGTTCTGATTTTTCAAAATAGATATGTTTTTTAAAGACTAAGCAGAGTGTATTTTTATTATACAAATCCTCTTTTATAAAAATTGTCTTTTCTTACTGGGTTAATAACATCATAAATTACTGATTGGTATCTTCTATTCTATTTTTATTAGATTAGGTTAGGTTAGGTTGATTGACTGATTGATTTTACAACATAACAGCCTTTGTATGGTTATTCAACTTTTTTCTATAAGGCACTCAGTTAGGACAGAACTAACTACTTGCATCTTACTAAGCATAGTTTAGGTGTGGGACAAGACCAAAAGCATGGAGCACCCAGTGAGGATCAAACTCACTACTCAGTTGTAATTTTTATTGCTAGAAACTGACTTACATATTATAAGTCTACCATTCATTCATACTTTAAATATTGCTGCCACATCTGGTCTGGTACTTCTGTTATATAATTTAGAGATTTTTGATAAAATCCAAAGAAGAATCTGCAATGTTATTGATCTTGACCTGGCATTTCAGCTTCAGTCACTTTCCCTGCCATAATGTAGTTTCTCTGTAATTTTTCTATAAATACTTTCATTATAATTGTTCTGATGAACTCTCATCTATGGCACCTGGGCTTTATGAATTTAACTGGAGTATAACCTTGGTGGCAAGGTTTTAATCATTTCAAAGTTGAAATGTCGAGATGTAACCATAAGTTCTTCATGAACAGTTTCTTCTCTTGTGCTTTGCTCTTGTGGAATTCTCTTCTGGTTTCTTGCTTCCCAGTCAACTTTGATCTTCAAAAATTTGTGTTTTCCGTCCTGACATCTCCAGTGTTTTCTGTCTTGACATCTTTCTTTTAAATGGCTTTATTGCTTTCTTTGGGACAATATCAGTTTTTAAAAAAAGATCTTGCAAGATAAGCTTGTTAACCATTACACTACATCAAAGTGCCTTATTCCATTTTGAAAGAGGCAAACATAATTGACAATTGAAGAGGGTACCATTAGTGCCTCTCTTAAAAATCAAGACTAACATCAACAAAAACTTTCTTCAAACACTGAGAAGTACAGTAAATATAGGCACCAATTTCCCATAATCTACTAGGTTATCTATTCTGCCAAGCCAACATAAGTTAGTAATATATGACTAAAAATACTAATTATTCACATCTTATACATTTAAAGTATTAGGATACTTAGAAATTATATTAAAAAATTGTGTATACACTGTCCTCAAAGTGTTCATTTTTCCCCGCCACCAGTTTTAGTGGGGGTTTAACTGAAGCCCTGAAGAGAAAAATGATAACTTATCAGGGTTTTTTGTTGGTGACTGTATCATTCTTTTTCATGCTTTCCTCTCAATTTATTGAATACATTTTTTATTTTTAAACGTTAAAATTTGGGACATACTGTGTAACATTATGTAGCTAGTCTTCTATTTTATTTATTGTCCACTTAATATGTGTTCTTAATTACCTGTGTGTATTTTTTTAATCATTTCCTCCCAAGCAAGTTAATAATGTGACTGAGATGCAGTGGAATTGAAGAGAATGAGAAAACAATAATGAGGAGATAGGAAAATAAAAGAATACATTCAGGAAAACAATAGATAGCAAGTGATGGTACATTTGCATTTTTGAATATTGTAGATAGCAGAGAAGTAAGGAATCAGAAGTTAGTTCCACAGGAAAGAAGTGTGAGAAAAGAAACTATTAGAATAGAACTGACAGTTGCATCTAGCTAGTTCAATAGTAGAACAGTGAAACATAGTGACCAATCTAGTAGCATGCTCAAATTCATACAGTCGAGGTACTAAGCATGGTAATACTTAAATTAAACAAACATGTCTCATATTAAATTCTTTCATAAATCTTTCAGTAGGATTAACAAAATTTATCATATCTAATATTATAGGGATGTCAGTGATGCTTGGTAAATTTGCCTTGTGCCAAACACGCTTGAAGTTCCCACAATTTAAATATCAGAAGGTTGAAAGTTAGATGCTGAAATGTGGAAGGATAAAATATTTTGTTTCTAGATTAAAGTAAAATTTTTATTAACAGAATAACAAAATTGTAAGAAGAAAAATGTTCATAGTGAAAATGCATGTAATTTTCTAGTTAAAATTGTTCAAAGAGAAATGTAAGTATTTAAAATGTTCCACAGGAGTTTAGAGCTAATGTTTAATAGTAGCAGAATGTAAAGCAAGGGTTAGCAACCTACGGCATACAAAGGCATTTAGACCAGCTTGCAAATCTGATTAGCAATGACTATTTTTAACATGAGAGATGAGGCTTTCAAATTCAACAAAAGGCCTGCTGTTATCTTCCTCTGATCCACCCAACCATATTTGAATACTATGACTGCAAAAAACACGATTGAAACCCTATCACCTCCATTTCTGTGTAAAAAATAAAAAGTTAATATAAAACAAAAACTGAGAGCTGATTTGACTGACAGACCAGCGACAGACATTAGGCGGGGACACCTATAAAGGAACAATGTTGTCTCAGTCAGCTTTCTATTTCATTCCTCCAACAGCGACCCCCATCGCTTACCCCTGCCATCTACCCTATGTAAGTTGCTGGAATCTTTCAATGGGCCATGTTCTTATCTTATCATATGTAAGTGTATATGTTTGCAACTATTTGTACTTGTATTTATGGGTATATGTGTTTCATTTTTGTTTGATGTGTGTATGTGGTTCGTTTGTGGTACAATAACAGTTTCAAACCTACATGTCATAATTTCATAATTTTTTTCACTTTGAAGTATTTTGATGTGCCTTGAGGAAAAGTAATTTTTGTTAGGTGTTTTTTAATTTTAGGTTTTCTTTTGTTTTTCTGATTTCTCAGTATTTATTTTCATTATGGTTTTAAATACAGGCATCTGCATATGTAATTCTCCTTAATTTTTGTTAATGGCATTCATCTGGCCTGCAACCCATCATTATAACACGATTCGGCCTGCAGGGTCGAATGAGTCGCTGACCCCTGATGTAAAGTCTTATGTTCCTTTCCCTTTTTTGGTAGGTTGGAGACAGGGTGAGAAAAAAGGTGAAACAAATAAAGAAATTGTACTTAGAGTGTCCTGTTGTTGTTGTTCTCTTTGGCAGCGGGGAGTAAAAAAGAAGAAAAGAAAATTGGAAGTAAAGGCAAGACGAGATGTGACCGAGTCAGCTTGAAGTTTCTTACATTGTGAGATGCTATCAGATACCACTCCATTCTGACTGTATTTGACTGGTGGTCACCAACATGGTTTAAGTAGTGAAGTTTATCATGTGACTGGATCTAAATAACATTTTCATCTTTTAGGTGTGAAAAAATTGACTGATGTCATATATGAGTTTTCTATTTTTTATCCAATCAGGATCCAGAATTTTGCTTTTCACACTGACTTGTGAAATTTGCCTTGTTCTGGGTTTTTCCAAAATGTTTTTAGTCATTTGAATCTGATTTTGCGGGTGTGCAATTTTACTTTGTGTGTTTTAGTTAACTGTAGGATAATATAGGATTTGTATCCTATAATATAAACTTCTTGAAATGTGAAAAATATGTTGCTTTTATAAAGTGCAGTATTCCTTAGTCACGAGGTTAGATCGCTGATGTACAAATTGCTGACATCTACACTGGCATGCGAAAGTCATGGATCAACTTCATAAAATGATGATACACTGTTATTTGATTAAGATTGTTTAGCAGATAAACTTTTATCACTTGCGTCTGTGGACCTTGAGGATTGGAAAATAAACTGTTTTCATAAATTATATTTAAGAGAAGATACTTTACTTTAAGCAGCTTGATGTTTGCTACTGGAAGTGTTTTAAATGCAAAGAAAATAGGAAGACAACAGAATTTGGACAAAAGAGATGAAAAGAGTTTCAGTATACAATCCAAAATTAGCAGCCATATAAATGAGGAATGAATGCAGTCTGAACAAATGGATTTCACTTAAAACAACATGCACAGTATTGACAAAAATCAACTTAAATTTAATAGACATGGGCTTTGAAAAGTCCCAACAAAAGATGTATTCCTTAAAAATGCTAATTTAACCATGTTTTGCTGTGTAGCCTGTCATAGCTGAATTGTCTCAAACTATTTGATATAGCATACCAGCAATTTTTTTTCAATGTGCAAGGGATTGGTGAGCAAAGTGTAACAAAATCCTACTGTGCTCCACCCAATTTTTAATGAAAACTCATTAAATTTTAAGCTGATATATTTCAATACAGAGTGGGACCACCTTTATTAGTAATTACAGCTTCATTTGGAAGGGAACAACTCATGCAAAGCTTTAATTGTTTCTAGAAAATTTTTTACCTGTTTTCAGTTAAAACAGTCTCTGATTCTTTCTGGTGGAGGATAGTTACTCCTCACTTGTTTTTCTAGAATTAACCATAAATGTTCAATGATGTTGAAATCTGGGAACTGTGTTGGCCAGATAATGTTTTACTTCACTAGAAAGTTCCTCATACCATTCAGCTACAACTTTAGCAGTATGAATGAGTGCATTATCATCCTGTTCCTCCAGAAACAGTTCCGGAACCATAGAATGAAGTTGATACCTTAAAATTCTTAAAAAGTTCTGACTATTGATTCTAATAAACTTATTTAAGTAACATCTGTCAAAAAAAACAAAAAAAACAAAATTAAGAACTACTATATTAAATCAACAAACATAAAAATAGGCAAGCTTTTGATAATTTAATCAAATTTTTCAAATTATGCTATTATGGTACTATAAATACTAAATTATACTATTATGGTACCATTTTTTAAAACTGATTTTATATCACCCAACCAGGCCCAGGGATTGAATGCATAATTACTATGCCATCAATTAATTAATAGAAAAATGCTTTTAGTCCACTAGACTATTGCCTGATAGGACAATTTTTGAGTGTAGAACTTGGAACCTTAAACTGAATCAGGTAATCTAAATAAAAAAAAAGAGGAAGAGATTGCCATCATTTATAGCAACAAGAAATTATTTTAATAATATAAATAATTATCACAAGTAAATCATTTTTAAAAAAATCATTATCAGAGAAGATACTTATAATTCTTAAATATTGCATAAATTACAAGTTCTAGGGTAAAAGCTACAGATATGCAAGGAGACGCTTTTTATGTATTGTTTTAAAACAAATGCTACATTGAACTTCACTGACATGACATCTAAAAAGGAATCTTAAACATATTTTCAGTACCTTGAATTAACCCTGTATTTGCCTGTGGCTGACGAGGAGATTGAATTGGAAAAAACATCTGGCTATAAAATAATTTATATGCAGCAAAGAAGTGCTTTTAAAAGTCCCTAAGACAACCTTGAGAGAGAGAGAGAGAGAGAGAGAGAGAGAGAGAGAGAGAGAGAGAGCAAAAAAACAGTAAGAAAAATGTCAGAAAATCTAAAGTGAAGAGACACACATACATGCACAAAGATAGAATAAAGAAAAATTATATTCAAGTGATATTTAAAAGAGAGAAAGTGAATCCATTTAGTACTACTTTGCATATTTAACATCTTACATAATGCCATCTATATTCTTGTTAAAGTCATCTTTAGAAGTTACTACTTAAAAATTCTATGCACACTGTCCTTTCAGGATGCAGTGTATCATAATTCTCTACAACTTCCTATCCCTTGTAATCCATAACAGCGTTTCTCTTTTTCCTGTTCCTGTTCTGCTATACATTTACATAAACTTATCAGGTGGGTAGCCTGCTACCTTCTCATATTTCTTTTGCCCTGGTATGCCCTGTAAGGGTTAATTTTTTATCTATGATTTCCTGTATAAATGCAATGAAAATGCATTCTCCTTTAAGCAATTGTGACAGGTTATGAAAAATGGATTGTTCACAACTATATTCAACAAAAAGATCTTGGAATAAGTGACATGAGCCAGTGTTAGCCACCTCAAAAGCAGGTCTTCAACCTAAGAAATTCATGCTATGCATTTGGTGGGATTGGAAAGGAATCTTGTACTATGAGCTTTTGCCAAGTCAGTTGATTCTGAAAAGTACTGCTCATAACTGGATGGATTAAAGGCAACAATTCAAGAAAAATGCTCAGAATTGGCAAACAGGTGTTGTTTTCCATCAGGATAATGCCAGACCTCATGTTTTTTTGGCAATCTTGCAAAAATTGTTTGCAGTGTTATTCCACCCACCATTTTCACCAGACATTGGATTTGGATTTATTCATGTCCTTACAAAATAATCTCAATGGTAAAAATTTTAACTTTTTGTATAACATAACAAAAAAACAACTTAATGAGTTCTTTGCAGAGATACCACCAAAATTCTGGGAAGATGGAATATTTAAGTTGAAAGAAAAATGAAGGTTGTACATGAAATTGGTTCCTATTTAGTTTAATAAATATTATTAAATCTTTAATGGCATAATTTTGCATTGTTTTAATTTTCTTTAAGAATTGGCATGAACTTTCCGGACAACCCAATACATGAACAGAAACATATTTATTTCAGATAAAAGATAAGTCGTATCATTTTAGGCATATATAGAAAAACTTCAAATGAGAGACAAATTGAATAAAAAGGGATTAAATGAATAAAAATCAATAGTAAAGCTTTAGCATTTTCTGTTTTGTTTAATTAATATTATTACACACAGAAAAGTGTGTTTGAAGTTTTCAGCTCCTCCTCATATATGTAAGGTAGTACTGGAAATTGTCTTGTCTTGGATCTCCTGGAAGACTCTATAACCAATTCCAGTCATGTGAGAGAACTAATGGATTCTTTGGCAATGGTCCTCATGGATGAGTTCACAAAATCTTTTTCCATATTTTCTGACATTTTGCTGGTGATTGGTCACCCTGAAAGATCATCATCTTTAACTGAGACTCAACTGGTCCAGAAACAAATGGGTTTCACAAAACACTGGATTCAACCTGAAGAATGCTTGCCAAAAGTCTGACAAAAGCATTTTTAAGATCTGAACACATTTACTGAGATTTGCACAACATTGGATTCAGATGCTTTGCTTGAATTTATCAGCTATCACAAACATTGGCAATGTTCTTACTACACAAGATTATAATTGAAGATGAGGAAGTCACACAAAGATTATTGGTAGACGAACTCAATAGGCTGGAAACCATGGGTATTAGCTGGGAGTGCATTTTCATTGAATGGTATGATAACAGCTTGTACAGTCTGGGAACTTTTCAATACTACTTTTTGTGTATGTGCATATATAAAAGAAAAAAAATTGTTGAAGGAACCAACAGACAATTTGGCAAAACCTAAAACTCTTATCTGGATAATAAAAACAACAATACTGAAAAAAGAAAAAAACCTAATGGCAAACTTACCTCCTGAGTATATAAGGTTCTCAAAGCCTAAAATGCCTAGATAGAGCAAAAACAAAAAAAAAAAAAAAAAAAAAAAAACACAGTTAAATCATATTAAATGGTGCCTCTGGTTGTAACTCAAGTTTTACATGATCTTCAGATGACTTATAAATAAAGACAATAAGAACACTTATCTAACCCAACAGGTTTCATCCTCTAATGGTGGACTTCATCAAAATAATTGTAAGGATTTTAATTTGTAAAAAGTATTTATAAACAAAAGTAAAACAATTTTAAAATTTAAGAATTATCATAAATATATATCAAGCCAAGCTAAATTATGGAGAATGCTATTTGATGTAATTTAATATAATTCAATTATTATTTATATTATTTTAGTTTGAGAAATTAATTTATGTATTAGTTTTTTAAGTGATAGGTTTTGAATTTAACAGATTTCTTTTAATTTTAAACAATTTTTATAGACATGTATGTAGACTTAAGAAAGGAATATTTCTTTTAGGAAAGGAGATACTTTTTAAAAGTCTTAAGAGCAGATTTATATTTTGGTAAAATTTGATAACAGGACTCCCAAGAACTTCCTGTTTAAGTTACTTCTGCTTTTAAAGAGTGTGGCATTCTTTAGATCAAAGTTGTGGTTGAGCTTATTTCTATGTAAGATGAATACATTTGATAAATTTGTATGTATAAAATCTTTTTGCATATATTTCAGTAAATCAAGAAAAATTCAATTAACTTTTCTTGTTAGCCAACTTGAGAGTTTTATATTGAAACAATCAACATATTATAGCTCTAGTTATCTATCAGGTGCTTTTTGCCAGAAGTTCTGCTAGCCTGAAAAAAAAAAGTAGAATTCTAATTGTCAATTTATTGTGCTGCATTAATCAAGAACCTATACTGGCAGCAAACTATTTTGGTTCAAATAGAAAATGGGGTCAGCATTTATACAAAAATAAAAATGAGGTGTAAGACAAGGATGTCTTCACCAGCCTTGTTCAATATATAGAGTGAGGCAATTCTGAGAGAATTAAATATACTAACAGGATTCATTATTGGTAGTCACAATCTTAAGATATGCAGATAACACAGTGTTGGCAACAGACATGGAAATAAAATTACAAAAGCTCTGGCAGAAGTGAACGAAAGAGAGAAGAAAGAATTAAATACCAAATAAAGATGGTAGTTATCAAAAGGAACACAGCCCAAAATACAACAGGGTGGTGAGCCATATTAGCATCTCACCTATGAGCAAATAGTGACCCACCCAAACAAAAATCAAGTGCATTTTTATAATAAAATGAGCAACAATAGATTTTCTTTAGCAAAATGACAATCAATACAACTATAAAAAAATATAAAATATAAAAATACATTTTTATAAAGAAATTATTTGCAATAAATTTTGTGATCTACAAACTTTATATCTAAAAAAAAACAAAACAACTTTAAGTTGAAAACAGACAATTACATATATAATATGTAGATTTAGGCATTAAATAACCCATAGAAGGTGATATGCCAGTCAACAAAATCAACCAACTGACCAACCAAAGAAAATACAAACTACTAATTAGAGATGCCAAAATTAAACAAGTACAAAAGTTTAAATATCTGAAAAGTGTTTTAACAGAGGACATAAAGTGTGACATTGAAATTTGAAGGCATATTGGGAATAGCCAAAGATGCAGAGTATTAAGAGACAAAAACGCTTTGTTAAAAACAAATAAAATAGTACTGAACTGTTACATGATGCCTTCCCTCCTATACGACAGTGAATGCTGGACAATGTCCTCAAAGATGAAGAGACTTGAAGAAATAGAAATGTGGTTCTACAGAAAGATACTGAGGATACAATGAACTGAATATTTAACATCAGGAAGAGATAGTTAAAATTTGTAAGGCACGTAATGAGAAAAAAGGGCTTGAAAAATCTGATTGGGACAAACTGAAGGTAAAAGAGGCAGAGGAAAATAGCGCATAAGGTTTTTAGTGAGCTTGAGTAAATGGATGAGTGAACAAAGTTTAGAAGAAATAACAGAATGGCAAAATGTGTCAAAAGCTATAAAAGAGAAAAAATTTGGAGAACCATGATTGTCTATGCCTTGCAGAGACATGACAGAAAGAAGATTTTTTTTATTTATATAAAGGGTATGTTTAAATTACATGAAAATGAAAACACTGACATCTCAATGTAATATTTATCAAAATTACACAAAAATATTTTGAAATACTAAAGAGTAAATTTACTCAATAAAGTCACCACTGGCTTCCACCAAAACCTGCAGACAGCTTTGGAATCTTGTGCATCTTTGATGTTGCAAGGAGTTTTGTTAGTCTTTTGCTTAATTTCACCCCACACATAACAATCAAGTGGGTTGCAGTTTGGAGAGTTCAGTGTAATGGGGTGATGTAGTTGCAGAAATTGTCTGACAGCCATAACTGGGTTAGGGTTAGACAGAGAATCTTCCAGCAGCAGCCACCTTCTTGGCCCAGGAAGAACTACCACTTGACTATGGACCTGATTGACTTCGAGGCATTGGTTTCAATCATGGCCTGGATCTCACCAATAAATTTATTAGTTTTCAGAACTATCAGAGTAAGTTTTCCAAGGAGCTGTACCTTTGTAATCACTATTAAACTTTCTGAAACATTTGCACTGTCCTCTGATTGACACCCAAACACTCTGAAATGTTCGTATTCATGGTTCTGGCATAAATGCCAAGCAGAACTGCATGCAGTTTTGAAATTTGTGGCAAAGTGAATTCATGATTCGCTTTTGCTCAGAGATGGTGCCCAACTGACCCTACTATACTGCACATTCAACTAAAGCAAAACTATAAAATGGTGACAATTAACCCATCAACCCTCTGTGTGTGTGTGTGGATAGCAGCTCAGATTGAAGAATTGGAGAGTTAAGTTTGAATTATGTGCTAATCTTTTTGGGAAAGGTATGAATCCATCTCTTTCCCCCAGCTGTGGGTAAATAGCTGAATAGACCTTGTGGCATACTGTTCACCAGATTTCTTTTTTTGCAGAAAGAGTGGTTGATTTTGCACAAGCTTTCACCACTATAATCCAATGATATATGGAGGTAGTCTGGCTGTTGTTTCTAAGAACTAAACTGCTTAGATGTTATATGTTAAAGACATATGTTAAAGACAACGAGAAAGTTTTGTGTGTGTGTGTGTGTGTGTGTGTGTGTGTATATATGTATATTCACACACACACTATATTTCTATTTATTTTTTTGTATCTGAAAATAAGTTAAAGAAGTAGAAAATTTTCAAACTAGCAGAGTACCCACAAAAAATCATTTACATATGGATTAGCACTTCAGCTTCAAATCAAATTATCTGTGTTTTGGATCAAAGTGTCACTCTCCAGCCTTGGATCAAAGTCTAATATTTATGCACTATAAAATGTGTAGAACTATATGTATATACATATATAGACACACGGCATGAGTATAAAAATCAACACTGCAATTCTCAGACCATCCCTCTTTTTGATTTACATAAATGATCTACCTAAGAATATACTTTGATCATTTGTAAATATCTATGCTGATGATAAGGCAATATACAGCCACACCTCTAAAAGTCTTGATCATCAGAGACTGGCAGCTGACCTCTCTTCTGATCTAACATGAACTTCTCAGTAGGGTAAAAATATGGCTGGTTACATTCAATGCCTCCAAAACCAAACTGATTACATCCCATCACTGTCGATCAGACCCTGAACAATCCCTAAATTCTGGGAAGATGGAATATTTAAGTTGAAAGAAAAATGAAGGTTGCGCATGAAAATGTTCCTATTTAGTTTAACAAATATTTAATGGAGGAGGCCCCAAGTCTCGAGGATATTAGGCCTCAGACTCACATATGAATGGAATTCCTGTATATGATCCATTGCAAATGATGCAGGTAAAATGACGGACTCTCTATAATGCTCCAGTGAGTACCTGAGTCCTCATGCCATCCTCTGTCTTTATAAAAGCCAGATAAGGTCAAAGACGGAGTATTGTTACAATATCTGGGCAGGAGCAGCTCAGACCTCACTTTCCAGTCTTCATAGAGTTCAAAAGCATGACTGAGTCCTTACTGGAGAATTATTTTCCACATTCCAGTCAGGCAGGCCCTGTAAGAAGGACAGGACCAGAACCACATGACGACCACTACCACTACCACTAACTAGGAGGTGCCACACCCAATACCAAGATTGCTGTGCCGCTGCTGCTTGCTCATGAAGTGAGACTACTCTCTCTTATTATGGTATGTAATAAGTCTATCACTGCTCTATTGCTAATACTAATGAAAGTGATCAGACAAAATGCATCACCTGTTTCCACCAGGTCTAACCTACACAGGATTTGCCATGACACTTACATAGTAGCAAGCCACCCACACTCTCTCTGTATTCCATCAGCAAGAAGTAATGTCCACTCACACAGTTTCTTGCTGCGAACCATGACTCTATGGAACAAACTCCCAAAAGGATATTTTCCAAATCACTACAATCTTGACTTATTCGAACTATAAACAGACAAGGTTTATCTGTTCTTGTTTTTTAAATAACTTTGTTTTTGTACAAAAGAAAATATACAAAATCACCAAAAGGTTTAAAATGCATTATTTACACTCATTGAACTCAAACATAAATTACATTATATGTGAGCAAGTTAACTGAAAATCTAATACACCATTTTCTGTACTAAATTTATGTCCCTTGTGAAACCAGCTAGCAGTATTTTTGGTATTACAATACTGTTGCAAGATGCTTATGAAACTGAAAGGTGAAAAGCCAATTCTGTGAAAGATCAAAGTACAACATTAACAACTGAAAAATAAAATATTTAATGACTCACATGTGAAAACCTAGTAGCAACTTCAGAAAATATTCTTTTCATATTTGCCAGCACTTATGACAGCAAGAATAAATGAGCATATATTAATTGTGCATATAAGAAAAGGAGTAACACAATATAGTCAAATCTTGAAATGATTGAACTAACAAAGTATTTACTAATTACAAAATGCCATGAAATAAATTAATTAATGCAGAAAACAGAAGTGAATAATTAAAGTTTTTCTTGAAGCATCAGACAGATCTTACATAGGTTTATTAATTTTATTTTGAGGTGGATTCAAATGTTTGAGTTTCTGTCTGATATAATTTTTCATTTCTTTTTTGCATATTTTTTGTCTGTACATTGATAAAATGAAATAAAATGCAGCAAAGACTGCAAACAAATTACAAAATGCTTAGGAACAAAAGTCTTCATAATTAAGCAATTTGAAAAATAACTATTTAATCAATAAAATGTTTTCTTTATAATGTTTCTATGAATTTTTTTCTTTTTTAATGACTGCAATTAAGATCAGATACCAAAAGGTATTGTGTACACACTCACACAAATATGTATATATGGGATAATGATATAAATTTTTTGATATATAAAGAACATGTTTAGAGGAAAGAACATTTTAATACTTTTTTGTACTTCTCCTCCAATGTGTTTGTGTGTAAAATGCAGACATACAGAATTCTTTGTCTTAACTTTTTTAAAACAAGAGATTACAATATGAAACTTTTTTCCATAAACAATTTGTATACATCTGCCTACACTAAATATATTGTTTTTTATTACTCTACTCCATATATTATAACTTTAATGTTTGTCCATGGTGTTTGTTTAAATACTGTTAAAACTTTCTCATTGGATAACTTATTTTTTTAGATATTACTTTTGTTTTTCTTATTCTGCCATCCCCACTATCTGCCTGTCTCTTGCATGCCTCTCCCTCCTCTTCATCCACCTTAATATATTAGAATACAAAAATTAGTATTTTTCATACAGCTCTGTTGGTTGCTGAACTTACTCCCAAATAAGTTAATTGTATGGAAGTTTCAAAATAATTTCCTTAACTGGTAATAAAACTAATTTGGAACTCTTTTATATCATTTTTTACTTTTACAAAAGGTATTGCTCTACGTGTTTTAATCCTTTATTAAATCAGTAATAGATTTCATGACTTGTACTAAGTTAAAACTTAGTAAATTTCTTCTTTTCTTTTTATTCAAATAAGATTAGAAAGGCCCTCTTATTACCCAGTTAATACACCTCTCCATCCTCTTTGACAGGAGTAGAGGATCATCCCTTGTTTCCTGTTTATGAAGGGGTTCCCAATTTCTTTCCTCAGGCCTTAATAGTGGGGCTGTAACAAGATTTTGTTATGTGTGTGGATGGTGACAATGTCTGTTCATACTGAGGGTACCAGGTTGGCACTTTTCTGGTTGCTGTTTCTGAAAGGTAGTTAGAAGCCTGGACTATTGTTTAGTAAAAAAAAAACCTAAATCCATCAACATTTTTTACACTAACCTCTGTGGTCTTCATATCAACTTTTGTAGTTTGGAATCATTACTTATCAAAAAAAATCCCCAGACGTTCTAGGTTTTGTGAAACTTATCTTAACTCTGCCATCACCTTCTCTAATTTCTTAATTCCTGGTTATCTTCCTCTCTTTAGGAAGAACACTAATGTCTACATGCATGGCTTGGGAGTTTATGCCAATGAAAATATCCCTCTGAAAAGGGGGAAATCTCTTGAATCTCTAGATCATCCTTACATGTGTGTCTGTCTCTCACTATTAAACACAGTCACTTATTTCATCTTTCTATACCACTCCTTTTACTCTTACAACTGTTTCATGCTTGATAGTATTTGTGACAATATAGACAAGGCAATGTCACTACTTTTGTTTGCAAATGTATTTGCATTCAGTGATTTAATGCCGATCATATGAAGTAGTTTAAACACACTGTCATCAATCTTGCTGGCATCCAAACACTGAACTTCTCAATCACTACAGCAAATGAATGACTTCCTCACACATTTCCCCAGTAACCCTGAACTTCCTATCAACGGAATATCTTTGTTATCAACATGCTTATTAGGACTCATTCAGTGATTTCATTTGTGATGTCCTTTGAGTTTATAGTCTCCCTGTTCAAGATTGCGCCTCTGAGGTTTCCACTTGGGTGAAAGCAGATATTGATGCTTTTATTCTGGCAAGGATGTTTGAAGGTAAAGATTATTCATCTCTTTGGTTCTCACCTGCATGTTTGGCTACTTTTGCCCAGAACAGTCACTTTTTTCAGCTGTACTGGAGTGACACATTTATAATAGACGTCAATTTGTTTCTCCCCATAATGAATGCATGCATTATTTCTCTCCATAATGAAGCAAAGTTATTGTTTGCTGATAGAATTAAACAACATATATTATCTCACAAATTCATTTATAGAGATTACTGGCGGCTCTGCAAAAGTGTGCTGAACAACAGTAGACAAGATTGAGTGCTTTGCTCACAAATTTTCTATTAATTCCACATTTAACTCATCTGGAGTACCCACACCCAATTTCCTACCTAAAACAGAGACTCAACAGAGTAATGCATGCATAACCCTGTCCCTGGTCTTGAACATCATGTCTAAATTAGACTGATAATGCTAGTGGAGGTAATGGAATCCCAGGCATCATCCTAAAGAAATGTGTACCTGAGCTGGCCCTAGTACTCTTTAAACTCTATAACTATTGCCTTTCTGCTTCCTGCTTGTTGGAAGTCCTCATCTGTAGTATCTATTTTTAAAAATTTAGTCAACCCTCAAACTACTGCCCATATTAGCCTCTTAACACTTTTCAGTGACGTATTCCAGGCTCTAATCAATGCTAAAGTAGTTGAGCATCTCACCTCTCACAACCTAATCTCTGACAAACAATATGGCTTCCACTTTGCCAGGTCCACTGCTGATGTGTTAACCACCATCACTAAATATGTATACCAGGCTCTTGATAATAATGATGAAACTCAAGCTGTTGCTCGAGATATCTTAAAAGCATTTGACAGGGTTTGGCATGAGGGTCTTCTGCACAAGTATGGATATGGTATTTCTGGAAGATTGTTTTATTTAATTCAATCTTTCCTATCAAATTGTGAAATAAAGGTCATTTTGAACAGGCAAACTTCCAGATTCTGTCACACAAATGCAGGTGTCTGTGAAGGCTCTATACTAGGTCCTACACTGTTTCTGATCTTTATCAATGGTCTTCCTTATGCCATCAGTCCTAAGTAGGCATCTATGCAGATGACACCACCACGTAATCCAGTTTCAATAAAAAAATCTACCAAAGCTGACAAAGTAAACCTGGCTGCTGCTCTTGTAAATTTTAATACCTCCAAAACACAACTGCTCTTCTTTAACCACCATAGAGAAAGTTTCCTGTCAGCCATCAGCATGGCGGATGCAGGTCTCTTTGAGAGCAACTCACTGAGCCTCCTGAGCCTCACCTTTTCAACTGACTTGATGTGGAGTGACTACATTGAATACATAGCTGTATCTACTGCTAGGAAAGTTTGGTCACTGTGTTAGACCAGAAAGTTTTTCTTGTTGGAATTGATCTTGCAGATTTATAAATCTACCATTCGTCTGTGCATTGAATACTGTTGCCATTTGTGGTTGGGTGCTCCTGCTATTCATCTTGAGGTTCACAACAAAATCTAAAGAAAGATCTGCAATGTAATTGGTCCTGTCTTGGCATCACAACATCAGTTACTTTCTCACTGATGTGACATGGGATCCCAGACTCTTGTACAAATATTCTCATGGCAACTGCTCTGATGAGCTTTTTTCTCTTGTTTCATGATCACATGAATTTAAGCGTGCTACCAGATTGGTATCTCGGTTCCACCCTTTTATCATTGAAATAGTTGAATGTATCCACCACTTCTAATTGAACAGTTTTTTTTCTTGCACTTTCTGCCTGTGGAACTCTTGTTTACTTACTTTCCTGGTAGCTACAATCTTCAAAACATTGAATACAATGTCATTTGCCATCTTCTATCTTTTTGAATCCTGTTCAACTTTTATCTTTTCTTCAATACCTTCTGTATCCAGCCTTTTCTCTTCACTATAACCTGCACACCAGTGCTGGTACCACCTTGCTTGGGGTAAATTGATTAAATAAAATAAAATAAAAAAATTATCCCACTATTGCTCACTGTCCAGTTTCTGCAATGGTAAGCATGAATACAATGGAAAAAACATGTGAGTAATGAGAATGTTTTAGAGAAAATGGAAGCAAAAAAGAAACTCAAACTTAACATCAGGAAACAACAGCTGAAATGAAGAAAGAAGGTTTCAAAAATTTAATACTCACAAGACAAAGGAAAACAACACATTAATGAGCTTGAGTAAATGGATTGCAGGACAAAGTTTAGGAGAAATAACAGCATAAAATTTATTAAGAGCAACAAAAAAAAAGGAAATTGTGAAGAGCTATGATCACCTTTGCCCTGAAGGGACAAGGTACATAAAGAAAAAGCATGAACGGGTTCTAAGTTTAGATCTCTAAGAGTGGATTTTTAGAATTTTGTATTTAAAAAAGAAAAAAAAGAGACCTATTATATCAGATTTTTATCTAACTTTTTATACTTAATACTGGAGTTTATGAGAGATATGAGTGAACTTAAAAACATTCTAAGCAATTATTTTGTAAATTAACTTTGAAATATTATAGAAATCTGAATGATCTGTTATATTAATACAACAATGCAGATATTTGTTTTGTATGCATAAATTTCCAATAAAACACTTTTTAACTGTGTATTCAATTTCTAATTTTCAACAAAAATACAAACACTAATTTTGCATCAGAAACAAGATGGTGTTTAGTACAACGCACAAACTCTGCCACTGTTAAATCAGTATCTGTGCACCTAATGGCTTTCATATGTGTATCCTTGAAAGATCTGCTATTGCCAAGAGTTATCAAGAATATAATCAATAGAAATATTCTCAGGAACTTTCAATAAATTGCTTTTTAAAACCTTTGATACCCTGTGGAACTATTTTAGTTTATACATTTTCCATCTTACCTATATCTTCCTGACGTCATTTTAAACTGATGGCGTCTTCACTCAACCCCTATTTAAACATAATATAAGTTATAGCTTTGCAGAAAGAAAATTTCATTAAAATATCCTAGAAAATCTCCAAGTTTTCATCTGAACTCAAGAAAATAGAAGCTTTAAATGGTTACAATACATGGAAAAAGAAAATGAAATCATTTTCTACCTTATGCAGTTATCTAGTTAGATCAGTGGCCCCCAAACGGTATTATATATGTGTGGTGGAAGGGGATATCAGGTGAGTTGTAATGATTGAAATATAATTGAAGATTTAGAAAGTTTCAAAAAATTTATATGCCAAAAGTAAATATGATTTCAAAATTTAAAATATTATTATGGATTACTTGCAGGCATGAGGACCAATATAAAAGCATTGTGATATTTTTGCATTATATCAAGTATTAGGAATGTAGTAACTCGGGTTAGCAAATTAAAGGAGAGATTTATCAATGATAATGTTCTCACTTTGAATCTGCTTTAATGTTCCCTTGTTTTTCAGTTTTCAATCAATTTGAAGTGTTAATATCCTCTGTTGATAAAAATGAATATTTACCCATAAATTCTCCTTAAGATCTACTCTTGACTCATCTGGAGTATACCTACCTAACTCTGCACCTAAAACTCAGCCTCTCAGAGAGTGATATGCATATAACTCCATTCATGATTTTTGCTATCATCTCTAACCTAGATCTATATATACATGTGAACCTGATTATATCCTGTAATAGCCAGTAAGAAGTGTGCTCCTGAACTGGCTCCTGTTCTCCTTAAACTGTATAATAAATGCCTTGCTGCCACCTGCTTTCCTGCCTGCTGGAAGTCAACATCTGTTCTTCCAGTTTTTAAGAACTCTGGTGACCTGTTTAACCCTTCAAACCATCAGCCTATTAGCCTACTCCTAGAGGCCCTAGTCAATGCTGAATTGGTTCATCATCTCTCATTGGAGGGCCATTTCTCAAACAAGCAATATGGCTCTTGTTTTTTCAGGTTAGCTACTGATGTACTCTCAAGCTCTAGACAAAAACAGTGAAACCTGGGCTGTAGCATTGGAGATCTCAAAAGCCTTTAACAGGGTCTGGCATACAGGTCTTCTCCACAAGCAGAAAAGTTATGGACACATTTTTGAGCTGATCCAGTCTTTCCTATAAAACTGTGAATTGAAAACTATCCTGAATGGCCACTTGTCTATATCATTTCATATTTATGTGGGTGCCCCACACCAGGGCTTCATCTTTGGTCCTACTGTTTTTCATTTTTATTAATGACCTTCTTGATGACATCAGCTCTCAACTTGGTATCTATGCTGATGATACAATTATTTACACCTGCCTCTCTAATAAAGCTGATCAGTCTGACAAGGTCAAAATGGTAGCCGAGATTCAAAATGACATCAGGTTGTTAACTGGGGCAAGAAATGGCTTGTTAATTTTGACACCTCAAAAACTAAACTTCTCTCTATTAATCATCTGAGAGACATCTCTCTGCTTTCAATCAGCATGGTTGATGCTAACTTCCAAGAAAGTGACTTGTGCCTTCTCAGGCTAACATTCTCAACTGACATGAAATGAAAAGACTATAGTGAACCCAATGCTAGATCATCTGCTAAGAAAGTCACTTCACTGTATCAGGCAAGACAATTTTTCTCTTTAGAATTTATCTTACATATTTATAATTCTGCCATTTGGTCATGTTTAGAATATTGCTGCCACATATGGTTCAGTACCCCTGTTATTTACCTTTGTTGTATATCGACAAACAACAAACACGCATATATATAAAAATATGAAGTTATATTTTTATTAATGACGATGGACCGTGTAGAATAGGGAACAGAGAATTGAGAGAGCGCGCTTCAAATGGGTTGACGGGAGTGTCGTCGTATCTGTTGTGTCTCTCTCTCTCTACTGCTACTCTGGTCTACTCTGGCCTACTGGCGAATCCGTGTGACGAGGTCTTTATATAATCTTCCAGAACCGGGACTTTTTCTTCCGGTTTTGCCTCGCCCACGCACGCCCACGTAATTCTCAGAGACACCTGTTCTGTTTGCCTCTGTAGTTATTTCCGCTGCTGCCGGAAATAAGGTCAAACAAACATCCGTTCCTTTCAACGACCGGAAACACCCTCGCTTGCATCAGCCTTCCTCGGGTGGGGCCAGATTGTTATATTACACCTTGAGCTTCTTGATAAGATCCAAATAAGAATTAACATTATTATTGGTCTTGATCCAGTGGCTCAGCTTCAGTCATTTGCCTAGCACTATAAAGTTGTCTCTCTTTGCTTTTTTCTATAAATACTTTCATGGTAATTGTTTGGATGAGTTCTTTACTATGGTATGTAGACTTTATGAATTTAAGCACAGTACTAGACTGAAATTTAATCAATTTACATTTGAGATGACTAGATGTAACTGTAAGTTCTATGATAACAGTTTCTTTTCTTGACCCTCTTGCTTATGGAACTTCTTTCTGGTTCCATGCTTTGCCAATTTTTATCTGCAAAAATTTAAATGCAATGTCAATCACTATCTACTGTCCTCATGATTACTCTTTTCTCTTTCCACTATTTATTAATGTTTCTGTTCCTAATTCTTCCACACGATGTAAACCATTGTGTTTTAGTGACTTTACTGCCTTGCTTGGGATGATACTAATTAAATAAAAAAAAATCTAGAAAGTGTTTTAACAGAAGAAAAAAAACACAACATTTTAAAGGCACATTGATATGGTGATAAACTAGCAAAAGGTGCCTTTCCAAAATCTAGGCAAAGTATTAAAAAAAAAAGAAAGTTTAATTAGAAACAAAGAGTACTGAACTGTTATGCAATATCAGTTCTCCAATATGGCAGTGACTGCTGGACAATTTCTTTAAAGATGAAAACTTGAGACAATAGAAATGTGGTCCTACAGAAGGATGTTGAGTATACCATATGAGCAATGAGGAAGTTTTAGAAAATATGGAAATAAAAAGGATATTTACACTTAATATCAAAAGAGAGGTGAAATTTTTAGGGCATGTAATGAGGATAAAGAGATTAGAAAATTTGACCCTCACATATATTTAAGGCAAAAAGAACAGCAGAAAACAGTGTAGAAAGTACCTAACAAGCTTGTGTAAATGGATGGCAGAATAAGGGTTAAATGGGAGAGCAAAAAGACAACCTTTATTAAGAGCTACAAATGACAGGAAATTATGAAGAGCTATGATTAGCATTTATATTCTGAACAGACACAGCATATCAAAGTAGTTGTTTGCATGTGAAAAACAATCCATGAAAGTCTGAAAATAGATTCAAGTCAAGAATTATTTTATTTCATTACTAGTAATGATTATTGCTGTATCTCTTGATAATGAGCTCTGTATTTGCAAGGACTGTTCACCTTAAATGTGTTGTCTCTTGAAGTTGCACTAGCTGGTCATATTTTTGGTAAAATAAAGTCTATATTGTAATTGTATCATCTTCTATATGGCTTATACCTTCAAGACATGGAAGATCATGGCTCTTTACAACTTCCTATTGTTAGTAGCTTTTAGAAATTTGTTTTTCTCCATTCCTACCAGTGTCTGTTCTACCATCCATTTACACAAGATTGATAGATAGGTTGTTTACCTCTGTTCCTCTTGTCTTCAATATGTCCTGTAAGTATCAAATTCTTCAAGCACTCTTTCTTCATAATGTGTGACTATTCTGCCATCCATTTACACAAGGTCATTAGGTAGGTTATTCACTGTTTTCCTCTGTCCCTCCTGCCTTCAATATGCCCTGTGAGTGTCAAATTCCCCAAGCACTCTTCATCATGTGTGACTATTCTGCCATCCATTTACACAAGGTCATTAGGTAGGTTATTCACTGTTTTCCTCTGTCCCTCCTGCCTTCAATATGCCCTGTGAGTGTCAAATTCCCCAAGCACTCTTCATCATGTGTGACTATTCTGCCATCCATTTACACAAGGTCATTAGGTAGGTTATTCACTGTTTTCCTCTGTCCCTCCTGCCTTCAATATGCCCTGTGAGTGTCAAATTCCCCAAATGCCTAGAATGTATCTAGCCACTTTGAATATCTCAAGAACTTGTGTCATGTTGATGTTACTTGACATCTGATCATGTGCATTCTTAAACAAACACTCTCCTATGAGCTTACTCAGTTGGCTGTAGGATACTATTGGGTCAGTGGATTATTGCATCTGTGACGATTCAGTGGGAAGATTCTTCATATCATGAAACAGAGATTTTTGGTAAAAAATTGCATCTTCCAGGCCTGTCAGTTCAGCTTACTGTGCAAATTTGTAGTCTTTTTTTAATTTTCTTAAAGCTAAAGGTGTTTGTTGAAATGCCACCAATGATGTTAATGAGATGGTATGGTGGCTAATAATATCAGAACATAATCTTGCTATCTTGAAAAATAGTTTTGAGTAAACCAAAGTACGATTTCCCTATGTAGGTTGTTTCATCATCTATAGTAAATGGTTGAAGAGTTTCTTTAAAGAAAGTGTGTGTGCATGTATACATAGATATATAGGTGGAAAACCTTCTTTATTATTGTGTTCATGTTCATTAGGTAAATGTCTTTAGTTCAGACTAAATCTAATCTGCGTGTTTTTTTTCTTTATATTAAAACCATTAATGTTCATGTCTGTTTGCTATACTGGCATTTTCCAGTCAGAATGAAAGAACAGAACTATTATTCTATTTTGTTATTTTATACTTTAGTTCTGTTCTTTCATTCTAACCAGAAGACTCCAGCCTAGAAAACAGACATTAATATTAATGGTTAAAATAAAAAAAAATACTGAACCTTTAAACAAAATACTATCACAAGATAAAAGCACATTTCTTTTGTCAAAAAACCAGCAATACATTTTATCAGTAGTTGAATGCATACAACTGTGTTCAAATTATTTAGATTTTGGCCTTAAATAAAACAGAGAGAATGATATGCCACTCAACAACTAACATAAAAGAACTCTTTCTTGACATTAACCCATATATTAGTCTACTATTTCTTAAAAAACTCAAACTGCATTCCAAACTTCTACAAAACAACAACATAAAACATACATATCACTCTCTCTACTAATTATATCCATACAAAGGTGTATATATATGAAAACTGAGTATCATCTCCCATGTATTCAATTGTGAAAGCAGAATGACATTTTATTACTTCAAAGCCCTTAAGAAAATGGCCTATAAGAAGTTGATAATGTCATTAAACAAACTACTTGTTCTACCATCCATATACACAAGCTTATTAGGTAGGCTACTCTTTTTCCCTCTTGCTTTCAATGTGAGTAACTAATTCTCCAAGCATCCTTTCCTCATTATGTGTCCTATAAATTTCAACTGTCTCTTTCTGATTTTAAATAATTAGTAGGATAAATAATTCAATAAATTCCTGAGAATATAAAAATAAAATTTGTACTAACAGATTAAGAATTCTAATTCCAGCAGTCCATAGTTATTATTAACTTTATCATGAAGTTCTGCCAGTTGTTGTTAAGTATTGACTAGCATTTTTTTCATTTTAAGATGCTTTTTATCAAAACTACTCAGGCCATCATTGTTCAAAGTTGTTATGAAAACAACTAAGATGGAATAAATACTAGTAATAATTCAAATTGATATTACTGCTAATAATACTGATGTATCTAAAAACAAAACCACCAATATATCATAGCGAAGAAGTTTTTATGAAAATTATGGTGAGATTTGATCTGAAATGTTGACTCACATTTCTAACAGTGGAGCAGTATATAGAGAAGCTTCCTTCGGCAAAAGAGATACAAGTTCAAACTTTACCAAGAGCTTATACTTTATTTTCAATATTCATTGTTTATTAATAACTATAAAATGATCACACAAAAAATTGTAATGAAAAACAACTGTACTTTGGGGTTTCATATTAATTATGTATATAACTGTAATGAAACAATATCTGTATACAAGGCTGATAAACAAATGCTGTTCCATTCAACAATGTTCAATATTATATTTCTTTAAAATGTCTCAAAATTAAACGCTCCTCTTTAAAAGAATATTCAGTCAGTTAAGTGGCATACGTGACACATGCTTGGGTGATCATGTCTCAAAAGAGACTTGACTGACCGGGCAGAAGATTATCCCGCAGTAGGTTGCCATTGCTTTCTGCGGTAGACTGGTTGCCAATCAAGGCTATAGAACCCAATTTGTCCTGCAATTTAACCCATAACTGGAAGGAAGAGACGGATTAATACCTTTCCCAAGGGTATTTGCGCGTAAGTGAATACAATGGATTCAACTTGAATTCGAACTCGGCTCCCCGGTTTTCTCATTCCGAGCTGATATCCACTGTACCACAACGCACATCCTAAAAGAATATTACAAGTAATATTAATCATTCTTATTGCTGTTATGAATTTGTCTCTAATGTATGCTTACAAATCAGCTTAGAATAAGAACTTGGAGAACTGAGTTCAAATTCCAGTTGAATTCGTTGCATTCACTTCTGCACAAATACCCTTGGAAAAGGTATTAATCCATCTCTTTTTCCTCAATCTATGGATTAAATACCAGGACACATTGGGTTCAGTAGCCTTGGTTGACAACCAGTCTATCGCAGAAAGTAATGGAAATCTATTGCGGAAAAATTCTCTGCCTAGTCAGTCATGTCTCAAAAGCGACATGATCGCCCAAGTGTGTATCATTTATGACAGTTAACTGGCTGATATACTTCATTAATGATACTATTTTAGTTTGAAAGCTCTACCAATATTGACTAATCTGATGCCTAATTTACACTGCCAACAGATCAAAAACATCAAATGGGAAAAAGAAAGGTTTAATAAAAATGTAACCTGTTTCAAGTGAAGGCAGATCTGCAAAATCAATGCATAATTACTGTATTTAATAGCATATAAGACTCACTTCCTTCCCATCTAATATTACAGTATTATGGAGGGGAGCTATGTGCATATGTGGGATGTATAATATCATCTGAAACAAAAGTGAAGATGATGAGACAAAGTGAAAAATTATTAATGATGTGTTTGTTAGGCCATCTGCTCTCTTTGGCTTCCTCAGGCTAGAATAGAAGACAGACAAAAGTGTGTGTAAATGAAAAAGCCTTGGGATCTCTGTGGATAAGTAGCAATCATAAATCAAAATAGATCATCACCTATGTCTAAAATCTCAAGAGAGTGTCTGACCAAGTTTTGTTTGTTTTATCTCTATCAGAGTCGTTTGGTGTTGATAGATTTTAAATCAGTCAACTGAAATCAGAAAGTGTTTTTTATTACTATACATACTTGCATATGTGTGTATATACATACACACTCCCCCAGGTGTGTACATGTATCAGATCATTTTTTATAACTTGCACATGCATGTATACATACACATGCCACTTATAGATATCTGTGTAAACTGTAAAGTTATGTATAAATACTGATAGCATCTGAGTAAACAGATGACTCAACTTTGTATAGAAGATTCAAGTCATATTTTTTAAGAAAAATAGTACAAGTAGCATCTTATATCCCATGAAATAGAGTATTTTATTAAAATATTTTGAGTGAAAATTTATGAATGGATATATTGTTTGTTTGGATTGTACAGTCTTTGTGACTGGTTTACAAAGTTAGGTCATCCTTGACTATTTCAAACAAAATAAAAAGAGAGAAGCAAATACAGAAAGCTGGAAAGAAGACAATGACACAAGAGAACATCAAAATAAAGAGAAAGAGATTCAAAAGCAGGATGAAGTGTAGAAAAATCTGTTTGGAAGAAAGGGAAACCATTGGAGGCCAAGGGGAGATAACTTAGTAAAATTCATAGAGATTGGAAAAGAAAAGGCTAAAAACGAATAAAATAAATAAAACAATGTATGCCATGAAAACGAAGAGAGGCAAAAGAAAAGAAAGTAAAAATAATTGAAAATATATGTGGAAACAATAGCATAATAAAAGAATGAAATTCTAACTTTAAAAGGTAAATAAATGGTTGGAATAAGTAAAGAAAAGAGAAACATTAAAAAGTAATGATACCTGATAAAGAGAAATAAAAAATATGTGGCAAGAAGAAAAGTTGATTCCTTTAGCAGCAAAAGACAAAATGCATGTCAAAAGTAAGTGAAAACATCTCACTGCAAAGATTATTGATTTATTTCCAATTCTAGAAAAGACATCATTCCTGCCAATACAAAATATTATTTGCTATATTTGCATGAACTCCTCATCACTTCTGGCCAAACAAATACACAAAGAAAACACTTTTCTACCTTTAGAAAAGCACCAAAACATGTTAACTCATTCAAAAATAGAAATTATTTCCAATTTTGTTCAAACCTAGGACCTGATAAGAATACAAATATTGCTTCATTTGATCATTCTCATATATATTTTTCTTAATTGAAATGTAAGCAATGAATTCAAACAAAGGAAAAAGCTATTTAAATCCAAATACAAAAAATATGTGCATATAATGAAATACTGGCATTATATATATATATATATATATATATATATATATATATATATATATATATGAAACACATACACATAAAACCCTAAAGTATTGGTATAACCAACAGAAAGCAGTCCATGTAACAAAAAGAAAACTAAAAAAGAAAATTTACTAACTACAGAACTCAAGATAACCTACGCAAGAATGAGGTTAGGGGAGGTTAGGGGAGGAGAACTGTAAAATAGGAAAAGGACCAAAAAGCAGACACTGACCTACATAATAGTGTTTTATTACTTGGTTATTAAGACATAGCATCACACTTCAAAAGAGACAAAGTCCAAAACATTACTTAAGTTTCACGCTCATGTGACCATAAAGCAAACAAAATGGAGTGTGTGAATGTAAGATTTAAGTAGCAATTTGAATTTTGTCTCTTTTCTTTTGATTATATATATAAAAATAGGAATATTAAACACTTACGCTACCATGGTTTCAACCGATGTAGTTTCATCAGGCTGTAGAGATTAATTATATTTGCCAATGCCTTTTTTGTTTATTGTTATGTACTCAAAAGGAAGGCCAATGGAAGGAAGGAGCAAAGTAAGAGTAGAGAGAGTTGGATAGGAGGTGGGGGGAAATACATGTACTCTTATCTGGGTTCATACAAATCTAAAATATATTTTTAGTGTAATAATTTCAGACCTCTCATTTAATAGATTTTTTGGTCTGGATACATTATTATTGTCAATTTCTTTTCTTGGCACAACCTGCAGACATCATTATCAACTTACATTAGAGCTTTTACCATTTTTTCCTCTTTAACTCCCACACATAACTAGCCAGTCTTGAACAATTCCTATAGTTTTCTAATCTGAATGATGATGTGATTGTACCATTTCTTTTTAAAGCTGCCTTTGAACACCCCACGTATAGTTTGCATTGACCATTTCTGTCGTCTACTTTGTATACTACAAACTACATGCAATTGACATTTGATTCTAGATACACATTTAATTATTAACACCTTTTCTCTGCATGCTAGCTTTAAAATTCTTGGCTTTGTTTTTTGATAATACTTTCTAAATTGCAAGAACAGCTGTAGGTTAATTTCACTGTATTTCCTGTGTGAAGTCCTGTTGAAAGACATAAGGTCTTTCAGCAGTCACCCTTTTGACCCAGGGCAGAACTACCTCCTCAAGGCATTTGATGTCGATCTCCATGTTGAATTTGAGGCCCTGCCATACCTTCATGATCACCCATAGTCTGATGTGGTCCTCACCAACAAATTTAGGAGTCCTTTTCTAATCAGAACGCTCAGAGTGAGTTTTGCAAGCTACCATACATTCGTAATCACCATTAGATTCATCCAACTGTTTCTGAATCCTCTGCACTGTCTTTAGCTTGTCACTCAAACACTCTGAAATATCCGTATTGGAGCTTCCAGTATGAATGCCAAGCAGTAAAGCATGCTGTGTTCAAATTTCTGGTGGAGTTAATTACATAATGGCACTCTTTCTCACAGATAGTACCCAACTGACCCTACTATACTATACAGTCAACAAAATAAAAGACAATGCATGAAAATAAAACTATAAAATGACAATTTATCTATTGCACCTGTATGTTAATATTGTCCCATTACATATATATTGCAGTTAAGTATGACTGACATGCAGAGAGACATGCATATTTATTTCTAAATAGTGCTATATTCATAAAGTAAGATTGCTCAGTATTGGGGATAGAATATTTATAGGCATATTTATATTTGTAAAGTATTTATAGATATAGATTTTATGAACAAGTGATCTTGAGATTATATTTTTTTTCTTGAGAGCAGATTATCCAAGCTTCAAGAAAAATTGATGTACATTTGATCTGAAAGTTACTTGGAATTTAAAACTGACAATCAACATGCAATTTTGATTATTATGCTGACATTTTCACTAAATGATTGAATGCTTGTTTTCTAACTACACACATCTGTTAAAGTGGCTGGCTAATCCTTGTTACAGATACCTGCTCAGGTACATTTTCTGTTTCATCAATGCCCACAGAATCAACCTGTGGTTTATGCTGCAACTTTACTGAGCTGAACTTAGTTTCTAGCAGTGAGTATATTAACCTGGTATATCAGCAACTGAACAAGGTCTGTATACTTAAACCCTTGATCACAATGACCTTTGACTTTGTACAAGCACAACCATTGATGGCTTCTGAAAATTGTCTACCCAATTTAATTCATAAAGCCTGGGTGGGTTAACATATGGTTTTTAACCTCTTCCCAGCAGTGCATCACTGGGATCCTTTTCAGAGGCAAATATTATCAGGAAGTCACCTCTAAACAAATTGATCATGATGAGATTCGAACCCAGATCTCTTGACTGGAACACTGATATTCTATTGTGTCCAATATACGTTACATACAGAAAAGACTACATTGGAAAATTCCTGGGCTAAGATCTTCAAGTAAACTCCTTAACTGATTTCAATAATGTGAAAGAATGGACTTTTAGGTCAGAGTTTTTACAGAGAGTTTGACAAATGTTTTCAACATATTTCTGAGTTTTTATGGTTCAACTTAAATGCTTTTCACCTTGAACTGACAATCAACTAACCTCAAAAAGTGTTTGGGTTACTCAAAAAAAATGTCTGCCTAAAGAATATTTATTAAACCCTAATGAAACACTTTGAGATTCTTGGCACCAGACTTGGCAAGCTTCACACAAAATTTATAAAAGGGCATTACTTGCATTTGTCAACCACTATAAAGATTGTGGAGATGTTCCAACACAATGTTACAATACCACACATAATTGAACATGAACAAACAGAAAGTTTATTGGCAGACAATAAATACCAATAAATATTGCCTGCATGCACATTTCTTTCGAATGGTATACACACGGTATGCAAAGTTTTGGATATCACCTCAAGTATAGCCTGGTGGATAAAAGCATTATTGGAGTACTCCCAAAAAAGCTTGGCCCAAAGAGTTGTGAGTTCAATACCTGGCCACAGCAGATGGAACAAAAACTTGATAGAGTTGAGTTGCTAAAGTGGATTAACTGAAACCAAAATCTCAAAAAAAGGAATGGTATGCAGAATTAGAAATGTCTACTCCATTGAACTAAATAAAGGGTTTGGTTTGAAATTCCAACATATATCATCTAAAGAAGGTTGGAGTGTACAAAACAGTTTGAATATAGTAATAAAGATGAAGATAACAGTCTAAATAATATAAAGAGTGTAATTACAGTACCTCATCTCAGAAATATAGACAGATATTGACTCATAAAATCAATAATTTGCAATATTTAAGTTTCTTCTTCATTTAACTAATGTCAAAACCTTGAGCAAAATTGTAGTCTAACTTATTTTATTACTTATACTTGATATTTTACATGTTATTAAACTTACATAGCTTTTTTTCTTTCGTCATCTGTTTAACAGAAGAATTTTATATGATTTTGGTTAGAAAAATTAGTTTTTTTGATCAGAGTAAAACTTATTTTCAAGCAGACATATTCAGCGCATTGTTGTTATTCCACTGTAAATTTTGTGAAATTTTTTCTTCCTTGCTGTTTATTCTTTTCTTTTCATTTTAAACATGATGTTTCATATATTTTGTGATAGTAGGGGGGGATGCAGTGAATCTTTGTAGATATATGGGTATCTGCCAGAAATCTCAAAAAAGTGCAAGTTTATTTTTGTTTTTTTGCCATGATCCTTCAGGATATAGGCAATCATGACTATCTACAAAATCCTTTTTTTTATTACCTGTGAATAACCATGCATTCTTTTGGCTTCACGTTGCCTTCTCCACATTTTAGAGCTGAAGAGGTTTCCTTAGACTGCTTGCCACCAAAGGCTACAGAGCATAGCCTACTCTACAATTTAATCCATAGCTGGTGGTAGAGAACAGACAGATTCATGTCTTTCCTAAAGATATTACTTTAAAACTAAACACAATTATATACTCTTTAAAATTTTCCATGATTTCATTTGTATGTAATTGAAAAAGAACAGTGGATGATAGTTTTATTAACACATGCAGACATTATTTGATGCATTAAGATCATAATGCAAATCACTATAGAGTTAAGATATTTAAAAGCTGGTTAAATTTTGAATCAGAATTTAGACTTTCAAAAATCCTAAGATAATGACAATAGCTTCCATTATAATCATATCTTATGCTGCTTCTGCATAGAAAGATTTTTCACTTAACAAATGCAAATTTCAGTTTTTCAGACAAAACAAAACTCACAATATGAAACAGTTTGTAAATTTTCTACTTTGACATATTCTGACAATGAACCAGCATCCTATCATAAAAAGAATTTATTTTCACTAAGACAAACATGGTTTATTTTGAGTTGAATGATTGAGTTTTACAATTTTATTGAACTTTTAATTTCAACATTATATATATATATATATATATATATATATATATATATATATATATATATTATTAATTATAATATTAAAACATGTGCAAACTACAAACTACTACAAAATTGTACATTTTGTTTCGACATTAATCATTGTTAACTACCTGATGAGACATTGTTCTTTCAATATCAAAACAAAATGTACAATTTTGTAGTTGTTTGTAGATGTTCTAATGTAATAATTAATGATATTTTTTGCTCTATTTTTATATTGAGCAGTGTTTTAAATTAATGTTTTTAATACTGCAATTATTTTCTTCATGCTTATTCATTTGTATATATATATATATCCAGATTAAGAGAACAACAGTTTTAGAATTCTGAGTTCTCTGGAAATTACTTTTTTAAAAAAAAAATACAACATAAATCACAGAGCAAAATACAATTAAATTTGTTTTTTTATTTAAAATTAATTCAATTTACATTGTGACATGGTAATTTCTGTTTTGATATTTTACCTTGTCATCAGGCAATGTTGATTTATTGTTGTGAAAATGATTTACATTTACATTTTCACAACAATTAAAATATGGAAAAGACCCATGGAGCATAGTGAAAACACACAAGTCTTACAATGGTGACAAAATATGTGGACTGTACCAGGAATAAAAGTTAGTTAGCTATGTTATTCATAAACAAAAATGAATTACGGAATGAAAAAACAAAAATTATGACTAAGTGTAACCATACCAAAAAATACCTATTAGGATCATACAACCATGGATGAAAATGTTATAACTTCTAATTTTGAAAATTGCAGATTCATAAAAAATCCTCATTATGTAAGCATTCTTTAAAAAAATACGATAAAATCAGTTACCATAAATCACCTGAAGATACCAGCAGATGGTAAAAGCCAGTGTTGCACAATATAACTCATTTACAAATGAAAAATATTCAAAAGTTCTACAAAATTGTATTGAACACTTTTTAATACAACTGCGTACTGGCCTAATTTAATTATAACCAAAAACTAAATAATTAAATAATTATAATACATAGATATATATATTTTCTAAACATATACTGTTAAATATAAGAGACAATGAATGTCTATTATGTTTAATCGTGGCCATCTACATTAAATCCAAACAACCCACACTTAATAAAACCATGTTTAAATCTGGTTATAACACATTACATTGCATTTGAATACATGGTTCTGTTGTCATTTCACGCTATCACACAGTGTGACGTCATAGAACCGCATTGCAAATTTGCGAACTGCGTTTGTTATTTTTGGTAACTATTGCCGTTGCCTAGTGGAGTTTTATGTCAACACAAAATAAAATCGTCGCTGATGGTGGATTTTATTGTGTTACCGTCTTAATCTCTCTGAAGATGGCTCATGTGAGCCAAAAGCTTAGAACAAACTTTATAAAAAATTATCCAAATGTTGGAGATTTTTTGTCTTTATTTTCAACTGAAATAAAAGCCAAAATATGACGTTTAGAACGGCTCATGATTTAACATAATAGACATTCATTGTCTCTTATATTTAACAATATATGTTTAGAAAATTATTTACTGTCTCGATACATGATACGCTATATATATATATATATATATATATATATATTTTCAACTGAACTATTTAACCCCCTGATAGGCAGATAGCATCTACAAAACTAAGTTCAGAAGCGAGTTTTGAATTTTTATTATTTTATTTGTTTTATTATTAATGTTGTATTTCTTAAAACTGATAACTTACAAAGACAGCTTGCATAAAAAGGATTACATTCATAATTACACTGGTCAACCATTCTTGGTTTCTTTGTCAAATAAAGTCTTTGTTATTATGCAGGGTGTCCATAAAGTTTGTGTGCACTTTAAAAACTTTATAATTTATTTATAAAAACTTTATAATTTATTTATAAAAACTTTATAATTTATTTATAAAAACTTTATAATTTATTTATAAAAACTTTATAATTTATTTATAAAAACTTTATAATTTATTTATAAAAACTTTATAATTTATTTATAAAAACTTTATAATTTATTTATAAAAACTTTATAATTTTATTTGTATTTGCAATAGAAATAATTTCTAAAAAGGATTAGAAAGAAGTAAATCTATTTTTTAAGGTTTTATTGAAATTTTATTTAGGTTTCCACATGTCCTCCATCATTAGCAATAGAAAGGGTAATACGATTTTGCAGTTCATGGAAAACATTTGCCAACTGATTTAGAGTAATGCCTGAAATCACATTAGTTATTTTAGCTTTCAAATCTTCTAATGAACTAAGTTTAGTTGCATAGACAATTGTTTTCACATGTTCCCATAAAAAAAATCTAATGGAGTCAAATCTGACAAACGTGAAGGCCAATAAAATGGTCCACCCCTTCCGATCCATCTGTTAGGAAATTTCTGATTTAGGAACTGTCTAACACACAGAGCAAAGTGATAAGAAGCTCCATTTTGTTGATTTATAACATTCTTTACAGGATTATTTCTATCACAAATACAAACAAAATTATAAATTTTTGTGCACACGAACTTTATGGACACCCTGTATATAAAATTTATCATAAAAAGATATAACCTCAACAGGTTACTTAGACCTCTTGAATCTTCAGGATGGTTTAGTGTATCACTATATATCTTGTATCATTTAATATAAAAATATAAGAAACTTTTTTAATATTGCTCCTATGAATTAGGTATTCAGCACTTTGAAATTTGCTTGGATTGGTCAATTTTGTGGTCAACTTTATTCTGTAATCGATTTAAATAATAGATAGCTGTTTTGTTGAAGTAGTGCCTGGATTAATCTCACACAAAGCATGGTGAGTCCTGCCTGACAAAGGATTTGTCATAATGATTCAAAGCAAGACCCAATACTCTTCCTGATACCTAACTCAAATACTCCCTGTAAATCCAAGCACACACAGTGTTTTTATTGAGAAATGAATAAAAATATGTTTAAATATAAAGGGGTGAGATATAATGTCAAAACAAACTAGAATGAAATTGAAGTAGGGTGGTGAGGTAATTGTATCTTTTCATAATATTGCTCTATGGATTAGGCATTGTACATCATGGGTTGGACGAGGTTTTCTAGATTGCTCCGAAATCAAACCATCATGAAATTTTTACAGCTGTACGTTCTTACTAACATTAAACTTTTTAGGAAAAACTCAGTGCTTTTAGAGCACAGAGGTCAGTTCTCAGGTCTCATATGACTCAGTCCTGGTCTCTCTTACCTTGAAGTCCGAATGTTATGTTTATTTATTTGAATTTGCTTGTGTATCAACTCTAATTCTTAGTTTGTGAACTTTTTGCCATATTACTTAATTTGAATTGCATATATTGTTTGTTTGCCTCTATATTATTTTTACCCTGTTGTTTTCTTTATATTGCAACTGCTTATTACGAAGTTTGGCCATTCTGTTTGGTGGCCAGTTCTGCTATTTATTTACATTTAACCCTGGCCACTCATTCTATATCTTTGATGTTGTTATCCCCTTTTGACATTATACCAGATGAAAACTGGAGGGAAGAATGGCTGGAATGTTGAGTGTTAGTATAAGCCTGTACTCTGCAGATGATCACATAGATGACAAAGACCCATTCTGGAACATATTAGTCTACACCCCTTAAACCTGTTAAAAGAATTTATCAAGAGTTGTAGGTGAGATAAATGAATGAATTGGCATATAGATATTCAATGGAGAAAATATCTGGCTATTGTGCCGACTCAGGAAAGTTGATCTTACACAATATGTTGAGGCAGAAATACATTATATTATTGCTGGAATAGGACGTCATATTGTTGTTACAGAAATGGTAGTATAATAAATTAAAATGTGTTACTCTACAGATCTATAGGACACAAATGGCAATAACTTGCATGTAAGTAAAACTGGCTCTTATTCAATAATACAGAACATTATTTGATCTCCAAGAAAATTCTCATGCAAAGCTGCTGGTGGCATGCTCAATGGTGTTGTGGCTTAAACGAAGGTCTTAGAAGTGTGCATGCTTTCAGTTTTGCTGCAATCAAATAATCTATACTGCAACTCCTGGAGCCACATTTACTCTGTGCTGCAGACACTGTCTCCCACTGATGACTTTAAAATGCATTGATCTTGTTAAGCCTCACTACAACATTGCTGTCTAGAGTATTGAGTGTATGAATGTTCACTTGATGACTGTTACCAGCCGCAAAACAGTATTGACTTATCATATCCAACATACATAACAATTCTCTGAAATGACCATGCAGTCTCTTGAATCTGACCTCTCTGAAATTATTTCAACAAAAGACTCACATGTATATTGACATACCATGACATTTGCTTTTACGTCTTCATCGCACTAAAGCTTATCCACATATGCATCATTGTCTAAAGTTCAGACACTGTGAATAGTATTACAATATTACGAGATGCCTGAAGACTTTTTTTTTTTAAATCATTTCACCCCAAGTAAGTCAATAGAGCCACTAAGAGGCAAATAGTCACTGACTGTGAAAGAATATGAAAAACAGACATTATTAAGGAGAGACAACAATAAAAGAAGAGAAATTAAGACAAAACATAATGATTGATATTGTATTTAAATTTTTGAAGATCAAAGCTGACTGAAAAACAAGAACCTGAAATATGAGAGAAGTAACTGTTAGAATAGAACTTAAGGTTACATCCAGACATTTTAACTGTAAAATGAGACCTTGCCACCAATCTACTATTATGCTTACACTCAAAGCCAAGATATCAAATGGAAATGCTCATCAGAATATAAATAAAAATATTTATAGAAAAGGCACAGAGAAACTTGTGTAGGTGGTGGGAAAGTGACTGAAGCCAAGATGCCAGGTCAGGATCAATATTTAAGGTATGGATGAATGGTAGAATAATCAATGTGCAAGCTGGATTCTGGTGAAAACAACTGTCTAGCATGACACAGTGAACCAAGTTTCCTAGAAGAAGACCTAGCAATTGATTCAATATAATCTTTTCATTTTATATCAGTTGAAAAAATTAACCCAAAAAGGCACAATGAGGTTAGCATCACCCATGCTGATTGAAG